>CM060950.1:347063783-347433783 GCA_030765055.1 Mantis religiosa | reverse complement strand
TCTCAATTTTATCATCAATGAACAAGTTGAACAATATAGGAATAAGTTTACAGCCTTGTCTTAATCCCATTTTCTGCTACACTAATTCCGTTATCCCATTCTTATCTACTCTTGTTCCATACGTTATTCCCTCATAAATGTTTTCTAGCCCTATAATAAATTTCTTGCTGACTCCTTTCTTTTGTAATTTCCACCATAGTGCTTCTCTCACTATTCTGTCAAAAGCTTTTTCAAAATCTACAAAAAATATATACAATCTCCCTCTTTTCCTACTTGTGTACTTATTTACTACTGTTCTAATAATTAGTACATTATCTATTGTCCTTCTCCCTTTCCTGAATCCTGATTGAAATTCCCATAGCTTCTTTTCTGCCTTTGCCCATCTTTGCAATCTTTCAGACATTATTCCTGTGTAAATTTTCCCTAATATTGCTAGTAAACTGATCCCCCTATAATTTTGCGGTTTACTAATTTCTCCTTTGCCTTTGTAAATTGCTGCAATAATACTCACTTTCCAATTTTCTGGAAATCTATTCACTTGCCTTATTTTTTCTAGAAATTTTGTCATGACTCTTACACCTTCATTTGTTTACCATATTCCTTCCAGAACTCTCCTGGTAGTCCATCAAAGCCCCCAGCCTTTTTCTTTTTTAACCTTTTTACTTGTAAATTCACTTCGTCTACTGTGATTTCCCCATCTAATCTATTATCTTGCGCCACCTCCTCATCCCAAATCCATTTTTTAAAGCTAACTTTTGGTTGCTCGCCAATCAACTTTGTAAAGTATTCAACCCACTCTGTGGGTGCTACGTTTCCATCAATATTTCTTTTCCTATTGATCCCCTTAATTGTTTCCCATACTCTCTTTGAATCTTTTTCTAACTGCCTCTTTCACTTTCCGGGCCCAAATTACCTTGTTGTCGACGGGCCCTAAAACACCACACACTCACTCACTCACACTCACTCACTCACTCACTCACTCACACTGACTCTTTCACTTTCTTACTCTTAGCTTCTAACCACTCTTTTCTTTTCTTCTCTATTAGTTTTTTATACCCCCACCTACATAATATAAAATGTTGTAAGCAGCTGACAAGTATGTACTTAGAATAGAGTTGTAAAATTTGTGATTGGAACTGTAAGAAAGTATGTTTGAGTACAAATAAACCAAATTAAAGTGATAAATTAATAAAGGTTATAATGTGTGGAACTAAAATAAACTTGCACAATTCATTTGATAAAACATTATCAGTTTTATTGCCTTTTTTTATTATTGCTATCATTTTTAAGACCTCATTATTATCTGTAGGGCTCAGAAAGAGACTATTTTGTACTGAATTATAAGGTGGTGAAGTATATTGTGTAGTTATACATTTCTTCACTAACTCATCATCTATATTTACAAAGTACTGTTTAAAACCTCACACATTTCTGTTTTATTCTGTGATCATTTACTATTATTTTGTCTATTTGATTGCACTGTACCAGGATTTTATTTCTTAAGACTCCATTTATCATCATCCACGCCTTCTTTGGGTTATAGAAGTTATTGAGTTTGTTTGAGAAATAGACTTCTTGAAGTTCCCTTTTTATTTTAGTTACTTCATTTGTACTCTCTTTATAGGGTAAGGTGGCACTATTTCGATCATTTTGGAAAAATTGTATTTTTGCTGGAAATATATTGAGAAAAGAAATAAAGGTTGATTGAAAATGTACCACACTAGGTACAATAATTGTACAATTATTATGATCACTTGTTGGTACAATTCTGATTACAGACATCTTCCACATAAAAAGTATTTCTTCCCTCGTGCACCAACACAAACTTCATGGTACCAAACATTACACTTTTGGCAGCGAATCCAGTCACATTTTTCCATTGATTCCACACTGTAATAATTCAAGAAACAAAATCCACAATTATCACAGTTGTTTTGCTGGTGATATGAAGTTTTTGATAGTTCCCTTATCATTATTCATATATATGCATTCTTGTTTATTGTTCTTGTTGCTCTTGTTTATTTCTTTCTTTGTTCCATGTTGGAAAAGACATCTCTTGCTGCGGACCTTTTCCAGGCTTTCATCCGAAGTGAGTCGAAGTGATAAGTGATGTCTGTGTTTTCCTTTTCTGAGAAGACACTTTTTTCTCTAGAGTTAGCAAAATGGACTTGACAACATCGTGCAGAGAAACACTAGTGGGTGCTGGTGTTATGGATTTGCCGTGCTCTTGAGTTACTTCTTTTGAAGATATGAACTCTGCATCCAGAATGCTGGTAGTAGCTTCAGTGTGGGGAGTTGATGGAGCAGCAGCCTCGAATAGCATGGCAGGTGCAAATTTCTCCTCGAGCACAATGTCTTTACAGAAGGGCATTATTCCTGTACACTGAAACCTTTTGATTGCAGAGCCCACAGATGCAGGTTTACTTCATGCATCAGAGAAGATGGTGCAGAATCTTTGTTTTGTAATGCCTTGATTTGGATTATGATGAATGCAATCGGTTGCATTTCTGTGATATTGAGGCTTTAGAGACTTGAAGGAAGTTCTGTCTAAAGGTTGTAATACATGCATACTGTGTAGAGGCAATGCTAAAAGTTCTATTCCGTTTTCCTGACAATACTCTATAGACTCCAAGCTGGTATGGCTGCCGTGGTTTTCAATAGTACTGTAGTACTCCCCACTTTTTAGTATATCTTGAAATGTCGAAGCCAGATCACAAACAGTTCTTCATTATATCGAGATTCAACTGTATTGGAACACCACAGTGAAGCGAAAAATTATTAAATTTTAGATGAGTCGCATTTTTTACATTTTTAAAAAATGCGACTCATCTAAAATTTAATAGTTCTTCATTAATTTAGCCTGAGTCACTCATCTCCGAAATTGAGCCGGGAGGTGAATCATCTTGAAATTCAGGGCATTTCCTCACTCCTTTGAAAATGATCATTGGTAGTAAATACGCACCAGATGCATTCATGCATGCAACAACAGTTATGTTTTGTTCTCTTTCCACATATGTTAGTGAAACAACTTCTCACTTCCCTTTTCGACTTATTACTTTTTTGGGTCTGTTGTTAAGAGGGAAGCCGGACTCATCCATGTTATAGATACATTCTGGTTTATCAAACAAATCATTCTCCTTTAAACTGTCTTCCAAATTTTGGAAATATTTACTTACTTCTGCTTTGTTTAAGCCTTCAGCTCTGGCTCTTGAAAGACCCTTGGGTTTTCGCAGGCTAAGGTAAGCATGTCTATTCATAAATGTTCTAAACCAGTCGATTCCAGCAACCTTGCTTTCTAAGTTCCATGGATGTTTCAAATAATTTTCTGAGCCAATTGAATTGCAGCTCTTCTTAACTGGAGTGGCAACAGACCCAATCCTCGCTGCTCTAGAAATAAAGCTCTCTGGACCAAAGCCTCTTCCATTTCAGAATTGAGAACCATTGGATGGCAAATTTTGTTTTCTATAGTTGGAGGTAAACCAGCCCACATTTTCTTAATTTGTAAAGTACAAAAGCAGAGTACTGAAAGGAATACTATATAATTCTGATGCACCTCAAATGCTTAAATGACCATTCATTACACTCTTCAAGGCCTCATCTAAAGCAGTCTGACTCCATTTATTGGAAAATTCCTTTTCGGGTCTTTTTCGGGGCATCTAAAAAGAAAATGGAGGTTTGTTTGAAATTAAGTACAATAAAAATGTACAATTAATATTAACCTAAATAATCACTAAATTGGGGCAAATATACCTGTTTAAAACATTCAAAAAAGAAATATATATGTAATATATGGAATTTATTTGCAGCAATGCTGTAGGATATGTCTATGGTAACCAGTTAGACCGAAAAAACTAAATAACCACGTTGATCGAAATTGTACTACAGTATCAAAATTGTACCTTTCTTCTGATTGAAAATGTACTGTTGGTAAGGGTCAAGTCATGACCAAATATTACTGAACAGTCCTAAGAGATGACGCCACATGTCACACAGTCTTTATCTATAGCTGCTTCAGAACATGTGAGAACGTAAAGCAAGTCACTAACCTCAATAACATAGCATTTGTAAGCATTTAAAACTAGGCAATTTTTATAAGAACACATAAAACTAAGCAACACCACTTACCTCTTAACAAGAAAAACTTTATATCTCCCTATCACAAACAGGTATATTATTGCAAAACACAGGCAGAGCTGTGGAGTCCTTACACCCTCCAACGCTACTGTAAAGCAAGTGCTACCAATAATACTAAACTAAAAAATGGCATTAAACCTTATGATGATCGGAATTGTACCTATATCGAAATTGTACCACCTTTCCCTACAATTCAATTGCTATCAGAGGGAAATTTGCAATTTGTTTTGCTATACATTTTTTTTTCTTTTTAACTAGAGCTAAAAAGTTACTATTAATCCATGGTTTATGCCTCAGTTTAGATGACACAAGCTATTTGCACCTATAAGAGCAAACTGAGACCCTTACCTTTATAAATTGCAATATATAATTCATTAGGATCATTTGTGACACAGTTAAATCCAGTATCTTGTAGAAATAAGGAAAGTCTATTATGTTCTCTAAGGTTAAATTCTTGAACTGACATTCTGGTAGTGGTAAGCTTACCATGAAAGGCTTTGTAAAAATTTTCTTTTATGTCACTTATAAGTACATTATGGTCACTGATGTAAATTATGTTAGATTTAAATATTCGGGTATCTTTGTAATTGGTAAGTATGTGGTCAATTAGTGTAGCTGAGATATTGCCTATTCTTGTTGGGTATACTTTATTACCTTGTACGAAGTTGCAACTTGTAATCATTCCATTATTGTGCTTCTAGGTTTCATGCTGTATGTTGGTTTTGGACAGATGGTGTGGACACTTGCTCAAAGAAAAGAGTTTTCCCTGTGGATACCTGAGGGCTGCTTGGTTGATGGATTATTTATTGCCCCCTCTGGGCAACTCCATTTGTGGGACATGTCTTTGAGTCTGGAACTGATAGGAATTTCTTTGAATCTCTGTTACCTGTACCCCTTGTGTTTCCCATCACCTTATGCCTTTCTCCTCGGCAATGGTAGGTACAATAGAGCTCCTGTAGGACACATTGTGCAAGGTATCCCTTTCCATCCCTGCAACTATACTAATCTGGATTTTAAATATTTGACTATCTCTTACAGCTTGTGTAATACAAATTTACCAAAGAGATATAACAATAAATGACAGTGGGAGGAAAACATAATTTGACTGTGGCATATCACATTTATTATAATTATTATTAATGTTAAATAAGTGTATTTTGTGGATGTATTATTATGTGTTATTTTATTTTTGAAATAGTAAAAAGAAATATAACTCCAGCTTATTGTTTGGGGAAAATTGACAAGGGTATGACCTGGATAGAGAGTGAATTAAAAGAAAGAGACTTTTATAAATAAATTAAGGATTTATGATATTGAGTATAAAAATTGAAAGAAGCATAGAGAAATGAAGCAAAAGTTAAAATAAAAGTGAATCGAGAAAATATTAAGTGTGAGTAAATATCTTCTAAATTCACTTTTATTTTATGATATTGAGAGTAATGAAACACATGTAATTTTAAAAACAAAAAGTGAACCTTTACAGGAAGTTAAAAGTAAGAATGGCGTAGGAAAATTTATGTTAGAAAAGGAAATGATGCTCCATAGAAGTGCATGGGCAGAAACAGGGATAACAAAATAAAATTGTTTAAGAAGGGGAAGAAGATTAGATGAATCTTCAATGTATAGATTGAAAGATAATTAGGGGCATGTGATTCTTGAATGTGAAGAAACTGAAGTAATTATAGAAACATTAAGTTTGGATAAATTGTATAACTTACCAATAGATATAATGGGGAAACACTGTAAAAATCAGTTAAGACCAAAGTGGTAGGTAATTATTTAGTAAAGGAAATAATAAAATTGATGATATAAAGAAAAAATAGCTGTGTACTGCTATAGCCCTGACACATGCCAATCTGACTGCTGGCCTCACGCTCTAACCATAGCAGAGGTGGGCAATCGTCTAATCAATAAGTGAAGGTGAAGCGGCCAGCGTCATGCATCCCCATTTGGAATATTACTAGGGGCGTTTAAAAATGATTGGCACTACAACTTTTTTTGTTTACGGGAACAATACAGGTATTCCCTGCCAATGTCTATGAACTTGTTCCATCATTCTGGCAGCTTCCATATTTGCATAGCAAACCATTCTTTGTGGGTATTCCGGCGCTACTGATGGACAACTGGCATGAAGTTCGTCATTAGTGGTGAACTTCTTACACTACGTGACCTCTTTCATCGAGTCGAATAGAGCATAGTCATTAGGAACCAAATCGGGTGAATATAGAAGATGTGGCAACACAGTAAACCCTAGTGTACGAATGGTGACCATGGTCTGGTGACTGCATGTGGTCGTGCATTGTCTTGTTGGAGAAGAACACCATGGTCCAATTTTTGATAGCGGAGTTGTTGCAGTGTATTTCAGTACCACTCACTGTTGATTGTGGTATTGGGAGGTAGCCAATCCACTAGCAGTATCCCATCCTGATCCCAGAACACAGTTGCCATGTGTTTCCGAACAAATAGTCCTGGCTGTGACTTCTTGGGACAAGGGCTCACAGCATGCTTCCACTCCATAGACTAGCATTTCCTTTCCGAAGTCTCATGGAAAAACCAGGACTTGTTGACGGTGACCAGATCCGCAAAGAATTCCTTTGGATCTGAACTATACTGTTGCAGACACTGTTGGCATATCTCTATATGCTTCAGTTTCTGTGCATTAGTGAGGGTATGTGCTCCCACTGTGCACACACCTATTTCATCATCAAATCTGCATGGGGGATGCAAAGTTTTGTTGATAACAGCATATTATCACACATATTTGGCAAACTTCAGATGACGCCAATGGACTGTGCCTTGAATGCAGATTGTCACAGATTGTCAACTGTGTTAATGAAAAGGTTGAGTTAAATGAATGAACTCTGACAGGAAACTACATTTAAGGTCCTGGAAATGCTAGTATCCAAAGAAGCAGCACAGTAGATTAACATTGGTTAAGATACTAAGGGGATTTACTGCTAGAGCAGGCACTGTTTCCCTCATTTTTGCCATTGTTGTTCCTCTGATATGTTATAAACTGCAGATGGTGAAAAAAAGCCTACAATACCATTGTGCCATATTTCACTTAGGTACAGTGGCGAGGCGTGACTTTCAAAGCGAGGGAAGCTCCAAATAATAACTTTCATTAAAATATGAGAGAATAATGATTCAGAGAACCAAAGCTACTCTTCAGTGCTCTTTCTATTGTACTGTCACAGTAGGCCCTTCTTGCATTGCACGACTGCTTATACTACAAGCAGACATATTCCTACTTCCCCTCTCCACTAAGACATTCCAAATTTCCCTACTGTTAACCCATACCATGTAAACTGTTAGCCTAAAATAGAGAAAGTATGCAATTCACACTTTTGCTAACAACTTAAAACTACACAAGAATTTCCTATTTGCCATTAAATACCAATCTAAGTTATTCCTAATGCTACTGAAATATACTAACAGTTGTTTTTAAAAGCACCACATTAAAACAAAAAACTAAACTTTTCTTCACACGCTACAACAACTTCACATAACAAAATGTCAGTGCTTCCTAACTATCGAAGACTCACGATTACATCCGAACACTAAGCAAGGTATTAAAGTTTGGATGAGTATAGCCAGACTGAAAAATACAATGCTATGGCCGGGATTTGAACCATGGATCTCCCAGTCTCTGTCTGGTTGCTCTTAACCACTGAGCTACTATGGCCAACATGACATTAAATTCTCCAATTGACTCATGTGTTTCCCAGTAAACCACTAGGGCTTCTCATATACAAGGAGATACACGCCTTTTTATGGTGCCTTACTATGCTGTGAGTACTTAAGTCCCAGGCTTCATAGTTAAACCACTACCTAATAAATAGTGGTTTAACTATGAAGCCTGGGACTTAAGTACTTACAGCATAGTAAGTCGCCAAAAAAGGTGTATATATTAATATACATATATTTTTTTATGTTTCCCTTCCTCACCAATGCTGGTGTTAGGAGTCACTTGTGTTCCCTCAGAGCGAGGGAGCCAAAGCATATTGACCTGATAGATGAGATAAGGGTTGGGGGAGGGGGGGTCGGCCCAATGCCTGGGATGAATGAATGATGGTGGAGGAAACCGGAGGACCTGGAGGAAACCCAGCCCAGCAACATGTTGTCCACCACAAATCCCTCTTTGCGGTCACCTGGGATCGAACCTTGCCGTCTAGGTGAGAGCCAAGTGGTCTAACCACTCAACCATGGTGCGGCCATTATATATATATATATATATATATATATATATATATATATATACCTAAAAAATAGTAGTTTCACCAAATTGATTTGCTCAAAGTGAAAATTGTTCATGTCAGCCTATTGATAATGCTAACAAGAACAAACTGAAGAAACGTGTTATATTTTAAAACTGAAGGACTCTGTAGATAAAAAAAAGTTTGTTTTTCCATTTACTTCATTTTAACTGAGATAAACTTTTGTAGAAATAGCTACACTATACATTTCTTATAAATACATAGGAAAGAACAATTGTTAGGTATTTAAGAAACGGGCGCTAGATGCTGCCTTAAAATTCTATACCCTTTTCATGCAATTGTGAGAATCAACTGAATATTGACAGGACTTTAAAATAATGAAAATATTGTACAATGCCAATCAGAGGCGTAACATATGCAATACGGGCCCACCTGCAAAAATTAAAATTTGGGTCCCCTAAAATATAATGTATAACCGATCAGTAATTAAGGTAACTTCAATTACAGTAGGTAGAAAAGTTAATGCAGTGCATTGTATAATCCTACGTAATAAAAACAATGCTATTATTTGATCACTATTTTCTAAGTACTGAACAAAATTAATACCACTAAAATTAAGTACATTATAGTCTAACACCAGTTGTAACTTTGGGGTTCGTAGAATTAAAAGGCAGAGTTGCAGAAATTAAAAATCCCCTTTATTTTCATTGAAATACACTATTCCATTCTCACGTAAGAACATTAAATCACATATACACAGTCTTACAAGGTCGATCACAATAACAAACAGTGACAGCAGCTTACATCTTTAGCTGTCGTTACAACAACACAGCTGGCTATCTCTCATTTCACAACTACTCTCTGGCGTGTCACCACCCTTTTTATATGGCCATTCATAAGTCGAGAACATTCTCGCACAAATAAGAAAACAACCATTCTCCGTCAATCAAAATATCTCTAGAAATTTCCAAACAGAAACCCTAACTGTGGCGGCGAGTCCTTTATCTGAGATAACATTGCCGCCTCTGTGATCACTTCACCGCGTTATCGTTAACTGCTCATGCGAGCTCGTGAAACATTATCCGCCGTCTATTATCGATTTGTGCCGACACGTTTATGCCCAGCGCCGCGACACTGCTCCCTCCTCAAGGCTGGTAGTCCCGAACAGCACCATCGTAGCGGGTCAGACGATCCAGGTGTACCACCAACATCTTCCCTCGGGGAACCTTCTGGATGGGGTAGACCACGTCGTTAATCCTCTTCACCCCCCGGTACGGTCCTTGCCATGGTTGCTGGAGCTTCGGGCAGCATCCCTTGGTCCGAGTAGGGCGGTACAACCAGACTAGGTCACCCTGCTGGAACCCTTGGCTGTTGGCTTGCCTGTCGTATCGGGTGTTCATGCGGTCGCTCGCCTTCTGGATGTTCTGACGAGCCATCTCATGCATGTCGTGGAGATGGTCCACTAGGTTCTCCACATACTCGGTTGCTGGCTGTTTTGCGTCCGCGGGGCTTCCAAAAGCCAGATCACAGGGGAGACGTAATACTCGGCCGAACATTAAACTGGCTGGCGTCATCCCAGTGGTGTCGTGTGTTGACGAGCGGTAGGCCAGTAAGAACAGTGGTACCTTAATGTCCCAGTCTCGCTGATGGCTGGCCACGACCTTCCTCAGGTGTTCCTCTAAGGTCTTGATGTATCTCTCGACCATGCCGTCCAACTGTGGATGTAGGGGTGTGGTGGGGGTCTTGTTTACCCCAAGCCTCTCTAGTGCCTCCTTCATCAGGTTGGATTCAAAATTAGTGCCCTGGTCGCTGTGGAGCTCTAACGGCACCCCAAATCGGCAGAACACTTGCTCCACAAGGCAGTCCGTGATTGTCTTCGCCTCCTGGTTCAAAATGGCACACACTTCCGGCCACTTGGTGAAGTAGTCCACCACCATCAGGTACTTGTTGCCTCGGTCAGACACGGGAAATGGTCCAGCTATGTCGACGGCGATCCTTTCGAATGGCGCTCCGACGTTCTACTGTTGCATGCGAACCTGGCTCCTAGTCTGGGGACTGCGACTCGCCGCGCACACATGGCATTGACGGCACCATCTCTCAGCGTCTGCTCGGAGCCTCAGCCAGTAGTAGCGCTGTCGGAGTTGTCAATCGTTCGGTTTGCTCCCAGGTGTCCCCCCTGAAGTACCGGCGTGCACTTCCTCCAAGACTTCCGGGACCTTGCTTCGGGGGAGTACCAACTGTTCTCTCTGCATCTTCCCACTAGGCGATTCCCATACCCGGAACAGCACGCCCTCTCTTGTCTTCAAGGAATCCCATTGGGCCCAACACGACTTGTAGGTGGCGCTCCTCGGTGCGATGTCCTCCCAGGTTGCTCTTGTCCCTGCCTCCAGCTCTCTCAAGAGTGGCCCCAAGTCTGCGTCCGCCAGCTGTTCCCTCCTCAGGCCTGCGCTATCCCAGCCATCCGCAGGCACTGCCGTGACTACTCGGACTGCTGCGGCACGTTCCTTTTCTTCCACTCTTGTGCATGGGCCGCACTCCTCTGGACAGGGTCTTCGACACATGGCGTCTGCGTTACCGTGGCTCTTCCCTCTACGATGTTCAGAGGTGAAGTCGTACTTCTGCAGCCTCTGGACCCAACGTGTTGTCTGGCCTTCCAGGTTCTTAAAGCTCAATAGCCAGGTTAGGGCGGAATGGTCAGTCCTGAGGTGGAATGGCTGACCGTACAGGTACTTGTGGAAGTGCTCCAAGGTCTTTACTACTGCCAGTAATTCTCGCTGGGTGACGCAGTAGTTCTTCTTCTCTGCCTTGGATAGCGTCTTGCTGTAGTAGGCTATCACCCGCTCGTGGCCGTCCTGAATTTGCGATAGGACGCCTCCAATGCAATGATCGCTGGCGTCGGTGTCCACAATGAAAGCGCCGCCTGGTTGTGGAAATCCCAAAATAGGAGCACTACACAGTGTCTTCTTCAGGTGCTGGAAAGCGTGTTCAGCGTCCTCCGTCCACACATAGGGTCGTTGTTCCTCTGTCAGGCGGGTAAGGGATGGAGAACCCCTTTATGAAACGGTGGTAATAACTGCACAGCCGCAGGAAACTGCGCAACTCTCGCTTATCCTTTGGCCGAGGCCAATCTCTCACAGCCTGGGTTTTCTCCGGGTCTGTGGCCACTCCGGTTGGCGAAACTATGTGGCTCAAGTAGTTAACCTCTTTACGGAAGAGCTGGCACTTCTTCGCGTTCAGCTTCAAGTTGGTTGCCTGCAGTTTTTGTAACACCTTGCTCAGGTTGTCCAGATGGTCTTCGAAAGTCTTGCCGACGATGATGATGTCGTCCAAGTATAGCAGGCATGCGTCATATGTCAATCCTCTCATTACTGACTCCATAAGGCGTTGAAATGTGGCTGGTGCATTGCAGAGGCCAAAGGGCATAACTGTGAACTGCCAAAGCCCTTGGCCTGTCGAGATTGCAGTCTTCTCTTTGTCTCTCGGGTCTAGAGCCACCTGCCAGTAACCCACCTTCAGGTCCAGGGTCGAGAACCATTGTGCACCAGCTAGCGTGTCCAGGGTGTCGTCAATCCGGGGTAAGGGGAAACAGTCCTTCCGGATGACAGCGTTCAGCCTCCTGAAGTCCACGCAGAAGCGTAGCTCACCGTTCTTCTTCGTCACCAGAACTACAGGGGAACACCAGGGCTGTCAGACTCTTCAATCACTCCCCTGGATTTCATGTCGTCTACCATATCCCGTACCGCCGCTTGTTTCGCCAACGGAACGCGTCTAGGTGGTTGCCGAATAGGCCAGGCGTCTCCGGTGTCGATGCGGTGAAGCACTTTATCCGTGCGGCCATAGTCACTGTCGCCTTGGCTGAAGACGCGCTGGTATCGCCTCAGTAGTTGTCGTACTTTCTCCAACTGTTCTGCGGTCAGGTGGTCGGCCGCTCTCTCCAATAAGCCTTCCAGCCGGGGCCCCAGGTGCTGCGTTGGCATCGGCTCCTGTGTCTTGTCGATAGCTGTCACGCTGACCACTGGCTCGCACGTCCCCAGCTCCGTTCGGGCCTGGACGTCGTGATCGGTGTCTGCCAGGTTGAGCAGCCTCACTGGCACCTCCTCTCGGCACGGCAATAATGTCCTGGCTACACAGAGTCCGTGCACAGGCGTCTGGTCCAGCATCATGTTCTTCGTCCGCTGACCTTCCAGTCGCGCCGTCACCACCACCTCACTTCTCGCGGGGTCCACCACATCTTCCTTCAAGATGACCCTACAGATTCCAAGGCGCTCATCGGGTTGCCGGAGTATCGCCTCTTCTCCATTGAGCCGCAGGACCTTCCTGCCGACGCCGACCGTCACCTCGTGGCTCCTGAGGGCATCCAATCCCAGTATCACCTCCTCAGCCACCTTCGCGACGAACACCCACAGACGTAAGGCACTCCTTCCCAAGGTCAACTTTAGCAGGGCCTCTTTCTCCACAGGCAAGGTGTCACCCGATGCCGTCACAAGAAGGTATGATCGGCTCGGCTTCCTCGTCGGCAAACCCTTCGCTACGTCAGGTCTGATGATGGTCACGGCTGCCCCGGTGTCCACCAGCACGCGGCACGGCTTCCCTCTCACCCAACCGTCCGCGATGAGGCTGTCATCCATACGCCGGCTAACGGCGCGCAGTGTTTCTCGAGGGGATGGTGGTGATGGCGCCGACGTGCCCCTCTCCACGACGGCCCTTACTCTTTCCCGGCTGCTCTTCCTGGTGTGGGCAGTCTCTCCAGGTGTCCGGGCTGTCCACACCCCCAACACAAGCCACTAGGTCTTCGCCGGCGTCCCTCGGCTGGTCTTCTGTCTCCGGTGTAGCGGACACTCCTCGTTCTCGACGTCGGGATAGCTGTTACCTTGGCCGCCTCCATCCTTAATGCTGCCGTTAGCGCCTCGTGGACAGTTTTGTAATCGCCGAGCATTAGGCGCTGACGAATCTCTGTGTCTCGTACCCCGTCAACGAATGTGTAGGCAGCTTCCCGGGATACGAACTCTGGTGGTAGGTCGACTAGGGCCTTGCTAGCCAGTTGCTCAACTGCCAGGGCGAACTCCTGCAGCGTCTCCCCTAGCTGCTGTGACCTTGCCTTTAACTGGCTGCGGTACGCTGCCCCGATCGCGCACACAAAGGGAACTGATAGGCGAGCAGTGTGGTAATAAGGAGCTTGCATAAGCAACGATAGCGCCGATAAACAAGAGATGGATAGTTTATCACAGAGGTGAAAGACTTGCCGGCACCTATATAGTTACATTCTAGAACATTCATGTTTTATCTGGTGACATTTTAGAGAAAATTCGATAACAATCTAGAATTACAAAATAGGTATTTAAAGAGGTGACAGCTCGCAGAGTCAGTTAGTTGTAAGTAGAGAACAGCTGAGAATGTTGTTAGAGAGAAAACAGAGTGAGCTGTGTAGTTGTAACGAGAGCTAATGTAATCAGCTGTCATGGTTTGTTATTGTCATAGACCTTGGAAGACTGTGTATATGTGATGTAATGTTGTTTCATGAGAATTGAACAGTGTATTTCGATGATAATAAAGGAGATTTTTAATTTCTGCAACTCGGCCTTTTAATTCTACAAACCCACAAAGTTACAATATTCTGTATTAATAAGGATAAATCTTTACTTCTATCTATTGTTTGATAATTAATGTACTTGTACTTATAAAACCTCACTATGCGGCGCACTTTCTCTGATGTGAAGGTATGGATGATTTCACTGACATCAATGGATTTAGCTGTTTCACTTTTGATACTGAGGAGGCTGAGTTAACTTAGTCTATCTTGTGTCATAGAATTCCGCAGATAGTTCTTTATAAGATTGAGCTTCGAAAATGAGTGTTCAGCCAAAGAAACAGTAACAGCAATAATTAAAAACAGGCAAAATGCTGTGCATAAGTCTGGAACGATAACAGCTACGATTGAATTCTCTATTACTAATAATTTTGTTAAGTCGAGCACATAGGTTAGTATGGATATTTCTTTTTTCAGAGTGTTTTTGAAAGCTATTTACTTGGTCTGGAAGTTCACTAGATAAATCCTCCCCATATTCATTTTGAAGAATTACTGCTGCATTGTGAATCTCTTCATCGGAGGCAGCATTTAGGAATTTTGGGGAAATAATTTTGAAGAAATGGTAAACATTGTGCATACCCTCAAACCTGTCTCTTAACTGGGCTACAATAATGGGCAAACAGCCGTTAAAAACAGTGGTTCTGAAACACTTACTTTGATCCACTAGCTGCTCGTCCTGACACAATTCATCAAAATGTTTTTTTTCACTTTTCAAATTCTGTTAGTTTCAAATTTTGGTGAAATGCCCCAATTCTTTGCCAAAGATATGGCTGATGACATTGCTTCTTCAAAGTTTTTTTTCGATAACAAGATAAATTTTCACCTGCATTCTGAACAAGAGAACATGCTTTATCAAGATCTACACTTTTCGATTGCATAATTTGAGATGCTAGGTTTGTAAATTCCTTTTTTTGTTTTTTTATTTTTTTAGATATCAATATTATTTTTGACAGAGCCTTAAGTACATCGACATTTGCATACTGAAGGGCTTTAACAAAGCTTTTTTAAGGTACAAGAAGATACCAAAAGTTCCCATCTTTTAATACTGTTATTGAAGAAATGATACAACGTTTCTACTGTATCATAAAAGGATCTGACTTCTTGAATTCCACATGCAGCATTGTTAAGTACTAGATTTAAATTATGCGCTGAACATTGCACATATTTTGCGGGTCTTTGTCTTTGTTGAGTTCTTGTTCTAACACCTTTGTATATGTCTGACTTATTGGCACACCCGTCATAACGCTGACTACAGCATTTAATTAACAAGAGTCCTTTTTCGTCTATTGCACTACACTTTAATCTTTTATTTAAAGAAAACCTAAAAAGCTTTCATTTATCTTCATGTCACAAGGCTTTCCAGTAAATTCATTTGAAACTGAACATATCTAAATATCTGTGTTAATTGATCTCTTTTTGTAATGTCCTGTGTTGTATCTGTGATAATAGAAAAAATGGGGCAGCTTTAATGTCATTATTAATTTCTTTTTCAACTGCATAGGATAAGATGTTTATTTACTCATGTTGAATTGCAGGGTTAAGGCATTTTTGTGTGCATTTTGGTTTATTTATTAAATCACGTAATACCGGATCGTACGTTGTGAGAAGTTCAATAATTGCCAAAAAGTTTCCACTGTTTGATTTTCCAATTTCCTCCCTCTGCCCTCGAAAAGCTAAATTATGGATGCCAGAGTTAGTCACATTCACAATACGCTCAAGGACCTGTTGCTGTATGTTCTCACTTTTCCTTAGTTCTGAATTCATACCCATGTCAACTGTGTTTTCCTTACGCCACAAATTGAAAATGACGCAAGCATTCAAATATGATTAGCTGGTTTCGTCTCACAATATACATTTGGTTAGGCACCTCCAATCTTGAACTCCTTCCCTAAATGCTGACGATTTCTGCCCTCCAAGTAGTGAACACGGTTTACAGTAAACAGAGTCATTTTTAGATGAATAACACAACCATTCTCTCTAAATTCTTGGTCCTGCTGATGTGAATTTTTCATAATATTTAGTGGGGAAGAACCTGTTTTCCTGCTTGGCATCTTTGGGGAATGGGCCCGCTGGCTTACAAGAATTTTGTCTAACAAGGAACATTTTAGTTTCATTATCTACATCTAATTGATAATCTGCATGATCATTTGAATAGTCTGTGATAGGCCTAATTATATTTATGGCGAGTTTGCTATCTTTGTTTTCACTTTCACAATTATTATTGGTGTCCACTTC
This sequence comes from Mantis religiosa, assembly GCA_030765055.1. Lineage (NCBI taxonomy): Eukaryota > Metazoa > Arthropoda > Insecta > Mantodea > Mantidae > Mantis > Mantis religiosa. Next base: position 347,417,610 of record CM060950.1, on the reverse strand, counting down.
AGAAATGCAATCACTTGAGACACTGCAAACTTCTGTAACTGTTGAGCTAGTACAACTACTAGGAGAAGAAGGATCACTTATTTTCACTAATTTGTTTGTTTCTTTTTCTAATGCATGCTTCTACTTTCTCTTCTTCATTTAGATGTTCCTACTTAACTTTTAAAGGTTTCATTTTACTGAAAAAGTACACAGTTAAATAGAAAAAGTTAAACTTTTAACCATTAAAGTTTTGAAAATATCACATCACTTTTTACAATGCACCAGTTCCTGCGAAGAAAGCTCATCTGAAACTGAGTTTGCTGTTGATTGACCTGCCAGTTATTCACATCTTAATGTATAATTGACATTATTGTTGAATGAGAAGTGTGACAAAAGTTAAATGTTTAGAAAAAAAATTACAATATCAGGAACTCTAGACATCAATACAGAATAACTTCTTGCCTAATGTAATATTTTGGTATTCATTTTCATTGTTGTGACTACACGCTGCTCGTTTGTGACGACAGAGAAACATGATGCAAACCAGTGTTTTCAGAGAATTTGTAGTGAAGCACAAGCAGCATTGTGCTAAACTCAACTAAACGTTGACCAATTCTAGGAAACCATTTGGAATGATTTGGCCATTAACTTTCTATGTAGACTGACATTAAACTTTACTATTTATCTTATACATATTTCAGAATTTATATCTGTATATATTCAAATTGTTATATTCATTAACAATAATATGTTTTTTTCCTTTTCTGTGGGCCCCCAAAATACTGGGCCTGCCCGCATTGCAGGCCCTGCAGGCCCAAACGTTATGCCCCTAATTCCAACCATTAATAGCACATATTTCAAAACTGGTTTATGAAACCAAAATATAATTTGAAATAAACTATATATTTCAAGGAGAAGATTACACAAAGTTTCTTGCAAATGAAGAGAGATTCAAGAATGTATCCAGAAGTTTTATGATATAAATTGTGTGTTTCATGGGAACACCTGCTAAACATATGGCACATCAACTAAAATTGTTAGGACCTTTTTTGAAGAATAAAAGATTCAGAAAAATGTTCCATATTAAAGGAGTGGGAAAATTTCTTGGAAATTTCTGTATGACATCACTGGAAGACTTCGTTTTTCGGATATGTTTTTCACAAATGTATAAAATGAATATTTTATTCAGCAGTAAACTCTCAATATCAATTATACAAATAAAAATATTTAGTAATTATTTTCCACTTATCTTAAGAAGTTGATAACAATACTTCTATCTTGTTTCTACGAAATTAATTTCATGGACATTTGCCCACATCTTCAGTCAACACACTTCATTGTCAAGGATACCATGTATTTATGTATTTACGTATTACCAACATCTGAAGACGAAACAAACCTAAAAAAAGAATCAATTTCTGGTATGTCAAAATTCATTACGCAATTTTTATTTTTTTAAATAAATATTTTTTCCCAAACTATTAAATCTATGGGAACATTTAATTGTTTTAACAATTTAACTTCAGGATCTATTTCATGGTTAAATGACCAAAAATGATCTGCTACGTCCGATTTATCAATTTGCTTATATCTAATGTTACGAAAATGTTCTTTCATTCTGGTTTCCAAACTATGTTTCGTCTTTCCAATATAAACCTGATCACGATCTAAGCAATTAAATAGATAAATACCAGATTTTTTATTATTAGGAATTTTATCTTTTTTAGAAAATTGTAATACATTTTTAATACTATATTTTGAGGAACTATAGTTATACCAACTTCTTTAAAAAAAATTTGAAAATGTTTATTAACCCAAGAATGGTAAGTACATTTTTTAAATTTATAATCATCTTTTATCTTTTTAAGAGTAGAAATATCATTAATACCTTTTTGATATTTAAATTTTTCAATTGTCTTTTGTATAAAATCTTTATTAAAACCATTAATTAAAGCAGTATTTATAATACGTTTATATTCTTTATTAAATTCTTCTTTATTCAGGGGTATATTTATTAATCTATAAATCAAACTATTAAAAACAGCGAATATATGTGGAAAAGGGTTAAAGCTTTTATTTTTTATGTAATTATCAATATGAGTAGATTTCCTATAAATACAAAAATCTAATTTGTTATTATTTCTTATTATTTCTCAATAATAAATATCAAATTTTTGGGTGGAATGCAATACTTTCCCTATCTACTAGCTATATGTGATGAAGAAAGTAAAATAGCTCATAAAATCTGTTTTAACTTTTTCTTTTGTTAATCATTATCAAATGCTTAAGACAATTATGTCAATTCTAGCATGTAAGTTAATTCAAATAACTTACAAATAGTGCAGGAAAACATAGTGAAATAAATAATTAAATAGTTCTAGGGATAGTATAATATCGACCACCCTGTAGTATTCAAGGACACCTTTTTGCACGCATTTGGAGAACTAGTTTTTTCCAAGGAAAATACAGCTTTATAACTCCAATGGAGATTTAAAATATCAATATGCATAAACCCTGATTACATTTGTGTAAAATTTGTTGTAATATACAAACTGTATTAACTGTATTACCTGGTTTAGATATCCTATTTCAGTGTGATATTCAGTTAAATATCTAAATTTATAGTGACTTTTATTCACTTTCATTTGAGAGAAAGGTATAAAGGAGAAAAATGTTTACTGAGTTTGTTATTAACAGCATTTTTACTTTTTATGCCAACTACCTATAAAAGTGAAGTATGAATAAAAATCTGATTTGTTGCACTCATATGAGTTTTTCTATTCACTCTTGTACAGACATTATTCTTCTGTTACATTAGATTAGAATTGCATTTAGTGGGTTCACTTGTAGCCACAAAGGACTGTGAACATTAAAACATGTTAAAGAGGTATACAGTTTCATGGCATGTGTATATACTTGAAAATTTAACATAAGAGCCACTTCATATACAGGCAATATGAAAAACAAGGCAGGGATAATTATGTATGATACAAAATCAGACACCTTTTTAATCAACTTTCACTTGGCTTTGGCCAGTATGTCTCAACATTTTATATTGGATTTGCACTGGATACCATTGTCATTTTTTCAATACATATAAACAGCTTTTGAACAGGCATCAAAGTTTTACTGGCAATAATTTATTGGTACAGTTAGATTCTCCTTACAGATCTACATAAGCATTATCAGGATAACTTGTCATTCAGACAATCTTGTACAGAATAAAATGATTTTGAGCTTAGGTATTCTCTAGCAGCACCTGAAATTATTGATTCTTCTTTTAAGAACATTAGGAACATATTTTGAAGGTTTCATACTACACACCTTTATGGAAGCAAGAAAGTTTAGCACTGGGATAATGGATATTATACTTTTGTCTAATGTTTATTCTATGAATTACATTGTCATAAATGAGGCCTAATTGCACACAAAGAATTTTAGAATTTTAGGTTTGCAAGAAAGGCATGGTAAGCTAAATATTCATAGAGATATTGTATAAACAGTTCCTTATAAATGCAATGGGCAGTGGTCAAATATTTTAAGAGCTGGTCACTTTGAAATTCCTCTCTCTTTGCATGATAAACACACACACAAAACAACTACTTCTATTTGACAAAAGTGTATTAGAAAATTCAAACCAATGGTCAGCAACATCTCAAAAAGCTCTGACAAAAATGACAAATTGTGTGTTTTAGCAAGATCTATATTTTTTGTGTAATACAATTTTTGTTTGTGGCTTATTTTATAATCATTCAGAATGAAGAGTATTTCAGAGCCTATTTCCAAAAACTTCAACATAAACATTCATTTGTTTTGAAAATATCTTTAACACATGTTCTTTTAATCAAAACCCTTAGAGACCATTCTGAGAAAATCAATATTTTTTAAACATTTTCCGTATACGTTTTTCTCTGGCCTGTGATTTTCAGTTCTGAGTGAGTTTATTAGTGAGCTATGAATGAAGTTCAATTGATTTCCTGCATCCAGGAGGCAACACGTTAATTTATTTTTCCATGTAGGACATTATATTTATATGTGCACTGTTTGTAAGAATGTGAAGTGTGGTATAATAATAGCTATCTTAACAATCTTCTTAATTTACTGTCTCTGTTGCATATGGAGATATGGTATTCTTTACATCTGGAGCAGAATGCATTTCCTCGCTCGAAACACTGGCTTTTAATGTGACTTCGTCTAAAGCATAGAAGCATCTACTTGTAGTCTTGAGCTCTTCTGGCCAAGTCTTTCACATGGTGGCAGTTGTGGCCCCAAATGCCGGCGTTTTCGCAATATATCTACGCAGAAAGGTTGCGGCGTTGGGTGATCCCTATGCTTGCTCCTACTGGATTTTAGAGCATTCTGAATTAACTGGTTGGAGTTCTGCCAAGAAGATTAGCTGGCTCTGAAAAATCCGATTTTTGATCGTAGAGTCAGCTTTGTTTGTTCATAAGTTTCTGACGTGATAGCTAAACCATCGACAAGGTTCACCTTCTAGGTAGTCTCTGAGGAATTCGTGCTTGTTAATGGTCATGACGGCGATGTTCATGTCGACAGACGACTCAACTTGTTCCCAAAATATGGACTATTCCTCCATATTCCGTGAAGAGGGCTGTAATATTGTCGGAAGTCTTATATAGGGGCACTCTGTGGGAAGTCCAGAGTTGGCTGTATAGCTACGTTACTCGGACCTTCGGTCCCTCACCGTTGCTCTTTTAAGATTCTTGGTCTTTCGGATGGTCCTCTTACAGCGATCTGTGTATTCTTCGCAAGTCTGGATGTCAGCTTCCTATTCCGCGTCATCACATTAATCTTGAACGGCGTCATCCAGCATAGTCAAATTTTCAAATGATTCGCGTAGGCAGTCATAGACGTCCTCAATTTCATCTAGAGAAGAAGAAGCGTCCAAGGTGTCAAGCTGATTTATAAATCACGTGCCACTTGAGCAGTGAGTTAATCTTTTCGTTTCAAGAGTCAATACAGCGACATTTTCTACCAAAGATTTATCGAAGACGGTCGCGAAGAAAGGAAGCAAGTTTGTTCTGAGCCTGATACGGAAGTTAACTTGAATATACAATCAAACAAAATCCTGAAACCATGTTACCGAGAATGCAATGATATGTCGACCGGGATATTGTAGCGGGTTTCGGCACCAAATACTATGTAGGAAATCATATTTCAAACGAGAGAATTTTTCACATACACAAAAGAAAACGAAATACACAAGAACAAAACACTACGCTTGACTACGCTTGACTTCTATGCGACCCTAGTGGCACGAGAATAAAACAATAAAATTAGCAGGCGGAAGTTTCCCCAGACGGCATGAAGTGTCAATATCAGTCCTCGACAACCTTATTGGTGCAGAAGATCCCTATTGACTTCTAGGCTTGTATATATTCTGTGTGTTAGTTGTGACCCATATTTACGCCTGATGGCTCAAGCGATAGGCAACCCGTAATCAAAACGGAGCAAAAACATTAAATCGTGTCTCACTAAACGGGGGAACGCCAAATTACAGCTGCCTTTTGAGATCAATCAAGGGCATCCCAATCCAAATTTCCCATAAAAATTCAAACAAACACCCTAACAGAACATACCAACACTTTGCTCATTTTGCAGGTAAAGCCGCGAAGCGGCTAGGTACGCAGCATAAAGACACCCGGACGGGGAGAAGCCCTGCCCGACTAGGACTACCTCTGGACCTCTGGACATGTCCGTGACTTATGGCGGAAGCTGTGGACTACTGCGTCTATGACAGCCATCTTAACGGGATATTCTCCATATCATGGCACCTGCCTCCCTCGCAGTTCGCACACGTGGCCACTTCAGTAATAGCACGAACGCAAACGTTTTTACGGTGGGAGTCACCACACCTTCAAAATGGAAGGTTGCAGTGCAGGAAAAGGCTGGAAAACCCGCCTCGATAGGTAGATGGTAGCGTGTCTCCATCACATTCAATGGAACCGAGTTCAAATCTCGGTCAGGGTGAGTTACCTGGATAAGGATTTGTCCGGGATTTTCCCTTATCCTAAAAGAGGAATGTCGGTAACTCTAAGCTCCATGGATCCTGGAATCATTTGAGCACAATTTCACCCATTTCATTCATCGTCCGATATGACAAAGTTGGAGGACGTAAATTAAAAAAGCTGGAATGACACCGGTGGGACGTAGTTAGGTATAACTTACAGCATATTGATTTCCTCAAATTGAAAATTATTGATTATTCTAATATTGAACAACATAAGATAGCGTGTAATTTTGCTTTAAAACTGCAGAACTGTGTAGATACAGAAAATTTGTTTTTTCATTATTTCATTTTAACTGAGATAAACTTTTGTAGAAATAGTTACATTACACATTTCTTATAAACACAGCGGAAATAACGATTGTCGGGTATTTATGAGCTGGATGCTAGATGCTGCCTTAAAACTCCATATCCTTTTCACGGAATTGCGAAAGACAATTGAATATCGACAAAATCTTAAAATAATGAAAATATTGTGCAATTCCAACCATTAATAGCGGATGTTTTAAAACTTGTTTATAAAACCAAAACATAATTTGAAATAAACTGTGTATTTCAAAGAGATAAGATTACCAAAATTTCTTATGAATGAAGAGAGATTGAAGAATGTGTCCAGAAGATGTATGATATAAATTGTGTATCTTTCATGGGAACATCTGCTAGACATATTGTCATCAATGATACTGTTGTGTTGCCGCGACAAAAGGGAGCCGGGAGCGTGGGTAGGAGAGCTGGACGCTTGATATCTTATGAATGAAGAGAGATTGAAGAATGTAACCAGAAGATGTATGATATAAATTGTGTATCCTTCATGGGAATGTTGTGTTGCCGCGACAAAAGGGAGCCCGTGCCTTAAAGTACTTACAATATGTAAGTCGCCATTAAGGTAATTGTCTCATGTGTGTATGAGAACTCCTAAGTGGTTTACCGGGAAAAATACGAGTCAGTTGGAGAATTTAATGTCATATCGGCATGTTGGCCATAGTAGCACAATGGTAGTGCGGTTGGACGGAAACCAGAAGATCCGTGGTTCAAATCCCGGCTATGGCATTGGTCTGACTCTACGTTTCCACAATTTAGCCTACACACGGCCAGTGTGAAAGAATAATTAATTTCCATTAATTAACCTAATAGTGGTTTGCTATATGAAGCCCGGGCCTTAAAGTACTTACAATATGTAAGTCGCCATTAAGTTAGTTGTCTCATGTGTGTATGAGAACTCCTAAGTGGTTTACCGGGAAAAATAGGAGTCAGTTGGAGAATTTAATGTCATATCGTCGTGTTGGCCATAGTAGCACAATGGTAGTGCGGCTGGACGGCAACCGCTGGACGGAAACCAGAAGATCCGTGGTTCAAATCCCGGCTATGGCATTGAATTTTTTAATCTGACTCTACGTTTCCACAATTTAGCCTACACACGGCCAGTGTGAAAGAATAATTAAGGGGAGGCATCTGTGAAAAATGCTAAAATCCAGAGTTTACATCAGAACTGCTTGAAATTTTGTCATTTGGTGGGGTATAGGAAATCTAGTTAAGCTTTCAAAATTCATATTTCTATCTTAAATAGTTTTTTTACAAAAAAAATATTTAGTGCTTTTTATAGTATGATTTTTGTATGTTATATAAAAAGTACCAGGTCATACAGTTTTTCTTTTAGAAACTTTACATTTTAGATTCAGGTTTCTCTGTACATCAGTTATAAAAGTTGCTATACTTTTAAAGTGTATATCAAGTATTTTTGGAGAAAAAAATTGTTATGTGTGAATACATTAAATTTTTCTTAATTTTTTTGCAATTTTGAGATTTAAAATTCAATAATAAATAAACTATTTAATTTACATAAACAAAAATACCAACTTTTATTAAACATTTATTTAGGAATATGTATGCAAAGTTTAATACAAATTCGTTGAGAATTAGAGAAGTTGGAGCATTTTGAAGATACAAAAATGTTCAAAAATTGAAAGTGGAGAAAAATGAATTTAAATATTTAGATTGAATTACACTACTTTCTTTACTTTGAAAACTCCATGCATCATATGCAGGCCCTACAGCTATCTTATTAACTTCTTTCTCTTTAATTTGGCTACCTTTGGCCCTTTTTTTTATAATTTTTCTATCTACAATAATTTTTACCAAAAAGATGATAATTTAATTTTTTGCTGCAATTTCTTTACATTGGGAAACATATTACATTCTCTACAATTTTTGTTATAAATGATTGGAACTTTGGATTCTGGTTCCTTTAGATAATAGTTACAAAACTGTATATGTATATACTCATTTACCCATGTCTAATGGTTCCGGAGGAGAAAATTTAAGGAATATGATAGAATTTTCTTGAAGTTTTGTCAGTTTTCTTTTTTCAATACCAATCATTATTAATTTTTTCATATACAGCCATAGCGACACCAATTTTTATTGAAAACTTATCTAGGAATATACATATTTGCAAAACTTAAAGAAATTCATTGAAAAAATTAGTGTCTGGAGTGTAAGGAGTATTAAAAATTCTACAAGTTGGACATGAAGAAAAATCTAGTTAGAAGCTCTAAATATAAACAACATTTTTTTTCTATGCTTCTAAACCCTCCTGCACTATATGAAGACCACTCAGCTAGTTTATTATCCTCTTCTTCTTTTAATTTAGTCACCTTTAACTGCTGCTTGACAGATTTATATTTGCTCAATGAACTCTGAGCACTTTGTTTTAGCTTTCACCTATCCCTAATACTGCTATTTTCTTGCTAACAGGACTTACTTTGCTTGCTGCAACTTTTGCCTTAACTTTCAGTCTATCTTTATAACCCATATTAAATTCACTAACAGCTGCAATCACTGCAATTTGCAATTTCGTTCTTAATACAAAAACTTATTTGTGACATTTACGCCATGGAAACTTTCATTAGCATTCTGTGCTTCTCCTTTAATGCAACTTTCCCGTAGAATAGTACTAACTAATCTCTTTATTTTTGTCTATGAAATGGAAATTGTAAGTAGAATAGTTCATGCAATTCATACCCATGGTCATACAAAACTTCTGCATAGAAATACGACCCTTACCAATGCCCAGAAATACATCAACCATTCTTCTATTTACATCAAAAGGTGACCTACTAGAATCATTAACTCTTGGGCTATAATATGTTTTCACTTAAAATTTACCTCAAGCAGAGCATTCTAGTATCATTACTTACTATTATGGCAAGAAAACCATATATATCATTATATTTTGCTTCGAAATAGCCACTGTACTCCTAACCTAACCTGGTATGAATGATATACCTACTGTTGCAACAAGAAAGCAATACAATGTTAAATCAGGCTTTATTCCTATTCTTAACAATAATAATTTAATATAAGCTGCTATCCACAGCTTTCACTTGCATGTAAATCATATTTCACAAACACTACATGTCAGTGGAAATGTTTGTTTACTTTCAAAAGTAGTAAGTGGAAAATAATATATAGAAAATGGTAGCAGACAAGTTCAGTAGCTTCCACAAACATTCACAAGATGTCTCTGCACATTACCACAGTTACTGAATCAAACCGCATTGTTTAAACGTGGGAATTTCATCAATTTCTTTGCGACACACTAGAAAAAGCAATATAAATGGCCACGTCCACCCACACATGGACATTTAAATAATGATGTAGTGGCTCTTTAAATGGCGTTAGGGCCTAGCTGACAGCAGATTCTGAAACTACAATATTTAAACATAATTTTGATGCAAAAAAAACGGAAAATGTCGTTTTTTGTCATTTTTGATGAAATTTCACCCTTAATTTCTATTCTAGAATTGCTACCCCATAGAACTAACCCATATCTAAAAACACTTTGAAAAAACGAGTAATAAGCCATTACTACAAATTTTTCTGAAATTTCTCTTTTTAAATTTGCTAACAAAAATACCACTGATGACAATTTTTTACACACTTGGTCTATATGTGGATTCCAGGTTAGTTTTTTATCTATAACTACACCTAAGAGTTTAACTGTTTCGTTTAGACTTTCATCTTGTTCAACATTTTTTAAGGTAAATAAAATACTGTGTTTTTCTTTCATTCATATAAAACCCACTGCTTTTAAACCAGAGTTTTTATTTTTCTATTGTTGTTTTTGCTGGTTGTAACAGTGTTTTGTAATCTTTGTGAGTGCTTAGAAAAGATATATCATCAGCATATACTACCGTGTGAGATGATGAACATTTTGAGATATCATTAATCATAATTAAAAAGAGCAAAGGGTCCAAAACTGATCCTTGCAGAAAATTTGTGTCTACTTCCAATACCTGAGATTCTTTCCCTCCTACCGATACAATTTGCTGTCGATTTTCCAGATAAGATTTAAAGATTTTTACATTTGAGTTTCTTATGCCATAAATTTCTAATTTATTTAACAAAACGTCATGTTTCACACAGTCAAAGGCCTTACTTATATCACATAGTAATTGCATGTGCAAAATCACCTCCTTCAAATGCTTGGTGGATTAATTGCACAAGTGAGTCTACGGCAGATATGGTCGATTTTCCCTTGCGATATCCAAACTGACTATCTGAAAACAAATTTTGAGCCTCTATCTATCAATCTGTTGGCTCTATCAAATACCTTAGCCTATATACGGCTAGTGTGAAGAAATGATTAATTTCCATTAGTTAACTAAAATGTGCAAGGTGTTTTTGCATGGCACAGCATCGTTTAACTAGCGATTGTTTAGCAGTTTTGATTTCCACATGACATACATGACAGTGAATTGTGTATTCGTTAGTTTATAGATAGATGTGTAAAAAATACGACTCATCTATAATTTAATAATTTTTCGCTTCACTGTGGTGTTCCAATACAGTTAAATCTCGATAAACTGTTATATAGTTTGAGACCGGTGCTTTAGTTCCTTTTTTTATTTTCTTGCCATATTTTTACAGATTGTTATAAGGTATTCTTGGAGGCAGGGAATCCATTTATGGACCTGTTTTAAAAATACCTCATTTTCTTTCCTTGTTCATTCTTATTAAATTTTAATTTAAGTGTTACAAAATGCAAATTAAACAAAGGCTAACTACATATAAAACCTAGAACTTATAAACATATGCACTTTGTGTCATGGTAACTTTCGTAAGCCTAAGTGTTTTATGTTTAATTATATAACTGATGCAGATTACTTGTTGGAAAATATAAGCTCTTTATTTTATTTCTTTACAAGAACTTCTTCTTAAACCAAAAGCAATTTATAGTATAAATAGTTGAATATTGAAAAACTATTTGTAGTTAGCTTTTAACACTCTGTCACTTACATTTTGCTTCCATTTTCAACTTTGAAGCACTGACTATCATAAGTTGTCTTCTTTTTGGTGATGGAAGTATGAACTTCTTTATCAAATTATTGACTGGTGGGATTTCAAAGTTCATTACTAAGTCCTTATTTTTCCATACTAAGATGTTCTCTCACATTGTCTCTTTGTTTTGGTTTATCACCTCTTTTAATAATTTTGAATTTGTATCAAAGTCATGGTTGTCGTTCCAAAAGTGAAATGTTATGCTGATTTATCTTCTTGTTTCAATGTGAGATTTCTAAGATGCTCTTTGACTCTGATTTTTAGGTTTCTTTTAGTTTGCTCTATGCAGCATTTTTCACAATCCTTACAACTTATTTGGTATTTTCCAAATCTATTGATTGGTGGGATTTCATCTTTTGTTTTAGAATTTAACAATTTTAATACTGAGTATTTATTTGTAGGTACCAAGATGATATTTTATTCTTCAAAGATCTTTTTGAATTTATTGAATATTTTTGGGTGGCACATGAATGCACTGAATATGCTGTTGCTTTCTTTTCTTTAGTGAATGTGGTTGCTTTCTTAATAGTATTCTTTAGCTTAGCTTTAATTTTCTTAAATTGTTATCTTGGGATCTACAAATAGATACTCAGTATTAAACATCATTTCAATTATAGATTATAGGGATTATAGAGAGGTGTAGGAGGAACAATTTGAGATAAGACACTTATAGTTTCAGAGCGCATGATGATGCGCAATAAGCCAATGTAAATTAGGCCAGTATGCCACTGTTATCACCTCAACGATATATGCATGCATTTTCTATACTGCCAGGAAGTATGCATGTGTGGCGTAATGGGAAAGTAGGGAGTTCTCAAACCAATGACATATTTTAAGTCAATCCTGCATAGTATTTTTTCTTATTCTTTTTTTACTGAACTACTTTTTTTCTTGATTTTGTTTGTGAAAGATATAGAATGCTGCACTACTCCATTGTTACTACCACTGCTGCTAATTGTAATCAAACAAATCAAACAAGTGTAGTTATGAACAGGGATATGCAACATAAAATACTGTAGTATTCTAAACATGGGGAAAATCCTTTGTTGAGGTTAAAAATGAAATTACCATGATCTGTGACTAATACACTATTGTGCTTACAAATTGAGAGAACCCATTATTAGCTCTGGAAAAGAAACAACTAGTGTGCAAGATAAATCATGGTTGCATTCCTACATAGGTTTTATTTATTCACTTCACGGAATCATGGAAATACTTCAGATATGCAGTAACAATTTAAAAGTCAAATTGCCATTTGTGAACTACTGATTTTTTAAAATATTTTCTTTTTGGGAAGCATCAGTATATTATGAGATAGCGCATTTGCAGAAAGTCCAATATAACTATGAAAACACTTTTTGTCACTCTCGTGTGGATAGCTCACTCGGCAACATGGTTGGCTATAGCAAAATAACAATGTGATCAATTCCCTTTGCAAAATAACTTTTGTTTTTATTTTTGTGTTTAAGATAAGAGATGCGGTTGAAGTTTACAGAACTTTTTACAAAAACAATGGATTAGGGATGTTTATCTCCATAGTTCTAAGAAATCAACTGCAAGAAGGGGGAACTAGCGGGGAACTGCTATTTCCTCAAACCACAGTATGGCATGTGTTACAAAGGGGCTAAAGGTAAAGCCATATCGCTTACAATTTTGTCAAACTCTAACAGCTAATAACAAAGTTCTACATTTCAATTTTTGCATGGCACTGCAGGAGCATTTTGAAGATGGTTTTCTTGACAGATTATTTCTCAGTGATGAAGTTTCTTTTCATGTGAATGGAAAGGTAAACAAGCAAACATTCACATTTGGGACACAGCAAACCCCCATTGTTATGTGGAACATGTGCAAGGCTCCCCTAAGGTCAGTGTTTTCTGAGCTGTTTCAAATACAAAGTTCTATGGTCCATTCGTTTTCAATGAACAGACAGTGACAAGGCTGACTTACCTGCACATGCTCACAGAACGGCTGTTACCCCAGATGAATGACGACAGGGACAATTATGTGCTGCAACAGGATGGTGCACCACCTCATTTCATCAAGGAAATCAGATCATTTTTAAACCAAGATCTTCCACAACAATGTATGGGACGCAGAATGGAAGATGATCTAATGCTCTTATCCTTTCCACCACATTCACCAGATCTTACACCATGTGATTTCTTTGGGTATGGATATGTCAAAGATCAGATTCTCTACTGGTGGATATTCAGAAGCTGAACCAGCGTATCCAAGCTGCCTTCAAAATCATTACTGTTGTCATGTTGACTCATGTGTGGGAAGAAATGGACTATTGAGTAGATGTGTGCAGAGTAACAAAGGGCGCACATATCGAGCATTTGTAATATATATATATAAAAAAAAAAACGTTGTGCATTACAGTGCACCATAAAACAAAATTCATATTCCTGCATCAATTGCACAGCAATTTATGAAGTTTTGTAACCCCGACAACCATTCAGAATAACCCTGTATATATAAAGAATTCATGTTATGCAAGTTCCTCAGAAATCATACAGAATATATTTAAGAACTCTTTTAATAAAGCCAATTATTTTTATTATAAATAACCAAATTCCACAAAACATTGGTTCTGAATAGCAAATAAAGATAAATTATTTATAAAATAGGATATAGCAACGTCTAAAAGTATACCATTAAGTTATTCAAATGATTTGCAAACAGTATGCAGTCAATTTTCTCTACAGTCATCTCCTTTCACAATGTCATTATTAGCAGTGCTTTCATTTTTGTCCATGGTGATTTTGTTCACTTTCTCACTTATCTTAGCAATATCTGTTGCATAGTTTCGGCAGCAGCCACCAATATACTTTGCTCCTAGAGTTGACCACTCTTCAACGTAATCTGCCACTGGTCTGCATGATTCACGTCCATACCATCTAAAAGTAAAATCAAATACTTTTATTTTATCTTTGTAGACAGGCAATCCAGCAACAGCAATAACAATTTATTATTATTGTTATTATTGTTGTTGTTGTTGTTCTTGTTATTGTTGTTATTATCATCATCATCATCATCATCATCATCATCATCATCATCATCATCATCATCATTATTATTATTATTATTATTATTATTATTATTATTATTATTATTATTATTATTATTATTATTATTATTATTATTATTATTATTATTATTATTATTATTATTTATGTTCTCCATTAAGTCGTATCAGATGTTGAATGAAATGGGTGAAATGATGCTCAAATGAGCCCAGGGTCTACAGAATGTAGAGTTACCAGACATTCATCTTTCAGGATAAGAGAAACCCCCAGAAAAAACCTTATTAAGATAGTTCACTCTGTGATTCAAACTTGGAATCTCTTAAACAGAGGTGATGGTAGTGATGATGATGGTGATGATAACTTCAGCAGAGTTCAATACTTAATACTATGTCAGTGATGACACTCAATATATTCATATGTGATTGGATACATATTTTGTAAACATAGAAGAAATGATCTGCAATGAAGCATAATTAAGAAAAGCTTATTCATGAAAGTTTTAATGCTTTTTGCTAAAGGAATTGTGACAAAATTAACTCTAACATCATGTAATGTGTTATCCTATATTTATATACATAAATATTATTAGTCAGACTTGAAAAATTCACTGTTATGCCCTGGGCTCAAACTATAAACTTTGCTGTCTTTGTTGAAGCGATCTGAGTTACCCTGACAAGCTGCCTATATATGCACATTAAATACTTACTTTATGTATAATGGAGGACCTTCATCAAGTAATCTAAGTATTCAAGATGTCATACTTAAGTCAACTTGCAATACTGCTAATAGCTTTTAATTTTCTGTCTGGATTTATATTTAAACATTATTAGATACAATTTATTGGTATCTCCTCTTACATACACTTGCTAAGCAAGAAGTACAAATTTGTAAAGTTGAATCATGGTCAGTGAACCATTCTTGATCAAGACTTTACTGTGGTAAAATACTAGCTTTACTGCAATGAATGTTCATTTGTGGTACACTGATGGTACTAAAAGCTCACAGAGTATTTCACAGTGGTTTTCATCAATTATCTCCTACTTCACATGTGTTGCACGCTAAAATTGCAAAACAGTATGAGTAAGATTTAAAAAAGAAATTCATTTTCACCAAGGAAAGTATCCTGATAAAATTAAATATTTTATGTACTTTGCAGTTTTTAAAGCCTTGAGGCTTTTTAAACAACAGGTGCCTCAAACATCCTCACTGAAGACATAACCAAAACTTAGACATTCACAGTTATACATGTATTAGTTGAGTTATAGTTCCAAGAATAATGCAGAAATAAGAGGAGCTTTGAATCGATTAGTGTAATTACTACATTTCAGGAATGTTAAGATTACATTAATTGACCATATATTAGAATTTGGTACTCTAGCAACCAGCAGCACAGTCATTAGTTATCATGGTGTAGGGATAACGTGTGAATCTTATATTTGAGAGGTTCTAAGTTCAAACATTGTCCAGGGATAATCTTCTTTTCTACCGTCCTCTCTGAGAAGTTAAATGGAACCTTGATTAGCTTTAAAAGAAAGAAAAAGATAAAATTTTCATAATAGTTGAGCACATTTTTTACTCAATTGTGAGGCTAGTTTTTCTCAAGTGTTGCACCTGCAACTTTATTTTCCATTTTTTCTTAAAATTACATGTTATATATAATAACCTGTATGAGTGCTTATGTTTAGAGAAATTTGGGATATTTTTGTTTTCTTCCATTGCACACTAAACAGTATGTGCATGTGTTTCAATAAAGAGGTAGAACTAATATGTGGGTAGAACAGGTGAAAAAGAGATGACCCCTTTTCTTGATTTGTACAGCCATGGACACAAAAAATGAGCCATCCCCAGATTCTGTTTATTGATTAAAGAGCTTTGTGTATCCTTGTAAAAGCTGTGTTCACAACGCACACGGAAGAACTGCATAATGGTCTGTGACTGAAAGCGCAGTGGTTAACCTATGCATACTGAAAACAGAATGAAGATCCAAAAGCTTAAGAAGACATTGCTTCAACTCATAAGTTCCTAGGTTCAAATCTTGCCCTACTTGTCATTTTGTTTGTTAATTTATTGACTGGATATGTGGAACATAATACTGCATTAATATAAATTTGGCATTTGAAGCTCTAGACCTATCTATGCACACAAAGACACAATTCTACTAACACTCATATTAAATACCTAAAACAATATGTGTAAATAAACTATTATCTTCTAAAATTAAAACACAAAAGATGAACATAATTAATATCAGCATTATAACTGCCCTCATCTTCAGGGCATAGACAAAATTAAATGCCTGCAATAAGGTGGATGAGAAGCTACAAGATCCCAGGACTCTTGAATTTGTTTCCAGAAGTCATCTTTTGTCCTTTGTCCATCTAGAGGGAAATTGAAGACAACTCCCTTTTTGCCTCAGCCCACACATTCACAATAGGATTAAAATCTGGTGAACAGGGATGACAATCACTTTCTCTTATGTGTGGAAGGTAAAGTCATCTCATCCGAGAATATCATGTTATTTCAGCTGCAGGTGGCATTTTCCGCTGTAAACACAAGATGAAATAATCTGTGATTGGCCGCACTGTGGCCAAGTGGTTAGACTACTCCACTCTCATCAAAGCGACATGGGTTCAATCCCAGGCGACCACATGTGAGATTTGTGATGGAGAAAGCATCGTAGGGGCAAGTTTACTCCAGTTTTCCCTGCGATGTCATTCCAGTGGTGCTCCATCGCCTGCAGTGCCACACATAGTGAAAGCGAGCATTAAACACTACAAAAAAAAAAAAAAAAAAAATCGGTGATCATCTTTCAGGTGCTTTCAGATGCTGTGGTTCAGGCATGAACATGTGTCGTTTATACATCACAGAGTTGTTTGAGCTGATCCAGGAAATGCAAATTGACCTAGATTTCAGAACCAGTTTGGAAAAAAATTTTCCTGCTACTGCAATTAAAGCTGCATTCATTTTGGGAGTTGACACGTGTCTTCTTCCTGAACTAAGATGACGGCATTCAATCTCTTCCCTAGATAATTTCACCCACCTCTGCGCTGTAAACACAGAAACCCCAATACAAGCTGCAGCTTCACAACTAGAAAAGCCTAATCATAAACTGTTTGTAGGCGGTTTATTGACACTCATCACTTACCTTTCTTATATTATTGAGGGACTAGTTATATTATTGAGGTTATCGCCTATTGAAAAAAAAAATTGGAATTTATAGGAAACCAACACATTCAGAAAATTACATAAAAAATAATAGCTACAACCCAATTATACATAAGCATGCAATAATAAACAGCCTTACACACAGACTAGTCAACATATCCATGGCTAAAGAATATGTCAAAGAACAAAAAGCCATACAGCACAAGAAAATGGATACAACAAGTCTGGTGTTTAAGAAAATTAGAAAAGCTAAACTAAAAAAAATCATTAAGGAAGCAACTACAATTGCAAAAGAAAAAGAAAGCAACAGCATATTCAGCTCATTCACATATCACCCAAAAACATTTAAAAAATTTAAAAAGATCTTTAAGGAACAAAATATAATCTTGGCACCTACTAATGGACATTCAATTTTAAAATTGCTAAATTCAAAAACAAAAGATGAAATACCATCAGTTAACAGATCCGGAATATACAAAATAAGTTGTAAAAATTGTGAAAAATGCTGCATAGGTCAAACAGAAAGAAATCTAAAAACCAGAGTCAAAGAGCACTTTAGAAACATCAGACTGAAACAAGAAAGTTAACAGTAGCATTTTATTTTTGGAATAAAAATCATGACATTGATCCAAATCCAAAATTATTAAAAGGAGTGATAAATCAAAATAAACTAACAACATGGGAGAACATATTCATATGGAAAAATAAGGACTGCGTAATGAACTTTGAAATCCCACCAGTAGATAATTTGACAAAGAAGTTCAAGTTTCACCACCAGAGAGAGGAGAGCAGAAAAAAACAGATGCTAGTTAGAGGTTGAAAATGGAGAAAAGTAAGTGACGAGTGTTAATAAACTGACTACAAATAGTTTACAATTAATTTTGACGTCACTGTTACGAAATTCCTCCAAACACACATACAAACCTATTTTGGCTAGTGTAAGAAGTGACCTTTGTGTGCACATTCTGGCATTGTCAAATGTGGTATAATATTACCAAATGTCATGCATGAAATAAGTATATCTAAAATAAGTAGTCGCCATGTATTGATTCAACATCAAATCTTACGTCATTAAGAGCAGGGAAAAAAAATGTTTGATACATGCAAGAAGCAAACCTATGACCCTCACCACGGAGTAGCCTATGTTTTAACAGAGCTCTATAGTGAACACACATGGAAGATGGCAGGTTTAGAAATGCGTGCAATCCAAACTATTTCAGGTTCTGTGTCGTTCATTTTTTTTAGTTAATATTGATAGTTTGTTGTTGAAAATGCTTAAGTTATGTATTTGGCTATGATTAAGGTAATATGGGTTAGCGATATTAAGATTTGGAGCTTATGACAACTTGTTGCTGCTGCTACACAACTATATGTGAATAAGGTGCTGTGAATCAACATGAAGCCTGGGACTCAAGTACTTACGGTAGTAAGTCGCCACAAATGGTATATCTTGAATGCGAGAGCCCGTAGTAGTTTACCAAGGAAATATATGAGTCAAATGGAGAATTTAATGTCAGGGCGGCACATTGGCCAAGGTAGCTCAATGAGTTAGAATGACTGGACAGAAACCAGGAGATCTGTGGTTCAAATCCCGGCCATGGCATTGAATTTTTCATGTTGACTCTATCTATCAAAAACCTTAGCCTATATATGGCTAGTGTGAAGAAATGATTAATTTCCATCAATTAACTAAAATAATAAGAGTTAAATGATGAAGCCTGGGACTCAAGTACTTATGATAGTAAGTCGCCACAAACGGTGTATCTCGAATGCGAGAGCCCGTAGTGGTTTACCGGGGAAATATGAGTCAAATGGAGAATTTAATGTCAGGATGGCACGTTGGCCATGGTAGCTCAATGAGTTAGAGTGACTGGTCAGAAACCAGGAGATCCGTGGTTCAAATCCCGGCCATGGCATTGAATTTTTCATGCTGACTCTATCAAAAACCTTAGCCTATATATGGCTAGTGTGAAGAAATGACTAATTTCCATCAATTAACTAAAAGGTGCTGTGAATTTTGCATTCCAGACATAATTAATTCTTTTTGTCCACAGGTTGCTCAGCAAATGCCAGTCACAAATTTGTGAATAATAATCCATTCTGTGCTCCTCATTTCTTTTATATCATCAATGTTTCAGAGAAACTATTCTGTTATATTTTAAAATATTAATAAGTGCAATGTTTTTGGCACTATAAGTTAGCTAAAAAATAAAATACTGAGTAAACTGTGTGAGGTGTATGCTCCAGTTCCCAGTTTTTATTTTATGTTACTACTACATAAATTGCAAATATAACCATGTTTTATCTGCTTTCATTGTTTAATATTTACTGAAACTAATTACATATTAAAAGTAATAACTCTTTTTACTTCATGTACTTCAATGGCTGATTATTTAATTATGTTTAGCGAAATACAGGTAATATCTGGACTTACCCTTTTTCTATACTGTAAATTTCTCCACTATTGGGATATACAATAAAAGGGAATCGTTGCTTTGCTCTTCCAGCATTGGCACTTCCCAACAGAGAAGATACAAATTTTGGATTAACACAATTCACTCCTATGGCAACCAGCTGTGAGGAATTCAATTCCCAGCACCTATTAGCAGCAGCTCTGAATTCCTCTCCATGACACAGATGATATTCATCCTGAACAAAGAGAAGTCACTGGTATGTTTATTTTTGTTGGGCTATCTCAAAACAGAGCAAATAAAAATAAATTTTAAAAATATCTTTTTGGGGGGGAATTTATGTCTCTAAAGACAGGTGATTTGGCAAAGTGTGAGTGTGTGGGCATGCATGTTTGTGTGCGTGTGCATGCACTATTTTGTAATGAACAAATTAAGAAAAGAATATCTGGGATCAAAAGTGTCAATGCTACTTTAAATCCTTAGAGATAAAACCTTTACTAGAAGACATAAACAGTCTAATTAAATCAACTGAGATTCAAACCTCAACTCCTAGAGAGGAAAAATAATATGTATTATAGTAATTATAATATAATCGTCATAATTATCATTTCATACTAGCTATATGCAGGCTATTTTTGGAATTTTAATAAAATTTGAAAAACTGAATTTCACAGTTGGAATGTGAATCATATATCTTCAGTGACATTGCCACTAATGTACTGTCCACCAATGCACAGAAGGTCCCTGACAGGAATGTGCCACCCTTATACAGTGGAACAAGGACTGAATGTGCATGACAAAAAACGCATGCTACACAAGGAGCAGAACGGTTAAAAAAGCATGCTCCCTATTCACTCAGTACACTAAAATAGAGAAGATTTATTCACAAAAGTAGAAGATGTAAGAATGTTTTTGAATGGTTTGTAACTGAACGGACTGGGGTGTCATAAACCTGTCAAGGCAGAGTGTCGAAACCTTCTACAACCTCCTGCGTCTCAATCCCAGGGGATTTTCTTTGCTGTGCCAAACAGTACTGTGGACTTTTCTTATCCAATGAATATTTTAATAAAAGTTCATAGAAAGGGCTCTGAACCATGGAGGTTTGGCCTACCAACTGCCTTAAATGTGCCCCAAACTTCTGTCATCTGACTCTTGTATACTCTGGGCAGGCTTCAAGGCAGTCTAAATAATTATGAAACATCATACCTAAAGAAGAGTTACAAAACTGTAACCACTTATAATTTCCTGGACTTTAATCCTTCACAATATATATTAGACTTAATAAATAAGTATTACTTGCTCCTAGGCTAAGACTAAAATAATTGATTGGATCTGTAAAACTAAAATGTTGACTAGGATTTAGCCAATAGTACAGTCTAATTGCACTGCAAGTAGAGGCACAAGTTTATGTATTATTCATTGTTTTGCTTATGTTTTAAATGCTATAAACATTCTAGAAAAAGAAATTTTAATACCAATTTACAAAATATCACTTAGCATTCAGCTTCATAGAGAAAGATATATGGTTAGGTGACAGAGGGGAAGAAAATAGAAAAGAAGTGAAGGGAAGAGTGGGAGAAAATTGCAGATGAAAAATGGATGGAGGGAGAGACAGTGAGAAAATGAATAGTTTATGACACATAGAGTAGAACCTTGGCAGTTATTGCAATAATGTAAGCAGAGAAGCAGGTTTTGTTAGCTTGAAATAATGAGAAAACAAAAAATAGTAAAATACAGCAACAATATCATATTACAAATAGTGACATGTATCTGGAAGAAAACAGATGTAACAATTTTTCATGTTTATCATTTAAAAACAATGGAGTACATATATATTTGAAAATCTGGGCCAGAAAATATAAAATTCATACATTAATATTCTTTGAAAATTAAAATTAATAGAAAACATTTATTATTCTTGATGTTACACATAGTTTAGAATTCTATAACAGCAAATAAATAACAGTATAGCACAGACACTTCAATAATAACTATACCTTTGTACATTTAAAGGAAAATTAAAGCCACTGCATAAGGTTTGCAACATAGCAGATAATGAGCAGAGATGATAAAATATGAGGTATTCTTAACTGCTTAGGTAAAGCTTTTGAAATCCAGAGCTATGAAATCTTATTTCCAGAAATTGACATTTAAAAGAAAGTTTGTCTAATAAATCTGTTTTCTTAACATCTATATACACAATCTGCTTGCACCAAATTTAAGACATTCAAGACAGCGTATTAATCAAATATTTAGTGCAGTTACTAAATGAAAGGATGTAATCATAGTATAATACAAATATTTCCAATTATTTGAATATTAAATAAATGGTCAATTAATTTAAGAAAAATAATGCCAGGTCTGTTGAATCTTACAGTGAAATTGCTGCATTCCTATTGAGATGGTGAATGAACATCTGTGCTTCTTAATATTGCCAAGGTTTATGCTAGGTTTTCCTCAGTCCTCTCAGCTAGCAAATAGCAGAAAGGTACTTTAAACTTAAGTCTGAAACACTTTCTTCCCAAATTTCCTTCTCCTATTATAATTTCTTTTATCATTAGTGTCCATCACATGTGGTGCTGTAGTAAGGATGCACATTAAACACTACTTCAAATAAAATCATTCCTAGTTACAAACTCATCTGCCACTCAATGAGAATCTTAAGTCTTTGGCTTCTCCAGTACAAAAATGAATAACAGAGTTTAGGCAAATACAGGAGCTGTAGCCAAGCAAATGACAAAAGTTATTTTAAAAGCTTGTTGCTACTTAGGTGTGAGGATAGTCATGAACTCACAAAATGGATGCAACAAAAGTCATATCTATTAAGTGGATTTCTTAAGATATAAAGTTGAAATAGTTTGTACACACCTTACTTAAAGTATTTGCAGTTATCAAAGCTGCAAAATATATTTTAATATATAATATGGAAGGAAACTACAGATTTGTCAGCCTAAGAACAATTCAGTATTAGTGTTCTATTTCTGATCTTATGCTACTTGAAACCAAGGTTGATTCATCATTGCTTTTATTTACAGTTGAACTGTGCATAAGGCCATGCCATGGCCAAGTGGTTAGACTGCTTGACTCTCACCAAGGTGGTCTGGCTTCGATCCCAGGCGACCACATGTGAGATTTGTGATGGACAAAATGGTGCTGGGGCAGGTTTTCTCCAGGATCTCCAGTTTCCCCTGCCATCTTTCCACCAATTGCTCCATCGTCTTTCCTATCATTCGTTTTGCCCTCATACTGTCATCCACTTTACTCGCTCTCATACAGGCAATGGGCTGATCACCCATCCTGGGTTCTCTATCCAATCCAGAGCTTCGGTACCTCAACCTGACCTTAAGGGATAGAGGAACAAGAATCCTCTAACACTACGATAAGTAGTATACTAGGGAAAGTTAAAGAAGAACTGTGCATTCAAAAGAAAGATAATCCTCTACAACTGTGATCAATCTATTAAAATAATTTTACCTTTTTCTGTGTTTTTAATGAGAGATATCTCTTAATTTTGGGAAGTGGACCAGGTTCTTTCAGTAAGATTGGAGAAGTGATGTCCCCATCTTTGTAAGTTAGGGGCACAGAAAGTGCAATGTTCTACACCACCATGTATGTGCCTATGGAGATACACAAATCCTTCCCATCTGTATTTAATACTAGGTATGTGGAAGAAATATTTGTTGTCTTACTCAAGAAATTCTTAGATAATATTTTAAAATCATTTTATTTGCAAGTTTAATTATGTATATTAAGTTTGGAAGTTGAAAAATATGGATTGCGACTTTTCCCAAATTTAAAAACCACAAAATAGAAAATCAATTCATAGTGATGATTTACTAGGGTCCAGACTCTGATGACATTTTGTGTTCTTTTCCTAGGGCTGTATTATAAAAATGTTAATTTATATTGGGCTTTTTCATATTTTGTGCTTTTGATATTTTACTTCATTTCTTCAAGTTTTACCTCATTTTGGTCCTTTATTTGCATTATATTTCCTTTGCTGGTATTTTTATTTTGGTAAAAAATTTGATTAACTAAAATTATATAAAATTTATTTTTAATCTAACAATTAAAACTTTGGATAAGAGGATGGACAATAGACATGTTCGGATTTGGTTTCTTAAATACTGTACATATACATATTATTGTTGCAATAAGAATTCTCCTATTTCTACTACGCCTGTGGCAGTTAAAAAAAAAAAGAGAAAGAAAGAAGATGACCCTCGCAACAGTGTGCAAATTGAACAGCAAGCATTTGTTCCGTTATTTTCACTGTCACATATGTAGTTATTTGCAGATTTTCTGAGATGAAAGTTCGGTGTTCAGTTTAGTTTTAGTAGTTTTATACAGCCATTCCTAAAATGAAGGCATCTAAATCTTATCATTTAAGATAGTTTGAATCTGAATTTGGAGACGATATGTCTTGTATGGATGGTAAAGTGATTTTTTTGTTGTTGTAATTTTACGTCCTCCAATGTTAAGTCATATTGGATGATGAATGGAATGGGTGAAATGATGCTCAAATGAGCCCAGGGTCCTAGGAGCTTAGAGTTACTAGACATTCGTCCTTCAGGATAAGGAAAAACCCTGGAAAAAACCTTATCCAGGTAACTCACCCTGATCGAGATTCGAACTCAGGACCTCTTGAACGTGAGGCAGACATGCTGCCATCTATGCTACCGAGGCGGGCAGATTAAGTGATATTTTGTATGATTTACAAAAAAAGGGTATCAGCCAAAAGAAAATTCATTGTCTGGCAAAGTGTGAGACATGATAAGCATATATGGGCAGTGCAACTCACAAGCACCTAAATAGGAATCCACACAACATTTACACCTGCCTCGGTAGCGTGGTGGTAGTATATCTGCCTCACGTTAAGAGGTACTGAGTTCGAATCTCGGTCAGGGTGAGTTACCTGGATAAGGTTTTTCCTGGGTTTTCCCTTATCCTGAAAGACGAATATCGGATAACTCTAAGCTCTATGGACCCTGGGATCATTTGAGCATAATTTCACCCCTTCCATTCATCATCCGATATGACTTAAGGTTGGAGGACGTAAATCGTATGCACACATGCACGCACACACACACTTACTGCAACAATGTGTATTCATGAAGCAGAATAAATTGTCAGATTTTTACTGCGATTTTTTGGAAGTTTTAGTTTCTGTAAACATTCCATTTTGGACATTGAACAATGCTAAATTGAAGAGTTTTCTAGAACTACATTTCAGACGTCCAATTCCAGATGAATCAACTCTTCAGAAGAAATACTGGTCCCAGTATTTTTTTTAATTTATGTCCTCTAAAATTAAGTCATATCGAACGATGAATGCAATTGATGAAATGATGCTCAAATGAGTCCAGGGTTTATGGAGTGTAGAGCTACCCGACATTTGTCTTGAAGGATAAGGGAAAATCCCATAAAAACCTTATCCAGATAACTCACTCTGACTGAGATTCAAACTCGGGATCTCTTGAACGTGAGGCAGACACTACCATCTATGCTACCAAGGCAGGCTAGGTCCCAGTATTAGATAGCACCATTAAAATATATCAGGGAAAGTATATGTAAAGAAAATTATTGTATTCTTGAGAAAATGAGTGATTCAGATAATCATTACCTGGCTAATATAATCATTGTTATATTTGAGATTGATGGACCAGGTGAAGTGTTTCTGCTTACAAGTAAGGTATTAGAAACTGTTAATCACTCCACAATTTGTAAACTTTGAAAAATATATTTTTTGTTATGGCCTGAGGCTACCAGAAATGATAACATAGCTTCTTGAGATTGATGCGGCACCACACATTGTGAAAGCAGGAATTTTTACCCCAAAACAGTGCACATTAGGTATATAGGCATGCTATGCAATGGTGGCAGAGGAAGCTAGAGTACCTTCATCTCAAGTGGATTGCCTAGTGTGAAAGATAAGACAATTTTTGTCAAGGCTCCTTGTCAAAGTCATGGTTCTTGGGATTTCACTCCCATCAGAACCTGTCATCACCCAAATGGGCACCTGGATAAATTCAGCAATTTATTATTACAAATATTTCCAGATGGTAAAATATTTATTGAAACACTGAATCCTGATAATTAAAATGGCTAAAACACCATTTTCAAACAGTGAGACTGAAGGACAGATAGCCTTCACAAAGGCAAATATCAGTTCCTTAACACACAGAATCATATGTGTACAGGAGAAAGGTACAAGTCTGCAAAATTCTCTATATAATTTTAATTAACCAAACTGCATCTGATTTGAAAAATGCAGGGGGAGAAGCTGGAAGAAGGGTATATAATGCAAGGCTACACTGAAAATTCCAACTTCTATAATAATAAACCTATCATGAAAATTTAGCCACGTAATTAGAGCATCATTCTAAACTTACATGCAAAGTTTCATGTTGCTACATTAAATACTTCATTAGTTATCAATTATTCTGTGTGAAAATATTGTAAAAATTACTCACTATATAAAATGTTCTACACTTCAAAAGATTTGAGCTTTTAAGTTGAATTTTAGTTTTTGGCTAGTACAGAGCAATATTAAAAGACGCAC
Organism: Mantis religiosa; assembly: GCA_030765055.1. NCBI lineage: Eukaryota > Metazoa > Arthropoda > Insecta > Mantodea > Mantidae > Mantis > Mantis religiosa. The sequence goes on along the minus strand of CM060950.1, from coordinate 347,391,099 downwards.
ATTCTTATTTTTGGAATATTCTTTTAACAATTGTTCTAAAATATTTTCCATGTGTTAGCTCAAAAAATTCTGAAAATATTAACTTTTTTTTATTCTTTAATACTACATAATTTTTAAAACATAACCATTAACAAAACAATAGGAATGTGAAGCTTCTTATTTACATATTATGGACCTATCCTTAAGTTTCACCTAGTTAAATGAAAAACTTTGACATGTGAGGTATTTTGTATACTGAAAAGTGTTAGAAAACAAGTTTCTCAGAAAATTAATTTTAAAGTACCGATTGTTCTAATTTTATGTTTCTAAACTTTGCAAGTGGCTAAAACTCTCTTGCATACATATGATCATCCTGCTGTTTCTTCTGCTCTGCAGAAAGTTTCCTGTATTTCAGCTTTCTGCGGGATGACTCTTTAGCAGATTGACCAGAAGTAGCATTCCGCTGAAGTCAAACACTATCTCTCTGCTCACTGATCTTTATCCCTAATTCATTTACACTAAGTCCTGACATGACTGCCTTCAGTTTTTGTGTTTCTTTGCACGCCACGTTTAAATTTGCAGCAGCAGATGTCATTGCAAACTCTATTTTCATTCAGGACACAAACATTTCTTTTGGAAACCTGTTCCATATCAGGGAGTGTAAACATTCACTTGTATTCCGTTGTTCAAGGACCTGGAATTCAGCGATCAGTGTCAACGAACAGGAGTAGTGGTGAAAATTATACTGCAGAACCTCTGTTTGCAGAATATTTTTATCTCAACTTTCCAAATAAAAAAACAAATAAAATAATTAACTAAAATATTTTGTAATGAAGACATACTTTTACCCATGTTAAAACCAAATCTGCAGTATTTTGGACTGTGTTATTTTGGACTTCTACTGTATGTTACAGCATATGTTATATTTTATTTTTAGTGTGAGGATCAGAAATCTCCTTTGAATGAGTCACCTCTTCATCTCAGTTATCATATTTCTATAGAAATAGCTAAAAATTTAAGGGGTTTCACAAAAGGAAGCATTGTTACAGAATGTTTACAAATGTTTGCCGAAGAATATCGTCCAAGTTATGGATATTTTGGTTTGTATAGAGGAAAGTGTTGATTACTTTGGTATCCCCTGGGAATGAATTCTTGCGACAGATAAAACTTCAGCAATGACTGAGCCCATAAATGGTCTTGTGCGACATTTATATGAGAAGCTGATCCCCCTTGAATTAGGAATACAGTGCATATTTATAAACTGCATCGTGCATGGGAAAATATGTGTGCTAAAAGTATAACAATCAACAATATTATGTGTATAGTGGCGAAAATTAATTATATTGGCTTCATTGGTCTGAATCACTGTCAGTTTAAATCACTACTCTAAGAACTGGACAGTAAACATACTGATGTTCTATTTCACAGCAGTACGTTTCTGAGCAGGGGAACAGCACATCACAGTTTTCTTTTTTTTCCAGCTTCGTTTTGAAATTACGGTCTATTTGGAAATGAAAGGCAGAGTGGTAAATTAAAGCACAGCAGATAGATATGATATCTAGTATGTATGGCAGATCTGACCACTCATCTGAATCACCTAAACACTTTACTATAAGGAAAAGGAAATTAATCACTCTAATGTGTGACAGAATAACAGCATTCACTTGAGGTGCTTAGAATAATAATGGCATATCCCAACCAAAGTTCATTTTGAGATAAATGTCATTTTATGTTTTTATCCAAAACATAGAAAGCAGTATTTTCTGGGTTTTTTAAACTATGGGATTTAAATCTATGTGCAAACTTTTAAATCATTGTGATTAATAGTATTCTTGACTTTGTGCTGTTTATTAGAACAAAAAATATACAAAACAGAAAAAATGGTGTAAAATAGAATTTTCCTTCATTTAACATCTTGAAATACCTAAGACAGCTCCATTTCCAAATCTTCACATTTTTTATCAACACCATCATGATGATGACTGTTATGAAAATCATGATAGATGGGTGGTATATACGTATTTCAGTAATTTCATCAGGTGACTGTATTTAGCTTTCTTTATCTTTCTCTGTTCTCTACTTCTGTTGTAACATAAACCGTGAAACTTGTGAACTTTCACCTCTTTTCCTAAAATGAACTTTCTGATACGCTTCAGAGTTAGAGTAACATAAACCAAATTTAACAATCTCAGTATTATAATGCTCCACAATAATGGATGTAACCTTACGGAAAAGCAAAGAGCGCCATCAACATCTTTTTTACTAATTACAAAGTTTGAAGTGATACCATTCTGTAAGTCAACAAAATCTTCCCTGTTCGTTTGATTAATAAACGATTTACCGCTATTTCTTCACAACTTTCTTCTGTTTATTTCCTATTCAGTTTTCTTTCTCACTCATTCCTTCCCCCCCTTTTTTGTTGGAAATTCAGGAATAATGTTCACAGACTATTCACTATTCCATATTCACTACCATTCACTAACAATGCCTTGAAAATGTAGTGGTCATAAATAAAACACTAATATTCCGTTGTTTAAGGACTATGATACAATCTCAAAATTTGATGTCACTTGGGATCTGCTATTATTATTCTGAGTGTCTCAAATGTAAACTTAAGCTGTGTTAGGAACAATTGAAAAAAGGAAATATTGCACATTTTTAAAGTTGAATTCTATACTCATGAGAAGGGGACCAATTTGAATGTATATTTTCAGATTCTGAATGATTTATATGTATAACTTGAATCAAGATTTCCGTAAATACTAACACTTAAATCTGAATTTTAAATACATATTTACCATATCATACTCCATTAATGTTGATTGTTTTTCTACAGATTTACGATATGGGTTTATTGACTTGCAGTGTGACCAAGAAATAAAAGACAAATTCTGTATCAGGTGAAGTCCTATAGTAATGTAGTCCTGTAGTAATTTTCCTCATGAGAGATTTCCTCGACTTCATAATCATGCAGCTAAAATCATTAATATGGGTTGACATTCTTATGTGAAGTTATATTCAGTAATGAAAATGCACAAACATGGGCAGAGAGCAATGTTGTCAGAATTACATTTAAAATGTGTGCTGTGCTTACATGCTGCTCAAAACCTTACACCTAATAAAGTGAATCTGATTCACACTAAAATGACATAAAAAGCAGAACAAAAGGACAAGGTAAATAACTCATTCAACAATTCAGTCACAAATTAATTAATGCTTTATATTTGTTGTTTATATGGTAAATATTAATCTATACAGTGTTAATTGTATAAGGTAGTTTTCTTTCACAGTGATTAAATAATAGGCAAAGTTATATTCAGAAAATAGATCATCTTCATGTTTGCATTGTTATTTTATAATTAACTGTGATTTGAAGTCAATCTAGAAACATATACACGTCAGGAAAATGAATCAACCCTGTATGCACTATTCTCCACTTAAGAGTTTTTTATGAAGACTTGTACTTGGGAACTTCTTCCCTCTCCTCAGTTCTGTGGTCAATAGCACTCCACTGTCTTTAAATACTTCTTTTTATTCTATATATACATGTCAGTTCATGTTATATACTTGAATATTACTAAGCCAGTTGCAAAGTGTAATACTGTGTAACATTCACTTTATATACATTCAGTGTTTTATTATTAAGTACACTGAGATGTGCCTTTTATTTGTCAAAGAGTACAATTTCACTGTAGCAGTATAAAACGTGACAATTTGTCAAATGCAGTTATGAAAATGAATAGACTGCTCCCTGCCATGTAACACTTGACCTCTTTGCAATTCCAGTGCAAGGGTAAGGGCATGATTTTACAGGTATGCCTACACAGGCCTACACTAATGATTATTGAAAAACTAACTCTCTGAAACATCGATTTTCAAAATTTGAGGGGAGCATTTGTGTCTATATACTGAAACAAAAATGTTATATCGTGCTGTTCCACTCTGTTTATTACTTCAACATTTAAAATTGTCTAAAAACTTTATACCTCATCAGCATAATACTGCTTGCCCACCTTGGTAGCGTAGATGGTAGTGTGTTTGCTTCACGTTCAAGAGGTCCCAAGTTCGAATCTCAGGGCGAGTTACCTGGATAAGGCTTTTCTGGGGTTTTTCCTTATCCTGAAAGACGAATGTTGGGTAATTCTAAGCTCTATGGATCCTGGACTCATTTAAGCATCATTTCACCCATTCCATTCGTCTGATATGACTTAACGTTTGAGGACATAAATTAAAAAAAAAAAAAAAAAAAAAACACATAATGCTGCTTAAGAAACTTTCTACCATTTATAGAAATTTGCTGGTTTCATTATACAGACTGCATACACAATTCCTCCGTCCCATAAAAGTATCTCAGCTGTATTCTATGTGTTAAATACTTTCTTGACATAAAAAATAGTTACATACATCCTAAATGTTCTGTGAATAATCTTTTCATTCTGAATGAACTGTAAGAGAAAGTGCTTCCTACATAAAAGATGTAGAGGTCATTAAAAATAATTTATGTCAAATAAAACTTTTTGTGACTTTAAGCATTTCCAAGATAATTTATGTAACTGATATGAATTATTTTCATACAGTTTATAACTTTCTAAGTGCTAAGCTACCACTTGCTTTTTTCTCACATATATGCAAAACATTTTCAAGGACATCACTTAGTAACACACATTTTAAAGATTTAATTCTCCTTTCAATCTACAGCATCCTTCTTGTATTTACCATAAAATGTGTAATAAAATGACTTTTTTGCAAATTTTTATCCAAATTAACAATCAGAAGATAAAAAAATAAGCTTGTATAATAATAATAATAATAATTTGACGGCAAAGAAGTTCATGTGAAAGCAATACATACAACTTTTTGTACATAAAAATCTTAGCATAGCTTTCTTCAACAGGGAAGTTAAACAGTCTCATATGCTAAGAAAAAGATCTTAAAACAAAGTAAACTGCCATTTCCACTTTCTTTTACACAAGATAAATGTCAGATGCTGAGCTTGATCAGTCAACTATAGCTCTAGTGCCAGATAAGAGGTACTTCTAGAATACTGACCAACTTTAAAAACTATTGGAATGCAAGGTCTGACTACGATCATAAATTTCTGAATTGCCTAAGGGAATTTTCAATATCAGGAGGAGCCTTATATTTTTTTGATGCTTAAAATTTTTGGCACTGAAGGCTTTTTGAATGACATTAAATTATAAACTATGGTTTATATCGGCCAGTAGAAAGTTAAGATTATACTGCATGTGCCGAATACCAGTTATCTCTATGTGATAAGTCTAAAATTTATTTTGCAAAATTTGTTTCAAAATTAATGAGAAGCTCAGCATCTTATTACTGAGTAGTATTTCTTAAAGAATTTAACGTATTTGAGTAACGGAATATAAGAGGTTTACTGGATGCTGTAGGATGCAATTCTGGCCTCAAGAAGAAAATCTGCTAAACTCTGTGTTGAATACATAGGTTGAGAATGTGAGAAAATGGCCATTGAAACATTCCTTGAATAAAACAATAATTGAAGCTAAACAACATGCAGTTCAAATAAACCCAGCATTTATAGAAAATTTTACATATTTCTAGTCCTTATTGGCACTTTGCTTAAGTTAGTGCTAATTACTAACCTTGCAGGAAAATGAAAGCCAAGCTTTTGAATCAGGAAATTCTTTAAGCAGCTCCACCAGAACTTCACCTTCAGTTTGTGCAGGTATTGTTTCAAAAGCCAATAAGTCAACTCCTGCTTCTGCTAAAGCTTGGACTCTTGGGCGATGCCATTCCATAAGCTCACGTTTAGTAACTTTATCCACATAACTTCCATCATATTCTGAGCAATCATGAAGTGCAGCACCATATGGACCACAAGATCCTGCTATAAGTATTTTTCGAGCATCTGAAAACATGTAGCATTATTTATTCCTCTTTTCTGCAGTCTTTAAAATGTAAAGTTACTCTAGACATCTGTATATCATGTTGTACAATATGCTTTTGAGCTATTAGAACTAACAAATATATGGCATTCAGTCAGTTCAGAAGTAGTCATTATTAAAGCTCAGCAATTGCCTATTTTGTTCATTTATTTAAAACTGTAAGCTATTTATACATGGGTATATTTCATGTTTACTGGAGTCAAATATCCTAATTATGTAGTGTAAGTAATTGCCTATTTTCATAGCATTAACCTTTGCATTGCTTAAGTACCCATATGGCTTTTTTTATAATGAGAATTATCAAGATTTCTGCCTATTATGATTTCATTATTTTGGTTATTCATGGTTATTTATTAATATTAATAATTAATATTAAGGATTGCAAAAACTATTTGTAGTTGGTTTATTGATACTCATCACTTACATTTTTATATTAATGAGAGACTAGTTTCAAAGGCAATCACCTTCATTTTCAGTTGGAAAGGGATTGGCCAGTTGGAAAGAGATTGAAAACGGAGGCGATTGCCTTTGAAACTAGTGAGTGACGAGTATCAATAAACCAACTACAAATAGTTTTTGCAATTAATTTTGACATCACTCCAAACACATATAATATTAAGGGTCTTAGTATAAAAAGTAATATTTCATGCTCTGAACCAATGAGCAATTCTTGACAACATGACTAAGGACATTTGTAATACTAACATTCCTATCCTAATGTCAGCACTTACATTGTTTTTTGTAATAATAAAATAGTGACTACTTAGCACAAATAATTTATATTCTCTACAGCTACATCTATAGCTACAAAGAGCTATTGGTCAATTCATCCAAATTTCTTGGCAATACAGAGAACACCATATCCTTCCATATTTCCTATAGACTGCAATTGCATGGCATTGAATCACAAGAAAGTGGTGGCCAATCATAAGTCCCACAGTGTCCAGTGCATTCTCTAAATGTGTTATTTAACATTTTTTTAACATTCAATTGAAAATGGGATGGAGCCCCCTCTTGTTGCCAAATGAAATTCAGAATGTGGTTGGATAGAGTCAACATAAACAATTCAATGTAATGGCCGGGATTTGAACCATGGATCTCCTGGTTTCCATTCAGTCGCTCTAACCCACTGAGCTACCATGGCCAACGTACCCTCCTGCCATTAAATTCTCCATTTGACTCTTATATTTCCCCGGTAAACCACTAGGGGCTCTCGCATCCGACATACACGTTTGTCGTCGCCACAAACGGTGTATCTCGGATGCGAGAGCCCCTAGTGGTTTACCGGGGAAATATATGAGTCAAATGGAGAATTTAATGTCAGGACGGTACGTTGGCCATGGTAGCTCAATGGGTTAGAGGGACTGGACGGAAACCAGGAGATCCGTGGTTCAAATCCCGGCCATTACATTGAATTTTTCATGTTGACTCTATCCATCAAAAACCTTAGCCTATAAATGGCTAGTATGGAGAAATTGTTAATTTCCATCAATTGACTAAAGTAATAAGAGTTAAATGATGAAGCCTGGGACTCAAGTACTTACGATAGTAAGTTGCCACAAATGGTGTATCTCAGATGCGAGAGCCCCTAGTGGTTTACCGGGGAAATATATGAGTTAAATGGAGAATTTAATGTCAGGATGGCACGTTGGCCATGATAGCTCAATGGGTTAGAGGGACTGGACGGAAACCAGGAGATCAGTGGTTGAAATCCCGGCCATTACATTGAATTTTGACTCTATAAATCGCTAGTATGGAGAAATGATTAATTTCCATCAATTAACTAAAATATCAGAATGTGGTTGTTTACCATCTCAGATATTGCAAAGTTTTGCAGCATTTATAAATAAGCCACAGAAGTAACAGTACCTTTATTAATCCGATACTTGAAATTCCTCCCCAGACAATAACACCTGGAACATTGAGATCTTTCTCTATTACCTCATAAGGGTTTGTATCAGAACAGTAAACAGAATTACAATTTGCATGTCCATTGCAAATAATGTTCAACACACCAACAATAACCAAAAAGAGAAGATCAAAAACAAATAAACGTGAATAAAGTGTTGCCAACAATATCTTGTAATTAATTTTATTCCCATATATCCTCAACATTTACCTACAAAAAGCCGAATTAATGAATTGATGAACAGGAAACTAACTTTTGCACCACTCTGTATATGGCTACTGTCTGTCCACCAAAAGAAGGCACGGCAGAGGAATGTTTAGTGTAATAACTATTGCTGTCTGCGTTATGTTTATGCTTGCCTTCCAGATATGATAAGAATGCTAGGTTCATGTAAAATACACAGTGTTGTCACATAACTCACCCATGCATAATACTTATCTTTGCAGTTACTGAAACAAATATGTAGTGCTTAATGTCTGCTTTTACTACATACAGCACCACAGGCGATGACATGGATGATTCATGAAATTAAGATGGAGCACTGGTGAAATAAGACGGGGGGAAACCAGAGCTTCCAGAAAAAAACTGCCCGACCACCATGTTGTACATCAAATCTCACATGCAGTCACCTGGGACCGAACCCAGGCTGCCTTAGTGACAGTCAAGCAGTTTAACTGCTTGGCCACTGTGTGGCCTTTACTGAAATGAGCATTAGATCTGGCAACATGGGTGACTCATATGCACTCTCTTACACTCATTTCATATATCCCCTACCAGAGCAGATAAACAGCTCATACTCCTCTCCCTCGTCATGCCCCACTTACCTTCTTGTGGTGGGCAGACAGTATATATTTGATATTACTATATTGTTTGGTTATGTCAACATGTGGCAAATAAATAAGTGAAAAGCTCCATATAGTTCATACATGCTACCCAAAAGAAGAATGGTAATATATTTACAGAGATGGCTCCTTTATGAAGAAAATTGGGTGCTGAAATAGACTGTAAGTCAGGGACTGAAATTAAGGGCCAGAGGGGCTGGGCCCCACCAATAATATCACACAACTTATAGGTGTTCTTTTTAATTTGAAAAAAATATTATATTTTATTCAATTGTAATAATCGTTGCAAACATTAATTTACTATACCATAATTCTTAATGGTTACCAAAGCTTACAACCTTCAGTGTTGTACACAACAGCTTCACCAGTTTCCTTGTTGCAAAGGGTCAGATTTTACAGATCTGTGGTCACTCCTCACCTCTCTATACAGTTTGCTAGTCACAGTCTATACCTTCCTTGCTCCCCTATTCTCCTTTTCCTACAATGCTTGGGGCCAGCTGGTTGCGTCCTGTTGCATTAAGTTTAGCATTCATGTGATTGTTGGTGGAATCTTAATTAAATATTAAAAGTAGAAGCATTATTAACAGTGAAGTATTCTTCATATTTAAGTTTGAATTTATGAGTCACTATGTTTACACTCAGTCTTCACTTACTTGTTGTTGTATAATTGAAACGTTTTCAAGATCATTCGATCTCATCATCAGCTGTTTGGTGACTAAATGAACCTCCCTCTTCTTCCACTGCTACGGAGCTCCGATCACTCTGCCATCTGGTGTTAGTGGCACTAAGTTTTAATACTTCATTTAATGCCAGGATTTCAAAATTTATAACTTTATCACGGTTTTTGTTTATGAAAATTTTTTCCCAAATATCCAATTCTATGGGTGTACTTAAAGATTTTAACAGTTTAATGTTGTGGCCAATGTTGTGGTTTTCTGTCCAAAAATCTGCAGTTTCACACCATTTTTGGACAGAAAACCACAACATTGGCCACAACATTAAACTGTTAAAATCTTTAAGTACACCCATAGAATTGGATATTTGGGAAAAAATTTTCATAAACAAAAACCGTGATAAAGTTATAAATTTTGAAATCCCGGCATTAAATGAAGTATTAAAACTTAGTGCCACTAACACCAGATGGCAGAGTGATCGGAGCTCCGTAGCAGTGGAAGAAGAGGGAGGTTCATTTAGTCACCAAACAGCTGATGATGAGATCGAATGATCTTGAAAACGTTTCAATTATACAACAACAAGTAAGTGAAGACTGAGTGTAAACATAGTGACTCATAAATTCAAACTTAAATATGAGGAATCTTAATTGTTTGGTGGACCAAGTAGTGTATCTTTAAAATGAATAGAGTGGATTCTTTATTGAAAAGTCCCTTTCATTTATTAACGGTAGAAGTAAAACCTGAGATTAAACGATTAGGTGCACATCAACTGAATAATTTTACATCTACACAACAAGAAGTCAAATAACAGAGGACTTTCTGTAACAGTTAGTTTAGTAAGAAATCGTGCTTTTTGATCAGCTGTATCTGAAATTTGTGAGAACAATAGAGGGTACCCAGTTGATGGTAATTACTCCTTCCTCAAGAAAGCAACTTAATTATGGTTCTGTAGTGAACCTGAGTTCCGATGCCAAAGAAATGTATGAAGTCGTCAACCAAATGAAAGGACAATTCCAATAGTCTCATATACTCAATACTTCTGTTATTATTGATCCAAAGAAATTTATTACATTTAGAGAAAATTTGTATCAAATCACAATCTCATGATCTACAAAAATTTAAAAATGAACTGTCGGTGTTATTTAGGTTAATTGGTGGAAATTAATAATTTCTTCTCACTAGCGATACATAGGCTAAGGTTCTGTATGGATAGAGTCAACATGAAAAATTCAATACCATGGCCGGGATTTGAATCAGGAGATCCGTGGTTCAAATCCCGGCCATAGTATTGAATTTTTCATGTTGACTCTATCCATAAATGAGCTGTCAGTGATTTACCATAATGATACATTCACCTATATTCCTTCAGTCAGTGAGCACTCAGCTTTTTCATGCAACACTCCTTTGAGAAAGCATTTTCTGAAGTACACAAAACGTTGCAAATTGTACTAATAACTCCAGTTTCAACAGCTGAGGGCAGAGAGAAGTCTTTCCTTAGGAACATAATGAATTAAGTATATTAAGGCTTAATTCCTTGGCTGTTTTTGCCATTTCCCTTACTACAACAATGTGTCTGAAGTATTTGCAGCCCAGAAGAATAAATGTGCTCAGCTCTTGTATAAGTAACACTGCCACTTGATGAGTTCCACTTTATCTTTTATTATTAGTTAGAAAATATATCATGTTTTGCCACATTTCTTCTATCACGCTGTTTTTGGTAGTGCAATTAAAGGTGACCTATTTTAAAAGGTATAACCCCACTTCTACTTTCATTACAAGCATCTACACATCTGGCCCCACCAAGAAAAAACTTACAAGCCACCACTGCTGCATGCTGTTCAATTATCTATTTATTATTAGGCCCAAATACAACAAATTTTGATGGTGAGATAGCAGCCATTAGTACCAGACTAAAACAACTTTTTAATTGTATTAAGACATTCAACAAAGCAACAGTATTCTGTGATTCAAAATCTGTCTTACAAGCAAGCACAAATTAATATTCAAATAATAGTACAACAAAAGAATTATTCTATTCATTGAAGTTGCTACAAAATTTAAACAAAGAATTAGTCCTACAGTGGATCCCAGAACAGTGGGATTAGCTGAAATGAACAGGCTGATATGTTGCCCCACAAACATTTAACAATAAAAATTAATAAAATATCTTTATACTTAATCAGATTACAAATTAATAATAAAATGAAATACTTTCAATAGGAAAGCTTTAAGTATCATCTTTGAAGACAATAAATACATCTCTGATTACCCATAAAGAAAATCAGTAGAAATATTCTGCTTAACTACCAGTCATGACTACTTAGGCACTCATTTTTATTGTCTATATATGTAGAATTTAACACAATGCACCCTTTTCAAGCAATGGAACATTTCACACTGTGACCAGCAATTCCAAAAGTACTAGGGAGATATTGAAACTCAATTAACATCCTATTATTGGGGTGCCAGGCAGAGAATGGATGAAGTCTAAGATCCAGAGTATTAGCTATCAACAAGAATGAATAAATTATTTTTCTGCTTCAGTACCCGTATTAGTGCCCGTATTAGTGCCCTTTTTTAGCTAGATGTAGTGGTAATTTACTTGCTTTTTTAAGCTCTGTAGCACTTATTAAATTTAAAGGGAGTCAATTAATGACACTAAACAACACTTTTAAATTTTCCTGGAACATGTTTCAGAGACTATTTGCCTCCATTGTCAACCGGACATCGACTGGTTTTCAGTGGTGTACCTGGCGATGTTTTGTCATAGGCCTCCTCTGGTGGTGGTTCGAGGAACTTGCTGAACAAATCTTTCTGGGGCATGTCGAAATTGAATACTTTGTTCCTATTGTTTGAAATGAAGATTTGTTCCCATATGGACAGTTCTTGTTTTCCTGATGTATGTTTTAGTAGTTTTGGTTCTGGATTTATGTTGTGGTTTCTTTTTTTTTTTTCCAAAAATGCATGGCAACTGCTGATTTTTCTAATTGTTTGTATTTTATGTTCCTAAAGTGTTCCTTTGCTCTTGTTTCTAAATTTCATTGGTTTTTCCAATATAAATTTGACTACAGCCACAGCATTCAATTTGATATATACCAGATTTTTTGTTAGATGGAATGGCATCTTTGATGTTTGAGCAAATTAGATTTTTTAAGGAGTAATGGTTAACTGGTGCTAGTTGAATGTTTTGTTTTTTGAAGACCTTTTTGAATTTATCAAAGGCCTATAGATGGTAACTGAATTTTTTGAAAATCATATAAGTTTCTGTATCTGAGAGAGTTGTGGTTTCCTTTATTAGCTTCTTCTTTTTTGTTGAGTTCACCAGAGGAGACCTATGACAAAATATCGCCAGCTACACCACTGAGAACCAGTTGATGTCCGGTTGACAATAGAGGCAAATAGTCTTTGAAACATGTTCCGGGAAAATTTAAAAGTAAGTGTTGTTTAGTGTCATTAATCGACTCCCTTTGAATTTAATTTATTACAACAACACTGTTTTTTCCACATTTCCAAGAAAGGAATCTGTAGCACTTATTGCACCAACATGCTAGTCATTAAAACATGCTCTCAATAACAAAAAATACTCACTTTGTTCATCTGCTGCTTCTTCTTTATACAATATACATGCACGTTTTGCCAAATTAACTGCAGTTTTAATCAGCTGGTAGCTTTCCTCTTTGTTAAGGCCTAAGTGAGTTTTAAATCCATCAATGCTTGCTTGATAGGTGCTGGTAATTATGATGTCTGCTCCAGCTGCAAGTATAAAAGAGTATTTTCAATGTATCAGAATCCTGTATGTTGCTTTTCTTAATATTCTGAATCTGACTGTACGGCAGATTTTCCAACAGCATCACTCTGGCTCCAAATGCAGCAACTCTTTTGAGCAGAAGTTGTTTCTATCCTGTGTTGCAACAGTGAGTACTCTTTGTCAATTCTTCAAGATATGGTACATTAAGGATAATTATAAATAATTATTTAAAATAATTAATTTTATTTCAATACAATTATTTTCCATATAATAAAAATGAATTTATTTGATACATATTACAATTAGGCCAGCTTATTAATGATATGGCTGGTCATGTATATTCTAACCCTGATTATTTTAGCCTATTTCTATGGCCAAATATGCAAATTAAGGTATATATTATCAATAATAAACAAGAGCACATGAACTAGTGAACATGATACTAGTGAACATGATACTATGATACTAGTGAACATAAATAAAATTTTGGATAACATGGAACATCTGGTAAGTTCACCATTTGGTTTCCAACAATTAACAATGTAACTGCTTATAATAGGCACTAACTTTTTAATGTTTAAATTCTTTAGGAATGAAGTTTCCCAAAACACGTCCATTTGTTACAAGTGAGTTATTAAACCTGACAGACTCTCAATTAATCTCAGTAATCTCACTGTTTAAAAACTTACAGTCATTAGTGCTTCCTGATTTTTATTTATTTTTCACACATTTTAAATTTAAGAAATAATTGCTTTTGTTTGCATTTTTATTTTGCATCGCAATACATTTGGTTTATTCCTACCCTTTTTGTATAAAAATGATCATGCATTATATATGTATTACCCTTCTATGCATTGCCACATCATTATTTTATTCGTGAGAGTTGGTGGTTGTGAAGATAATGTTTATATGGTTACTTTATTTCATGAGAGTTTTCTTTACTATAAGATGTAAATGGGCTAGCCCCATAACTCAGTAGGTAGAGCACCTGCCTGCCATGCTAGGGATCCTGGGTTCGATTACCAGCAGTGCGGGTGGGGGTGGGAATTTTTCTCCGACCAAGTTAATTCCCCATGTTTCCCAGAGTCTGGAAGTATGAATAGAGTGTGAATGTGTGCATGATCTAATGATTAAAAACCAATGAATATGAGTTAACACATTCGGTATGTTCCAAAGGAGAACAGCCGCCGATATGACCATTGTCTTGTCATGTCATCTTGTAAACTTTTTAAACATATGTTAATTGCATAGTTATACTTTGTGCAAATGACAGCCATCAAATTAGGAAATTATTTTAAATATACAATTGTACATGTTATCAATTCAGATAAATTCCTAGTAATCTATTAAATATGCACTTAACTTTTTTGTGTAATTTACGTCCTCTAACGTTAAGTCATATCGGACGATGAATGGAATGGGTGAAATGAAGCTCAAATGAGACCAGGGTCCATAGAGCTTAGAGTTACCCAACATTCGTCTTTCAGGATAAGGGAAAACCCTGGAAAAAACCTTATCCATGTAACTCACCCTGACTGAGATTCGAACTCAGGACCTCTTATACATGAGGCAGACATGCTACCATCCATGTACACTATCGAGGCGGGCGCCTAATTCTTTAAATTGCTGACCATTATTTTAATTTTAAGTACCCCTTTACTATTTATACAGTGCATAGTAAGCAGGGGAAGTATTGCTTTCTACCCAAAAATTTGATATCAAAATTTCACTAGAAATACATGTTTTGTGATGTGCTGAATCTTTGAAAAGTATTTCTTTAAAAAAAAAAAAAAATAGGTTCATGTGCATCTAAACAGCAAAATTTAAAGAAATAAAATGTTGGTATTCGGTTTGAAAGGTGTGACAGGATTTTCAAGACAATTCCGCATTCCAAACTAATACTTGGTAAAATTTCTAAAAATATTTATTTTCAACATATTTTTATTAAAATAACTTACATTTAAGATATTTTTATGACATATCACATGTATATCTCGAGAAATACAAAGTCTTACGACACAAAAAGTGCAAATCTCATTAACGCATACAATTTATATCAGACTTTTTTTTTTAAGGTAATGCTTTTGAAGATTTTCTTTATTATTGGTTTGAATTTTCAAATATTTACACTTTTCTCAAACAGGAAGATTTTATTAATTTTTTACGTTCAATTCTACATATTGTCACCCAGGCACCAGGCGTTTTGGAAACCACCGCTTAGCAGCAGGGTACCGCAGCCAGCTAAAGGCAAGGTCACAGCAGCCAGGGGAGACTGTGCAGGAGTTCGCCCTGGCAGTTGAACAACTAGCTAGCAAGGCCCTAGTCGACCTCCCACCAGAGTTCGTATCCCGGGGAGCTGCCTACACATTCGTTGACGGGGTATGAGACACGGAGATTCGTCAGCGCCTAATGCTCGGGAATTATAAAACCATCCACAAGGCGCTAACGGCAGCATTGAGGATGGAGGCGGCCAAGGTAACAGCTATCCCGAAGTCGAGAATGAGGAGCGTCCGCTACACCGGAGACACAAGACCAGCCGAGGGACGCCGGCGAAGACATAGTGGCCTGTGTTGGGTGTGTGGACAGCCGGGACACCTGGAGAGTAACTGCCTACACCAGGAAGAGCAGCCGGAAGAACGAGTAAGGGCCGCCGTGGAGAGGGGCACGTCGGCGCCATCACCACTATCCCCTCGAGAAACACTGCGCACCATCAGACGGCGTATGGATGACAGCGTCATCGCGGACGGCTGGGTAAGAGGAAAGCCGTGCCGCGTGCTGGTGGACACCGGGGTGGCCGTGACCATCATCAGACCTGACGTGGCGAAGAGTTTGCAGACAGGGAAGCCGAGCCGATCATACCAGCTTGTGACTGCATCGCGCCACACCTTGCCTGTGCAGAAGGAGGCCCTATTGAAGTTGACGTTTGGACGGAGTGTCTTACGTCTTTGGGTGTTCGTCGCGAAGGTGGCTTAGGAGGTGATTCTGGGACTGGATGCCCTCAGGAGCCACGAGGCGACGGTCGATGTTGGCAGGAAGGTCCTACGGCTTAACGGAGAAGAGGTTATACTCCGTCAAGCCGAAGAGCGCCTTGAAATCTGCAGGGTCATCTTAAACGAAGACGTGGTTGTCCCCGCGAGGAGCGAGGTGGTGGTGACGGCGCGACTGGAAGGCCAGAGAACCAGGAACATGATGTTAGAGCAGAAGACGCTTGTACGCGGACTATGTGTAACCAGGGCATTGCTGCCGTACCGCGAGGTGGTGCCAGTGAGACTGCTAAATCCAACGGACACTGATCACTACGTCTAGGCCGGGACGGAGTCGGGAACGTGCGAGCCCGTAGTAAGCGTAACAGCAATCGACAATACACAGGAGCCGGTGCCGGCGCAAAACCTGGTGCCCCGGCTATAAGGCCTACTGGAGAGGGTGGTCGACCACCTAACCGCAGAGCAGCTGGAGAAAGTTTGACAACTGCTGAGACGATACCAGCGCGTCTTCAGCCAAGGTGATAGTGACTACGGCCGCACGGACAAAGTGCTTCACCGCAACGACACTGGGGACGCCCAGCCTATTGGGCAACCACCTAGACGGGTTCCGCTTGCGAAGCAAGGGGCGGTACGAGACATGCTAGAGGACATGAGATCCAGGGAAGTGATTGAGGAGTCTGACAGCCCTTGGTATTGGTGACGAAGAAGAACGGCAAGCCACGCTTCTGCGTGGACTACAGGAAGCTGAACGCTGTCACCCGGAAGAACTGTTTCCCCTTACCCCGGATTGACGACACCCTGGACACGCTAGCTGGTGCACAGTGGTTCTCGACCCTGGACCTGAAGTCGAGCTCTAGACCCGAGAGAAAAGGAGAAGACCGCATTCTCGACAGGCCAAGGGCTTTGGCAGTTCAGAGTTATGCTCTTTGGCCTCTGCAATGCACCAGCTACCTTCCAACGCCTCATGCAATCAGTGATCAGAGGACTGACTTACGACGCCTGCCTGACTTACGACCTGGACGACATCATCATCGTAGGTAAGACCTTTGAAGACCATCTCGAGAATCTGAATAAGGTGCTACAGAGATTGCAGGCGACCAACTTGAAGCTTAACGCGAAGAAATGTCAGCTCTTCCGCAAGGAAGTGAACTACTTGGGCCACATAGTCTCAGCAACCAGTGTGGCCACAGACCCGGAGAAGATACAGGCTGTGAGAGATTGGCCTCGCCCAAAGGATAAGAAAGAGTTGCGCAGTTTCCTGGGGCTGTGCAGTTATTACCGACGCTTCATAAAGGGGTTCTCCAACATCGCCAAACCCCTCACCCGTCTGACAGATGAACAACAGCCTTATTTGTGGACGGAGGATGCCGAAGATGCTTTCCAGCACCTGAAGAAGAACCTGTGCAGTGCTCCAATTTTGGGTTTTCCACAACCACGTGGCGCCTTCATTGTGGACACCGACGCCAGCGACCATTGCATTGGAGGTGTCCTATCGCAAGTCCAGGACGGCCACGAGCGGGTGATAGGCTACTACAGCAAGACGCTATCCAAGACAGAGAGGAACTACTGTGTCACCCGGCGTGAACTACTGGCGGTAGTAAAGTACCTGTACGGTCAGCCATTCCACCTGAGGACTGACCATTCTGCCCTAACCTGGCTATTGAGCTTTAAGAATCTGGAAGGCCAGACAGCACGTTGGGTCCAGAGGCTGCAGGAGTACGACTTCACCTCGGAACATCGTAGAGGGAAGAGCCACGGTAACGCAGATGCTATGTCCCGAAGACCCTGTCCAGAAGAGTGCGGCCAGTGCACAAGACTGGAAGAGAAGGAGCGTGCCGCAGCAGCCCGAGTAGTCACAGCAGTGCCTGCGGATGGCTGGGATAGCGCAGGCCTGAGGAGGGAGCACCTGGCGGACGTAGACTTGGGGCCACTCTTGAGGGAAGTGGAGGCAGGGACGAGACCAACCTGGGAGGACATCGCACCGAGGAGCGCCACCTACAAGTCGTACTGGGCCCAATGGGACTCGTTGAAGACCAGAGAGGGCGTGCTGTTCCGGTTATGGGAATCGTCTGATGGGAAGACGCAGAGAGGACAGTAGGTACTTCCCCGGAGTAAGGTCCCGGAAGTCTTGGAGGAAGTGCACGCCGGTACTTCAGGAGGACACCTGGGAGCGAACCGAAAGATTGACAAGCTACGGCAGCGCTACTACTGGCTGAGGCTCCGAGCAGACGCTGAGAGATGATGCCGTCAGTGTCACGTGTGCGCGGCGAGTCGCGGCCCCCAGACTAGGAGCCGGGGTCGCATGCAGCAGTACAACTTAGGAGCGCCATTCGAACGGATCACCGTTGACATTGCTGGACCGTTCCCAGTGTCCGACCGAGGCAACAAGTACCTGATGGTGGTCGTAGACCACTTCACCAAGTGGCTGGAGGTGTATGCCATCCCGAACCATGAGGCAAAGACAATCACGGACTGCCTCGTGGAGCAAGTGTTCTGCCAATTTGGGGTGCCGTCGGAGCTCCACAGTGACCAGGGCACCAATTTTGAGTCGAACCTGATGAAGGAGGCACTAGAAATACTTGGGGTTAATAAGACCCGCACAACACCTCTGCATCCCCAGTCGGATGGCATGGTCGTAAGGCACATCAAGACCTTAGAGGAACACCTGAGGAAGGTCGTGGCCAGCCATCAGCGAGATTGGGACGTCAAGGTGCCACTGTTCTTGCTGGCCTACCGCTCGTCTACACACGACACAACTGGAATGACGCCAGCCAGCTTAATGTTCGGCCGAGAGTTACGCCTCCCTTGTGACCTGGCCTTTGGAAGCCCTCCGGAGTCGAAACAGCCAGCGACCGAGTATGTGGAGAACCTGGTGGACCACCTCCACGACATGCACCAGATGGCTCGCCAGAACATCCAGAAGGCGAGCGACCGCATGAAGTCCCGATACGACAGGCAGGCCAACAGCTAAGGGTTCCAGCAAGGTGACCTAGTCTTGTTTTACCATCCTACCCGGACCAAGGGACGTTGCCCGAAGCTTCAGCAGCCATGGCAAGGGCCATACTGGGTGGTGAAGAGGATTAACGACATGGTCTACCGCATCCAGAAGGTACCCCGAGGAAAGATGTTGGTGGTACACCTGTATCGCCTGGCTCGCTACGATGGTGCTGTTCGGGACGACCAGCTTTGAGGAGAGAGCAGTGTCACCCAGGCACGACCAACTGACGGCTGATTGAGGGCCGGGAAGCATTCGACCACGCCTACCCATTTATCTTGTAGCGCCAACTGAAGGGATCGCAGGCCACTTTCCCCTCCCCCTGAGTTCTGGAACATCCAGGAAATTTCATCTAACCGGAACCTTCTAGATTGGCCAGTTGGTCCTATATAAGCGACGCGTCGGGCTGGAGGAAAGTTCAGTTCCTGGCGAGCAGCTGTGAGGAGCGCCCAGTGAGGGAACTGACTGGAAGACTGTGTACGTGCATCGGAGGAGTGTATGTAACTGCGAGTGCAGAGTGGAACTGTGACGGGCGAACTGGTGAATTGTAATTGTGTGCGCTACGTAATTCTGTGTAATCGGCAAGTGTTCCAACTGTAATTCGGTGGAAATAAAGAACATTTTGAGTCTGTGCAATTGGACTTCTAATTTCTCGAACCCACAAAGCTACAATATGTATAATAAATAGAGGAGTTACTACACATTTACTAAAAAAATGATATCTAGCTTTCACCAAAAATACATGATTTGAGAATGCCTGAATTAAAATAAACAGTTTTAGAAAAAGGTGTGTGTGTGCATGCCTGTATGTGTGCGCGCATGTGTGTGTGTGCGTGTGTGTGAGCGCATGTCTGCATATGCGTGGATTGGGTGTGGGCATAATTCAATAACAAAAGGGTGTTTCAAGGTCTTGGCATTTAAGTTAGTATTTATGTTCAGGATCCTTTAGGGATGCAACAAGATTTTCAAGGAAATCCCCTCTACAGACTACCCTTTTCATGAAATATTTTTTAAAAAATGTTGGTTTTCTCAAAAGTGGCTCTAACAAATTTTATTAAAATATGTTTAATATATTCTCATATCAAATGAAATGTGTATTTTGAATTTTCTGGGAACAGCCTATGCAGTCCTTTTTATTCAATTCAGTTCAATTTATTCATCCGTTAAATGTCCATACAAGATTGTGGACACGTCAAATCAAATATATTTACAAAGTTTAAGTACAAAATTTAAATACAGAAATTACAAAAAGCATGTATAAGAGTAAATGCCAAAATACAATAATATAACTTAACTTTCCAAATACTCTTGAATGGAATAAAAACATGCTTCACTTAAAAATTTATGTAGTTTCAATATAAAAATCTTTTGGTTGTCAGTCTGTTTTAAATACAGAGGTAACTTATTGTACAGTTGGGTATTACTATAAGTGAAGGAATGTTTGTATAATGTGATATTATAACTAATTGCTAGTAGGTTTGAACTGTTCCTTGTATCATGCTGGTGTGTCACTGCATATGTTTTAAAGCAATTTAAACTAGCTTTTACATGCAGAAAAACTTTGTATATGTATAAACATATACATTACTTCTCAATTACTTTATAAATAAATGGTAAACTTTAAGAGGCAAGCAAAATTTTAAACACTAAAAGCATAGATCTTATTTTTTTGTGTGGTTATAACCATTTTCAAGACATTTTGTCAGTAATTTGGATTTTCGAATACACCTACTTTTGTCAAATATGATGCCATCATTTGTTCTATGTCCTAGCTAGGCAAAGAAAATGGAACTTCAAAACCATCATACAGCTGTATAGCAGCTGACTTATAAAAAGTTTTGACAGTCGCTTAAGCTTAGTATTGTTTCCTCAAAGTTTACCTTGATTAACATGATAGAAGAATAAGCATTTTTAAAATTTTTTTTTGTACAAGCTTTGACAGAGAAAGTGCACATATTAGATCTTTTTCTAAAGTGTTAAGTATTTTTGGAATATTTCATTTTGCAAGGCATCATCTAATATATGTTCTTGAAAGATTGTAACTCTTGCCTTAAAATCTTTTGTTTTTATCACAAAGATTTATTAGAAAAAAATTAACAGTTGAATAGCACATCTGCATGTTATAACTAAGTGCAACTTGCTTAATTTGAAATCATTATCATAGAAAAACATTATGTATGAGCAGAGGAAAGATTTTGTGGTGACAATTATTTATAAAACTCATATTAATAATTTTAATTGGTGGTGTTTTGTAGTGAATATTTTACCATAAATTCACATTAATTTTGCGCAAATTTTCGGGGAGAATTAATGAGTAATGACATGGCTGAAATGTAACAGGTAACTAGAATAGCACAACTGTTGAAACCCCATTTTTCGAAATTAAAATATTTTACTTGAAATCAGCAGAAGTAGGTAACATGAATAACATCAGACATTGCCAAACTGCAGCATACAACAAGTTGTGATATTTTCGCTTTTCATACTTGTTCTGTTGTCTGTCACAACCAGTTACAACTAATTTATATGTAGAGAAAAATCTCTCACTGTCAGCGCTTGACATCGACAACCAAAGACATTGAAGGGACTGCGGTAAGAATCAGCTTTTGCCTTCAATGCCAGGAGTGCTGTTACTACATCTAATCTGTTATCGTTACCATCATGGCTTTGTTGTTCAACAATGTCACAAAGCTCTTTGTAACAAAGAAGCAAATCAGAATCACAAGTAATACCACTGATTTTAAATGAATTTAGTTGTTTAAATACTGCCATTACATGATTTAAATCACCTATATTTGATTGAGTAACTAGCATAGAAGGCTCAAATAAATGATCTAGAGCTTTTATGGATATTATACATCATCAGTTTCTTTTGCCACAATGGAGTTAAATTTAGACAAAGTCATATGGCAGCAAACTTTTAGATTCTCTTCTGCTGCTTCTTTAACACTGGGATCCATGGTATGATCTACAAGTGCACTTACTCTGTTTCCAAAGTGACCACTCTAATATTTCACATTTGGCTCTTAGAGAGTTAATTCGGAATAAAATAAGATGAGCCACAGGGTGTTGTTTAGATTGAAATTCTAATATTGGATCTGTTATCATTCTGCAATTTTCAGAAACAAATGTAACCTGTACCTTTACAATATTATAGCACTGGACACCGCAAAAATGATCATTTAACCAATTTTACACAGTAACGGAAAGCTTTTTTTTTTTTTAGACAAGAAATTGATAATTGCATCAAAATAGCTGACAGTGTAAACTACTGAATTAAACCAGCAAGGCCAGCATGTCATTACAGGTAATGGGAATGGTATAGCTTCTAAATCTGGGTGGTTTTCAGTGAGATACTTTTTGCATTCATTTTTTAACTTTCGAGCATTTTGGAACACATTCTTAAGCCCTGAGAGACAATAATTTCATGTTAGTGTAATGTCTGAGGGTAGATTCCATAAAATTCAGTCCTTTCTCAGTGCCTTTAGTCAGTATAATAGGAGTTTTTTGCTGTGCACGGTGTGTTATCCAATAAATAACATTTCCAGTTGGCATACGACAAACAGTTCTCAGTATCACGGACCAGCTTAATGCTGTAGTGTCAGTTTATTGTTGCACTGCTTAGCTGTTATTTCATTGTGCATGATGATGTCACTGTATTGGCTTTGTTATCCTGCTTTCGTTAAATTTGTAAATATATTTTCATGACTTCTAGCTTCAAGCTATGAAGATATGGATGTTAAATTCAAGTTATGCAATTTGTAATAAATGTAATTTTTTCTATACAGACTAAAAATAATAGAAATTTTCTCATTTATCGCGAAAAATATATAGAGGAATAAAGGAAAAAATTGCAAAAATTTACAAAAATTTGCGAAAAAGTCGTTAGAAACAAAAACTCTTGCCTCTGCATATGAGGTAACATGGATGGAAGAATACTTTATTGATGAAGATTATAAAATATGTTTAAGGGTTATATTACTGAATTTGTCTTTGGTAGAGACAGTTCTTGTATGTATCATTATCAGGTTCTATCATCGTTATAATTTTCTGAATTATGTATCTATAACAATGACAAAAACAGTCACAAAATCTTACTTCAGATCCTGAGCTTCAAATATTTTAAATTCAAACTAATTCTTCACTTTAATGTATGATGCTGGTAATTACCATCATCATTTCAGTGCCCCCTCGGTAGTGCAGATGGTAGCATGTCTGCCTCATGTTCCAGAAGTCCCGAGTTCAAATCTCGGTCAGAGTGAGTTATCTGGATAAGGTTTTTTTCTGCAATTTTCCTTTATCCTGAAAGACAAATGTCCGGTGGCTCTAAGCTCTATGGACCTTAGGCTAATTTGAGCATCATTTCACCCATTTCATCCATCGTCTGATATTACTTTACTTTGGAGGACATAAATTGAAAAAAAAAATAATAATAATAATTTCCGTATTGCATACTAAAATTTAGCAGGAACTTTTTTAGGTGGCGGTAAACCAATAAACTGGGACTTTTAAGCACATTGATAATGTTCCTGATAGCTGGGCCATAACTGAACTTCAAAACATGGGTGCTGAAAGATAGCGCTCCATTTCACTAGTCCATAAAGCTTATTTGTTGTAATTTGATAGCATCTTATTTCAATTACCAGGTCTCTACTATTTCAGTAACCCCTCAGCAATTCCAATTTGGAAAGAAAACTTTCATTATCAATAAAATTAAAGGGAACATTTATTTTATATTCATCCAAGATTTGAGATCTTAATTAGATTTGCTGTTTCTGTTGCATACTGGTCAAACCCAGCAATGCTTGTCAATCAGATTTTATCTAATGTTTGGAGAAAATTCTTCCAAAGCATATTCATGTTCAGTTATGAGTGTCTCAGCAGAAAATATGAACAAATCATTCTTCATAAATGACTGTTGAATTCTCTAAGCTGCTCTAACAGAAAATACTGTGACTTTGTGGGTTCGTAGAATTAAAAGTCCAATTTGTAGGAATTCTAAATGTTCTTTATTTGCGTAGAAATACAATTCGTAGCAGCAGAATTACATTACATACATAGCACCATCTACCAAGGTCGATGTACACACAAACAGCGTTCTGATTACATCAGCTCTCGTTACAACACTCTACAGCTGTTTACTCTATACTGTGTTTACTACTGTTCACGACTGACTCTTGGTGAGTCGTCGCTCCCTTAAATGCCTCATTGATAATTCTAGATATTTTGGGAATAAACAAGAAATTGAATGTTCTATACAACAATCAAGATATCACTAGAATGTTCCAATTACCTCACTTATCTGTGTCTGTAAGTCTTTTATCTTGCGCTATCTTTATCTGTTTTTGCAGGATCTTTATTTCCACAGTCTGCCTATCAGTTCATTTGTGTAAACAAGCAGCGCTAACCATTTTAGCTCATACGCTGCTAGTCGTAAAAAGGGATTCGCGACAATACAGTTAGAATGGTTTGGCAGGAAGAGACTATAAAGAATATGAGAAAGAACAGAACAATAATATTCACTTAATTCCTTTGATTAAGCAAGAGAGAACTAATGTAACATACCTCTCAAAAAATCTAGATGAGTTTGTACTACAGCCTCTGGGTTGGTAGCAAGAAACCGTGCACTCCAAAGCGGGTTACCATCAACTGGTTCATTCACATGTTTGCTCAGCTGTGATGCAAATCCTCCATCCACAACATAAATTTCTGTTTTTAAGGCACACATTTTTCACCTACAACAAAGCACTGCATCTAAATATTATATATAATACCCCACTCTGTAAAACAGTTTAGGAGTATAAACAATGTTATATGCCAATACTGTACAAATATGATACATTTGCAGATACACACAGACTCTGTTCTAAACTAAAATCATGCTGCCTAATAAAGTAAGGTACTGGACTGGAATGGACTATTCTGCTGACTATGCTATCCCGCACGGAAGTCCAAACATGGTCTATTGTACCTATGCCCTCAAGTGGGACATCCTAAGGGAGGGAGGAAAAGGTGATAGGAGACGAGAACGGTCATCCCAAGGAGCCATGACAGTGCAGAGAGCAGGATTCTCAAACTGACCAGTTGGAAACTTCCAGGCAGGCCATTACAACCAGCATCCCACCCACCGTGGTCTTGATACGGCCCTCTAGGCCGGCCCGAAGACCCAAGACAGTCCTACCGGAGGAGGAAATGTTTACGAGGAGCACATTATCCTTCCATGCAGCGCTGAGACTCCCGCTGACACTTAAACCCTGAAAGAGACCACCAAGTGAAAGATAATGTGAAATGATAATTGAGATGCAATGGAGGGACAGAAAATTCGGGGGATGTAATGAAGCTTCCCATCATCCAGGGAAGCCCCGAAAAAACCCATGGGACAAGTAGACCGGCCACGGGAGTCGAACCCGGACCTCCCGAATGTGGGCCACAGATGAAACCGCCTGAACCATCGCGCTCGTAAGACTAACATAATTGGGCATAGATATGTCTATGGAAGTATCATTATAAGTGCTCAGGCGGTAGCATCGGGAGGTCTGGGGGGGCCTCCGGTTTCCAGACCGGCCTTATGATGTTTCGGGGCCACGGTAGGTGGGATGACGATTGAACTGGACCGCCGGGGAGTTTCTATCTAGTAAAGTGTAGGGACCCACGCTCTGTACTTTAGTGCCTCCCTGGGTCGGCCGCCGTCTGTCTCCTCTCACCTCATCCTCCCTCCCAGGGGTGCCCCATTTGGAGCGTAGGTACAAAAGACCAGTCTGGTCGAGGTGCCGAATCCCCTCCGAACAATCCAATCTAATCCAGTCCAATTTGTTTTACACTAAAGCTGGTATAAACCAAGGTCTTGTTTGCAGTATCCCATACTTCTAAACTACTGTACTTTAACCGGCGTACCTCAAGTAGTGAGCTATAACATTTACGGCGGGAACAACCTCAGCCAATCAACGAGAAGGGAACGTGGATGGATATTATACATTTAGCTTCGTTTACATCCGGGTACGCTTACAAAAAATGGCATGCTTTATTACATTTTTCTTGTGAGTAGAAATATTTCTTCTTCTTTTATGCGACACGGTGAAACACTGACTTTACATAACATTCGAATGACAACTTAATGCACAACAAACCATGTGACAACAATGTGCAGGAAACATAAGTTACCAGCAAAGTTAACGTACAGATGGGGCACGCAGCCCTGAAAGGTACCAAGTCAATGACATAGCAGTTTACCTATTGCGCATAATGTGACCGAAGGAGTTTAGCGTGTCTGCCTCACGTTCAAGAGGTCCCGAGTTCGAATCTCTGTTAGGGTGAGTTCCTGGGTAAGGTCTTTTGCAGGGTTTTCTCTTATCCTTAAAAGACAAATGTCGGGTAGCTCTAAGCTCCAGGGACCCTGGACTCTTTTGAGCATCATTTCACCCAGTTCATTCACCGTCCGATATGACTTAAAGTTGGAGGACGTAAATTAAAAAAAAAAAAAAGCAGTTTACTATATTAGAGGAAGGATGACTTAATGCTTTACTGTGCAGTTTGAGGCACCTTGATAGTTATTTCAGAGTATAATAATAAGCCATGGCGCGACAGCCCATAGAGGGCCAAGGCCTACCATCCCGACTGTCGGCCACACGCCCACATACGCAAAGTGGAGGTGGGCGATCACCATCTACCAATACGGGGAAGTAAAAATAAATAAATGAATGCATAAATAAATATAAATAAGCAAATAAGTAGATAAGTATATAAGTAAATAAATACATAAATAAACAATACATAAAAAGGAACCTGTACAGTCTGACGATGCCATTCAGCTCCGACCGATTCAATTGGTTAATTAGGTAGAAAAATGTTCTAGTAATAAAATGCCTCCATTAAAGAATGTTAAGGTACAAATTCCGAATCAACAACATCTGCATTACAAAACCAATATTTAAATAGCTTTTTTTTGCAACAGTTTCATATGTTAACTCTTTGAATGCTAGCCCGCCTCGGTAGCGTGGTGGTAGCGTGTCTGCTTCAGGCTCAAGAGGTCCCGAGTTCGAATCTTGGTTAGGGTAAGTTACCTACATACGGTTTATCCGGGGTTTTCCCTTATCCCGAAATACGAATATCGGGTAACTCTAAGTTCTATGGAGCCTGGGCTCAGTTGAACATCATTTCACCCACTCCATTTCTCTTTCGATATGACAACATTGTAGGACGTAAATTACAACAACAACAACAAAAACCTCTTGGAATGTTGCACATTGTGAATGACACTAATTTAGACAGAGGCATTAATTTAGACATTTAGACTAATTTAGACATTATTGACTTCTACATCACTAACTGAATCATCTTCACATTCTTTATTCTTAAACATGCTACAGTTTCAAGAACTATCATCTAATACCTAGTAAGGATAAAGATAATGATGACAATACGGAACCCCTCTTATTCTTGTGGTTGAGGTTTTCTTCTTTTCTTCTCTTTGTAGAGTCTTTAATCTTCTTTGTTCCTCCCTTCCACGTATGGCTGTTTCTTTTTCTTTCTTTTCTAGATGTTTACTTAAAAACTATTTTGTCCATGCAGTTGAAGATGCTGCTGTCAGTGGAGACCTAATTTTATCTTGTTACTTTTTTCTCTTTATGCCCTTTGGCATTAGCTCAGGATAGAATAACTAAGCATCAAAACGCAGCTTCTTAAACCATGCTGGTGGGAGTAATCTTACTGGTAGGGTTCTGACGTTTTGAGAGAATAGAATATAAGAAAACTGGTTCAAAATTATTAGGATTGACAAGTGAGTTTCGAGTTTTTTTGGTTACTGTGAGTATATAATGATAAAGATCCAGTGTTAACAGCAGTGAAAGCAACAGTTTTAGTAGTAATATCAGAGTTACTAGCAGCAGACCGCATTCGGGGGTTCCGGGTTCGAATCCCGTGGCCGACCTACCTGACCCATGGGTGTTCCTGGAGTTTTCCCCGAATGCTCAGTAGGTTCATTACGGCCTCCGAATTTTCAACGCAGCGTTGGCTAAGTGGTTTCATACAGGTTACTTCACTTGTATGACCGTTTGACTTGGGTTCAAATCCTGTGTAATTAGCTCCAAAATTTTATCGACCTTCGAGAAGACAACATTTACGGAACAGAACAGCCCGACTAGCCCAAGGTAGGCGAGAAGAAGGGATCCGAGCCTGCATCGGAAGTAGCAGCCCAGCCCACGCAAGTGGTAACTAGCTAATAGTTTAGCAGGGTAGAAAGACAAGGTCGCAGCCAACAGTCCTAGGACTGGTACCTTAGGCACCCTCGTGTAGGTCCTCTGTCTTTCGGGCTTTTTAGCGATCTCTATCTGTTCTTTCTCTTCTACAGACTTCTTTCATCTTTTGTATTAGCTTATAAGCTTGCCCCCCTTAGAACTCTATTTTGCTAACACACATCTCACTCACACACACTTAAACACAAGTCACCGGAAATCTTCGACATGGGAAAAGTAGGACACTCTGCCAAAACCCTCTCCCCTTCATCTCTATCCAGACCAAACAAACCAGTAAAAGCAACAACACTCAAAATGACTAGTTCACCGTCCAGAGACACTGCACAAAAACCAACAAAAAGCACAGCTCCGAACTCTCCAACTAGACCACACACGAGATTACACACACAAAATAAACACATCACTCCGCCAACCACACCAAAAACGACCACACCAAAACAAACCACACCTAAACAAACCACACCAAAACAAAACACACCAAATCAGACCGCATCAAAGCAAGCACCAAACACACACAAGGAGCTCACAAAAAACAATATACAAGCAAACACACCCACACAGCCAAAGACACCACAAAATACTACAGCCAAACTCACCGACACCATACCTACAATAGTAAACACTACACGACTCACGACATACATCCAGCACTCTACTGAAACAACGCAAACACCCTGACACGATTCCGAATCTGATATCGAACTCCCCACACCGCCACCACCTCCCCAGTCACCTATCCCTGAAACTTATGCGGACGCAGTAAGGCCACCCCCAAATCTCAAAACAATTACACAGAGTACAAGCAAACTTGGAACCACTGTACCTAAACAAAAGCCAGTCAACACGCATACACACACTCACATAAACCTTTGACAACAAGTGCAGACCCAAATACCCCTACACAATACAATCAGCATATCGCTCCGGTGACCTCGCCGTAAAGATGTACTGCCTGAGTGACTACCACAATATGTTGGAGCACCTCAAGGCAGAGGGCGCACAATTTTACCTACTCCCCCACTCTGATATTAGGACCATCAGATATGTTATTAAAGGATTGTGCGCACCGTTCACCGGAGAACACATTAGACAGGAACTGGCACGCCACCAATTTGAGGCCATTAGGGCAGTGCAGATGCACTCTAGGACTAGAACCAGGCACAACCTCCCGATGTTCCTAGTTGAACTGGAGGACACCAACGAAAATAAGCAGATTAGAGGCCTCAAATACTTAGCCCACTTTAGGATCAGAGTAGAAGAATATAGGACCGCTCCAGAGCCAAAGCAATGCAAGCGTTGCCAACAGCTGTGGCTCCCACAGAAACATGCGCCAAATGTACAGGCACCTACCCCTCATACAGCTGTAAAGTGACCCCAGAAGAGCGCAAATGTGCCCTCTGTGGAAAGCAAGGTCATGGTGCAACTTAGCGCGGTTGCATCAAATACCAAGCCGCACTAAATAACGCAAGGCCAAGGACCCAGCCTGGAAACCCTACT
Source organism: Mantis religiosa (assembly GCA_030765055.1). NCBI lineage: Eukaryota > Metazoa > Arthropoda > Insecta > Mantodea > Mantidae > Mantis > Mantis religiosa. The sequence goes on along the minus strand of CM060950.1, from coordinate 347,361,296 downwards.
GCAAAAGCACATCACCAAAATTTTTCCAAGGCTGGCCCGTCAAGAGCAGAAGGGCAATGGTTATTCTAGGACCGTCGCGGTAGGACCAATCTCATCCCAGGCCCTTCTGCAGCCGTGGACAAGCGGATAACACCCGCTCAAGCCACAGCCACCCAAGTACAGCGTGCACCCCCAGCTACACAACCCAAACAAAAACATACAGACCAAATACAAACAAACAACAGATTCCCCCACACCTTAAAGAATCAAGCATATTGATTCCAGACACGCTATCCCACCGCGAAGCATTTGAAAACGGCCTTGCGTTGGTGGATTTCCTAACACAACTAGGAATCCCCAAAGAAAATATAGGTTGGCAGATCTTCCAAGATCATGTCAGGTGCCTCTTGGAGATTTTAGCATCATCAAACTTTGACCCCCTGTACATCTTTAACTATGTAACAAGATTTCTGGGAATCCTAACACAGATCACCGATGTCTAACACAACCACCATAACACAGTATGCTGGAACGGCAACAACCACCGTAGAAAAAGAAATGAACCTACAGATTTGCTCCAAAGAAACAGCATCCAACTCGCATCATTAAATGAAACACACCTGGGACCAACAGACCGCTTCTCAGTCCTGGTTATTCGGTTTATAGAAACGACAGAAATAGAAGAGGGGGAGGGATAGCCATAGTAATACAAAAGTCCGTCCAACATCGCCAAGCACAAGCACAATTAAACCGCTTAGAAGCCAAAGCCGTTAGGGTAAAATTGCGCAACACAGATGTCACTTTCATCGCGGCATACAATCCTCCGGGCGGTATTGACACAGATGACCTAAACACCCTCATGAACACGGCACACAAAATAGTTCTAGCCGGAAACTTAAACGCTAAATATTTCCTCTGGAACTGTCAAACAATAAACACTGCCGGCAACAAACTTCTTGCCTACATTAACAGCTCTAGCATTTTACTAACCGGACCAGAGGAACCAACATACATACCCAGAATACTGAATCACAGACTAGATATTTTAGACATTGTGCTACTCAAAAACATCACTCACAACACCAACACACATGCAATCAACGACTTAACATCCGACCATCTCCCAGTTTTACTAGAAATTGAAGCCCCTATATCGTTTAAATCAGAACCCCCAGGCCAAACTACAGACAAGCAGACTTGGAGGCTTTCGAAACCACGTTGAAAAACCCAATCGAGGAAACACCTATAGAAACACATGACGAACAGTACGTAGCAATAAACAATTTAGTCAAAGCGATAAAGCAAGCCACAAAGGAACACGTCCCTATTAGATATCCAACGTCGACAAACAAACGTTTTTCCCGCGATATCAGAGTAATAATGCAAGAAAGAAATCGAGCTAGACGTCAATGGCAAAGATCCCGCAACCTAATACATCGTAACTGGTACAACGAACTAAACAATCTAGCTAGCGAACATATCCGAGAATACACCAGCAACCAATGGAATGACATACTAAGCGAAATACATGTTCAAAACCATACAATCTGGCGCATAACGAAATGTCTCACCCGCACATATACAAACGTCCCTTCCCTCCACACCCCTACTGGCATTGCCGAAACTCCCCGAGACAAAGCCAAAGCGTTTGCCGATACCCTTGAAGCAACCTTCCAGCCAAATGCCCAACCACCTGGAATCCTACCAAATACCACCCAAAAGAGGCAGTGGATCAGGCTGGGTTTCATGTCAGGCCTGTATCCCTGCATCAGAAACCCACTCAGCTGAATCGCACTGCGAGACAGCTACGATTACCTCCTGGAATGCCTCCATAAATGGATTTCCACTGTGTTGGAGGGCACAGTGGGGTATGTGGGTTTCACCTCAAGGGATTGGGAAGGAGAAATGTGCTGCGGTACCACCTAAAGCACCCGCGCATTCCAGGAGGTAATCGTAGCTGTCTCGCAGTGCGATTCAGCTGAGTGGGTTTCTAATGCAGGGATACAGGCTTGACATGGAACCCAGCCTGATCCACTGCCTATTTTGGGTGGTATTTCGTAGGATTCCAGGTGTTATTTGTTGGGAAGTTTAGGGTAATTTATCACGCCGTAGCACTGAGTCTTAAGTTTAGAAGTTTTATTGTCACTGCAAGCAATACTTGAATGCATGTCAGTGATAGTCTATTATACCCTACTGATATCTTTCTAAACCTAAATATAAATCTAGTTTGCATTATCGGCATATGCCTTTAATGGTCAGTTGTAATTATCTGCCGTCAGCATCGTTAAAATGTGAAAGCCTTCTCATAGTCCATGTATCTGCTTGGTCGATATTTGAGAGAGTGCACTCGGCGGGTGGCCTACCTATTCAATTTTAGGTGCGAGCCTGTGTCACTCATAGGGGACCATCTTTCCCCGGGGCCGCCTTGGCCAATGATTGGCGCAAGGACTTGAGGGCTGTGGGAGGTGTGTGTGGTTTCTTTTGTGTGTTGTACGTGTATGGGTGTGTGTTTAACTCTAATCAGCGATGTAAAACATCTGGAAAGTTAACTAGGTTCTCCAGATATTGTTGTAGGTCTACCTCTGGCTCCCCGAGATTATTTGTTCTTTCAAAAAGTGACAGTAGCCTTGCGTGTTAATCGTGTGTTGTGTCATATTCCCTTAGTGTCCGTAGTAGTTGATTGTGGTTTATGTTCTTCTTCTCCAATAGACTGAAGCTGAGCCTTTTAATGAAGTGTTCGATGGAGTGCATTTTTAGCTCCTCGTGGAGTCGGTATGCCGGTGCGAGTGGTGGTAGCCTGGTAATAATACGAGGTATTCTATTTTGCATTGTTTGCAATCTCTTAATGTGCGTTTTGGCTGCATGTCCCCATACGGAGACAACGTGAGTTAGGATGGATCTAATAAGTGTTTTATATAGTGCTTTCCCCATCTCTAGTATTAGTGAGCTATTTGTATTAATAATTGGGTACGGTTTATTTAATTGGGCATTTGGTCTTGCTCTGTGTTAATGTGTTGTTTCCACGTAAGGCCCTGATGCATTGTTACACTTAGGTAGGTAATTGAGTCCTTCCATTCGATTTCCTTGTTCCGGAAAGTTAGTGGCATTAGCCCATATTTGTTGTGGCGGTGATTGATTTGTTTAGTAAATATTATTGCTTGACTTTTTCGCGCGTTAACTTTTATGCGCCATTTAGTGAGCCATGGCTCTAGGTTGGTCAATGCATTACGTAGCCTTTTGTCTATTATTCTGGGTGCGGTCGATTGTGTGGCTAGTGCTGTGTCGTCGGTGTAGAAGTACCTATCTACTCTCACTGTTTCCGGTATGTCATTGATGTATAAAAATACCGAATTTTACGGGAATTTCTCTTCGAACCTTCAATGCACCAACATGGGTCGTGCTAGGAAAGCTACGAAGAAGCCAGCAGCCACTGCCGCCAAACAGCCAACAGTAGAGGAGGAACAACGGCCTGCATCTCCGCAGCCGGAACCTGGCCCTGTCACCCAGCTGGGAGCAGGTCAGTCACCAGCGTCATCCAGACAGCCAGCAGCCGCCGCCGCCGTCACAACCACCGCACCGCCGCTATAGCATAGTGGTCACAGGAGTCCCTCGGGATCTACAAGCACGCTACGTATTTGCTGCAGCGCAGCAGTAGTGGCCTTCAGCAATGAGAGCCACCCGCATCATTTCAGTACGGGGCCCAACACCACTCGACCGTGTGAAGCTAGTCAGCCACATGGAACTGGAAGCTGCCTTAGTTACCACCCTTCCCTTATTATGGCGGGTGCTGCGTACTGAGGTGAGCCGATTGAATCGTTTTGGAAAGCAAACGGTGTACAGCATCAGCGTCCCAGAGTGTTAGAGTTTGTACAGTCCTAGGGGATTGACTGACATCCTCATGGTTTTTGAGACGCACCTAAATGGTGGTATTGACTTCTCGCTGCTAAGTTACGTCACTCACTCGTATCGGTTGACGGTGTGGTGGTACAGCTATACTCGTGAAAAGCATCATCACGCACTCTCTTGTTACTCTCCCTACCCTGCAGCACATGGAGGACTGGGCCATTCGACTGTCAATCGGCGGACAGGACACCCTGCTGATAGCGGCTTACGACCCACGTGGCCATCGCTTCTATGAGGCCAATTGCACCACCCTCTTTAACCTTCACCTAGTTGTTTGCATTGCAGGAGACCTCAACGCGAAACGCGGGCTCTGGAACAACCGTAAGAGCAACCAGAAGGGACGCGGGCTCTGCCGCTTCATAAGCGGAGACCCAAATCACGTTGCGCACGGGCCGAGAGGGCCAACTTTCCATCCGGCCCGCGGCAGGCCAGATGTCATTGACATCATGATTACTAAACATTTTCCATTTCACCTAGATCTCTCGGCGGTAAACGAACTGGACTCTGACCATGACCCTGTCACGGTCGATTCCGACGTTACCATGCCAGCACTGTTCAACACAGACTGGGAACTTGAGGTAGACTGGCATGTAGCCATCCTTCAACTCAACCAAACCATCGACACGCGCCCGCGCATCGACGATATCGAGGCACTGGAGGCGGTGAGTTTTTCCCAGCATGTCCGTCAAACGGTGAGCGCATACACTCACCGCATCCCGACCAACGCACCTAACCCACTCACCATACGCAACGAGATCCGGCAGTTGTTAAAAGCCAAGGCAGCTGTTCGGAAGCTATGGCAGCGTTTCCGCCATCCCAGGATAGGAGCAGTTTACCAGCGGTTCAAGTCCCTGCCAAGGCGGCTGCTTCGCGCCCATCGCAAGGTGGCCTGGGAGAACACGTTTCGGAACATCGATCTCCAGGAGAAACATTCCTGGCGGACCATAAAAGTCTCTCAGGAGGGACAAAACCCAATAACAGCATCCACTGCATAACACTCACGGGAGACTCGCAATCGAGCCCCAAGAGAAGGCCACTGCATTCGCTGACCATTTGGAAAGCCAATTCGAGCTGAGGGAGAACTCCCAAGACGAAGACTTTACTGACCTCGTGGATGCATCTGTGGAAGACCTCTATGAGGGACCACAGCAGCGTCAGAATGAAACCCATCTCCCAATAGTCACCCCAATAAGGGTGGCTACTGAAATCGCAAACTTAAGCCTAACAAGTCCCTGGACATGATGGCGTTAGCGCACTTATGCTCCAGCACTTTCCCAAGAGCGCCGTCATCCATTTGCCGTGGATCTTCAATGCGTGCCTCCAACTCCGCCATTTTCCAGCTAGCTGGAAGGAGGCGAGAGCGGTGTGCATCCTGAAGCCCGGCAAGGATCCGGTCTTTCCTTCCAGCTACCGATCCATAAGCATTCTCCCAGCCGTCTCGAAGCTTTTTAAGCGGTTGGTCCTGTCCCGCTTGACCCCTCTCTTCAAGAAAAAGAAACTACTACAGAATCACCAGTTTAGTTTTCATCACGGACACTCCACGACTCTGCAGGTATTGCGACTGGCCGAAAGGACGACTCTGGGTTTCCAGGAAAACCTCAAGAGAGTCGCGGTGTTGCTGGACGTAGAAAAGGCTTCACCACTTCCTGGCACCAAGGCCTACTGTACAAACTCAGTATCTTGCCCTGAAAAGCAGTTTCCTGCGAGACCGCACGTTCAGGGTGAGAGTGGAAGTACGGCTGTCATCAGTCAGATTCAACGACGCAGGAGTCCTGGAAGGTAGTGTCCTGTCTCCGCCACTCGTTGCGGCCCACATGTCTGATTTCCCCTTAGAACCACAGAGCGTTACCTACCAGTATGCCGACGACATCCTCGTAATAGCACGTAACAAAAACCTACGATTTTCCTTCCCTCCGTTGCAACGCCTACTCTGAGCCATCTTCCGCTGAAGTGAGAGGTGGAGAATGGCCATTAGCCCCGGGAAGAGCTCCACTCTACTCCTGGCTAAGGTCGGAGACAGGTGACCGGATTGGTCACTGAGGTTGAGAGAGAGGCAAATCTCCTGGGTTCCCTCTGCCAAATAACTCGATGTCCCTCTCGATCGCGGCCTCACCTACGCCCTTCACGTCCAAGTCAAAGCCGGGAAAGAGCATGCAGCACTTAGGCAGTTGTACACTGTTTTGAAACCTCCTAAGCGAATACACCTAAAACTACGCCAGTATTGGGCGATTATCCCACCCCTGATCCTGTAAGGCTGCGAGGTCTGGTGATGAGTGGCTCCGACCACCATTCGCAGACTGCAGCGCGTGCAGAACAGGGCCCTACGAATGATCTACGATACTGGGCCTGGATTCCCGTCCCATATCCTCCACGCATATTCCGGGGTCTCGTATATTGTAGACGTGGTGCGGGAGAGAACCCGCACCATCTACAACAAGCTAGACTCCCACCCCAATCACCTGGTGAACACCCATGGCCGTTACGACCACAGGGTTCCTTGCCGGAGACCAAGTTACCGGCTGCCCAAAGACGCTTTGGGCGACCTAATCTGAGCAGGGCCCCTTTCCCTTGATACTTGTACCCCCAAGCCCAGAAATGGGCTTGGTATAATGAATACCTTTACCCTGGTTCCTTTCCCTCTAGCCTGTGAAGCAGGCTGTGCCCAGATGTCTCATAGGCAGGCGGAAGGGCGCAGTCAGCACTGGGCGCAAACCCCTTCGTGGACAGTTGCGCCCGAAAATGGCTAGACATAGCACTGCCCAAAACAACCACCTGATGAGAAATGACAATTCTAGTATACTTCCCAGATAAAGCCGCACTAAGCGGCTAGGTCCTGGGCAGGAAACACCCCGCCCAGGTAAACCTGGTCGACTCGCATCTTCTGTTGGTCTGCTGCTGCTCCATGCCTACGGAAATCATCCTGATGTGCCTACGGACACACAGCAGATTCTTGTGCAGCCAAGTCGAAGTGCCACTTCTGTGGTGCCTCTAGCCTGGCCTCGGCCTGCACAGAGCACGACCTCCGTCGCTGCTATTGTGCCACCTGTTGTGGGCACAGCCATTTCACGAATCAGGCACTCTGCCACCTGCATCCCTACAGGAAGACATCTCCTGCACCATCAGCGACGACAACACCTCGGCAGTAGCCGATCACGCCACAACCAACATATCAGCATCTTCAGCAACCTCAACAGTTAGCACCAGACCGCTTCATCAGCCCGAAGTAGCTCAGGGAGGAAGTCCGGGGCCTAGGAGGTCGTACAGGACCTCTATTCGGAGTTCCTGATTATAGCGGCCAAGCTGACCGCCCTGGAGGACCTCCTGATAAAGCTCCAGGCATTATCCATCAGGCAGCACACCACAGGGCATCTGACCATCCATCGGAAGCTGGACGATTTCGGTGAGAGCCTCCGGGATCTCATCCGGAACATTGTTAGCTCCATTATCCAACAGACAGCAGAGCCGACATCAGGCACAACAGCAGCCAACAAGGTACGCGGAAGAGTGCAAGGCTCACCGTGCATGGTAGGTGCAACATCCCTACACATATATCCCTAACCTGTCCTTACCTAATATCACCTCTATCCCCTAGTCTGCAGTCAGGTTTAATGGATGTAGCCTAGAAATACCTCTATGCACTCGTACCCAATGGGTACCAGCTTAGCAGATCCCAAGTACTAATGCGGGTGCTATGTCGGACCGCAAAAAGCCACGCCATTTCTCCCTTCACATTCCTTCCATTATCCAAAGCAGGTTTTCTTAGTGGGTAGTGTGAAGGGCAGGCGAGGCCCACACATGTCCAACACAGTGGAAGTCCATAAATGGATCTTTCCTCCACTCAAAACACAACTAAATTCCAAATTCCGAATTTCAGGACCGCGATTGGAGGGATGCCGGTTGTGCAAGCCCGTCGGGAGTTTTCCGAGCTCTGACATGGCAGCCTCCGGTCTCCGAACCAGCCTGGTGGACTGTTTCGGGGCCACGGTAGGAGGGATGCCGTTTGTACTGCTGGTAAGGTTCCTGCCCTATGCACTGTCGCGACTCCTTGGTTTCGGGCACCCTTGTCTCCTCTCGCCTCATAGGATGCCCCATTTTGGTCATAGTAACAAAAGATCAGTATTTTTGTAGTGTTTAACACCCGCGTTTACTACATGCGACACCGCAGGCGGTGACACCGATGATACATGAGATGAAGATGGAGCACCGGTGGAATGAGATGGCAGGGAAAACCGAAGCACCCGGAGGAAACCCGCCCCTACGCCGTTTTGTCCACCGAAGTGCCGAATCACCTTTGTAAAATTCTATCCTATCCTATCGTGGTGGTGTTAGTGATAGCGGTTGTACATGTTTGCGCATTGTAAATGCTGTTCTCGGAGGTGGGGGGGGGTGATCATTTTCACGTTTGGGAGACGAGATTGTCGATACCGGACCGACCCGGTGTATTGGTGTCTGCACAGCAGGTCCTGGCGCCGGGATTTGGAACTCTCACTTTTGTTAGAGGCTTCCGCACCTCTCTGTGGCTTGGCTGCCTGTAATCCTGTGGCCTCGTGAAGTTCCATCACTTCATCCTTTCCTCGTGGGGAGTGTTAGCCTCAATATATTGTGTTGCAGTGCGTGAGGTATGCCCTCCGTGGTCTACCATTTACCATTGTCATAGGTATGATAGCTCGGATGTAGTCAGTGTTTCTTTTTTTAACTAGCTTAGGATTCATGGGATCGGCAATGCTTAATCAGGAAGACAAGTTGTCATTTGTGGCGGGGTAATTGTATGATGGATTTTAAAAATGTTGTACGTCACAATCATACAGTCCATGTGGAGTATCGCACCATGCCATCAAATGATTAACTGAACTTCTGTGCATGATCTAATGATTAAAAAGAAAAATCTGAAGTACCAGCAACCCAACGTCTACGAGATAACACCATCGAGATATGTTCCAAAGGAGAACGGCCTTCGATAGAACTATTGCAGTCAAAGGCGGGGTATAAATGGAACTATAAAAACAAAAAGTATTTTTTTCCGTCTTGAGTACCAACGCAAACTTCCTATTGCCGCACATCATATTTTTGGCAGCGAATCCACCACCTTTCTCCATTAATTCCGCACTGTAATAGTTCAAGAAACAAGTATCGTCGTTGATTAATGGTGATTTGCATTTTTTAAAATTTACCTATCCTTATTCTCATAAACTTGTATTGCTCTTTATTGTTCTTGTTGCTTTTGTTTGCTTCTTTGTTCCCTGTTGACAAAGATATGTCTTGCTGCAAAACTTTTCCAGGGTTTATCCGAAGCTAGTCAAATTGTTATGTGTTTTCCTTTACCGAGAAGACTATTTTTTCTCTGGAATTGACAAAATTGTATTGTCAACATCGTGTGAAGTATAACTGGATGGCGGTATTACAAATTTACCATGCTCTTCAGTTATTTCCTTTGAAGATATGCGCTGCTCGCCCAGAATGCTGATAGTAGCTTCATTGGTGGGGGTTGAAAGAGAAAAAAACCTCAAATAACAATGGTGAACATTTTTCCTCGTGCAGAATGTCTTTGCGGAAGGGCACAATTCCTGTGTTTTGGAATCCCTAACTCTAGATCCAAAAGATGGAGCTTTATTCCAGGCATCACAGGAGGTGGTACAGTATCTTTGTTCTGTAATGCTTTCATTGGGGTTATGGCAAACCCAAATCAGCTACACTTCTGTGATACTGAGCCTCTATAGACTTGAAGAAAGTTCTGTCTAATCGCTGTAGCACATTGTGCTGTATGTAGGTAATCCCAAAAGTTCTATCTCATTTTCCCGACAATACGCTATAACCACCAAGTTGGTGTGGCTGCCATGCATGTCAGTAATAATTTTAGTACTATCCACTATTTTGTATTTCTTGAACAGTCGAAGCATAATCACAAAGAGCTCTTCATTAAGTACATGAGTAACTCAGCTCGTAGTAGAATCTGAAGTCATCTTGAAATTCAAAGCGCTTCCTCACTCCTTTTACAATTACTTTTAATGCTAAATAACAGATGCATTCATTTACGCAGCAAGTCACATTTTGTTCTCTTTCCACAAGTGTTAGTGAAACAACTTTTCGCTTGCTCTAACGACTTACGTTTCTGGGGGTCTGATCTTAAGACAAAAGCCATATTATAAATGGACTCTGTTTTATCAAACTAATTGTCCTTTAAAATGTTTTCCAAATGTTGGAAATATGTATGCTATCTACTTCCACTTTATTTAAACCTTCAGTTTTTAATGGTGAAAGACCCTCGGGTCTTCACAGGTTAAGTAAAGCATGCATGTCTTTCAATAAATGCTTTAAACCAGTCGATCCTAGTAACCTTGCTTTCTGAGTTCCATGGATGTTTGAAATTATTTTTCTGGGTCACTTGAAATGTAACTCTTCCTAACTGGTGTAGCGACAGACCAAATCAAAGCTCTCTGAACCAAAGCATCTTCCATTTTAGAACTGAGTACCGTTGGACGCCAATTCTATTTTCTATACATGAAGTTAATCCACCTTGAATTTTCTTTTTAATTGGTACTTTACCGTGCAGAGTGCTGAAATGTATGCCATATAATTCTGAATACACCTAGAATACTTAAGTGCTCGTTCATTACACTTCATTGCCTCATTTAAAGCAGTCTTGCCCCATTCATGGCGCATTCCTTTTTTGTGTTTTCGAATCATCCAAAAGAATAATTGGAGATTTGTTTTAAATTAAGTAAGATGAAACATGTACAATTAATATATACTTATATAATCAATAACTTTGAGGGAAATTTCATTAAAAAATATATCAAAATTGTACTAGGTTATGGAAATTGTATCTACTTTTACCTTTATTCTGATCGAAAATGTCCTGTTAGTAAGTGTGACATCACGGGTAAATATATGTTACTGAACCGTGCCAAGAGATCGTGCCACATGTCACACAGTCGTTCTCTATGGCTATTTCAGGACACGTGGGAACGGAAAGCAAGTCTCTAACCTCACTAATACAGCATTTACAAGCATCTGGAACTAGGCAATTTTATAAGAGCGCTTAAAACCGAGCAATCCACTTACCTCTTATCGAGAAAAGCTTTTATCTCTGTACCACAAGCTGGTGCATTCACCTTCTACACAGCGGCACCTCACAAAGGCAAGTGCTACCAACATGACGCTAAACCTTATGTTAATCGGAATTGTACCTTTATTGAAAATGTACTGTACGCCCACGACAAGAAGGCTAGAGGGGTATGAAATACAGAGGAGCTTGAACTGTTTATCTGCTCAGGTAACTAATATGTTTACTAGAAAATGAGTCTATGAGAGTGCATATGCGTCACCCATGCTGCCAGATCTATAATGTTTGTTGCAGTAAATGCAGCAACAGGTATTATGTATGGGTGAGTTATGTGACAACACTTGTGTATTTTAAACGAATCTTCCATCCTTGTCATACTCGGAAGGGGAGCATAAACACCGTACGGGCAGCAAAAGTGATTATGATACATATTCTTCTAGCTTGCCTTCTTGTCCTGGGCAATCAGTGCCACCTTACCCCCACCCCGCGCATATACACACAAATATATATATGTGGGATTGCCCCAGTGTCTGGAGTTATGATGCCATAACCTTGGGCATTGTCGCCGTATTTATAAATACTGTTTTTTTTCTATTCTTATTCAACAACTTTCCATTGTTGCGTGTGCATTATTCGGCTCGCACAATAAATAAACATTGGCAAAAGTCACGGCATCGTGGCTACTGGCAACATCTATTTTTGTGTTCGCTCGTTCGTTGTCAGTTTACCGGTAATTGTTGGAACGCTCGGGTCGTGTGTGAATATACTAGTTTTAATAATTGAAAATTGTAAGTGCAGAATATGGTGGCCGTGAATACAATTTACACTTCTACCATATGGTTCTTAGAAACAAGACTCTTCTGAATGCAGCGAGATCCTAAAAAAAGTTATATATAGGTACGCTTTCATAACAGTAATAGATATTTACTACTAATATTTTTATTTGGCGTGGTATGTAGATTCGGTTAGTGGTAATTATAGCATTAGTATTAGTAGTAAGTGGTAGTAAATTTTTATTATCTGAGTAAAAATTTTCACCACAATAAAACAGAAAATTCTGTTTAACAATTTGTGCCCAATTACGCAAACTATGTCCGTGTTTTTTTGTTTTTTTTTTCTCCGTGGCCCATTGGTTGGTCTTCGGGCCTGTCTCGAGGTCATTCTGGCAATCTTAGTACAAATTTGCTTTGTGATCAACTCGAGTTCAAATTTATTATTTGTTGAAAGTTTGTTTGAAGAGCATGTGGACCGTTACTAATATGTAAGAAGAATAAATACACACAATTAAGCACCATTGCAGATAAATAACACAGTTTAATATATAAATATCAAAATATAAATATATATCTACTCTTCTGAGGGATGAGTTTAACTGTAAAGACAGGATGAAAAATTTAAAATACATTAAAGTATTTTCACAACTTCTTCCGTGGGATCAACAGGAAATTGTGTGTTATGCCTAGAATTTTCTTTGTTTTCTTTCGATGTTTCAGTGCCGGGAGGGACCAACTAACTTGTGGCCACAGTTTCACTGATTTCACCAACGGATGTTAAAATCGACGTTAACAAATGTAACGTAACCATTTTCACATGGCTAACAAAGCTGTTAAATTTCTTGTATTTCACCAACCTGTTTTCTGAAAATGTGAAGAACGCGTGTTAACGTCAAGAGACTTGTAAATATTACAGCTGTAGCAGGCTATGGATGAATTGTATTATTTTCTAAACGTACTGCGATGCGCTTTTGTTTTCATTTTCGTCTGCACACATTTGAGAAAATGGCGTGTAAACAAACTCGTAAACAACAGGCATGAGTCAAATTTCTCATCAATGGAGAAAGAATTTTTAATTGAATTGGTGACGAAGGATAAAAATATCGTGGAAAATAAGAGAACTGATGCGGTGAATGCAAAAGAGAAAGATGTCACGTGGGAAAAAATTGGAAACGAATTTAATTGAAATGCATGAACGAAATAACTTTGTCAGTATTACGTAAATTTAAAACGAGCAGCGGCGAAGGACAAATGACGAGTGACTTGAACATTTCAAGACGGGAGGTGGACATAATTCAGTGAATTATAAAATCGCAAGGTTATTGATACCTGAAGCAAGGGCGAGATCGTCATATTCCTTTCGATACATGCTCTAACCTCTCTTGTACTTCCGCAGTAACCTTCATAGCAACTTGTTTCGACAGTCTGTACCTCTGTTGTACTGATAGCTCCTCAAAATAATTTATCCTCATAGGCCGTACTCTACTACGAATGCCATTTGTCATAAATATAGCAAATTGACATCAACAGCTGCATTCACGCCCGCCATCTTGACTATTTACAATTGTTAAGGATTTAAAAACAGAAATTTGGCTTGTTAGTTTAACAAGAGATTTAACACGAGTGTTAAGCTAACACATGTTGGTGAAATGCAATTTTTATTATAACTATTGCTAAACTCCTGTTAAGTCTTAATATCTGTTGATGAAATCGGGCATAAGTCAGATTCATTTATTTTAATGGAATTAAATTGATAAAGACCGGTTTATAAATCCATACACAGCTTTCTCTAACATAGCTTACATGTATTATGGTCTTATTTAAAATGTCTGCGATATCATATGGGATGATTTTGTGTTTGAATGCATTTCTTCTCATAAAGCTGTCAAATTCTGTACTGAGGGCTGGTTCCAGTGGTCAATGTTGAGTGTTAAAGGCTGCAGCGAGTGAAAAGACTGTGGTGGTATTAAAAGTACATGTATGTAGTTTAACTAACACGCCTTAATTGTTTCAACGTTATACCCTAAATCATTTTGAGAGCAATGGTATATACCTAGTATTTCTTAACTCTGTTTCTTAATCGTTATAAGTAAAGTATTTTTCCTGAACTTCGTTTACCCAAATTCTTTGATTTTATTCTATCCGAAAGTGTTGTTCATGTTATATTAAATCTTTGTGTAACAATTTTTACCGAACTATCATTTTTTACCATTTTCAGGACTGCTCTTAGGTGACCCTCTGTCCAAGTAGCCCTTTCCTTATTGTTAAGTCTCTTGTTTAACCTAACCACCTGAAACCACAAAATGCAAATTATAATCAGTTGAATGCCTTCCAAATTAATCGGAATAATATAGCTACTCTGGCAGTATTACCCGGGATGTGGTGTCGACATTCCTCCCGTGGTGTAACAAGGCAGACAAACAGAAAAAAAAAAACGCGCTAACAATACAGCCGAATTTGACTTAAATATACCAAATAACAGCTTAACATCTAAGCTTTCGACTAACGTATTCATATTTACTAACGATTTAAAGTATCCTGCTTTTACCGTACACTTTTTTCGTAAAAAAATAGATAAAATGTCACAGAAATTACCTATGTTCGTCACTTTTAATTCAAAGCCCATCTCACTACTGACAAAAAGTGCAGAGTACTTCAGTGCTCTCCTTTCCCTTAATTTACGTCCTCCAATGTTAAGTCAATCGGACGTCGAATGAAATGGGTGAAATGATGCTCAAATGAGCTAGGGCACATAGAGCTTACAGTTACCAGACATTTGTCTTTCAGGATAGGAGAAAACACCGGAAAAATCCTAATAATTTACCGTAACCGAGATTCGAATTCGGGATCTCTTGAACGTGAGGCAGACGCGGTACCATCTACGCTACCGAAGCGTGCGAGCAGTATAGTACAGCACCAATCAAGCTCTGCTAAAGATCAACGATGTGCAGAACTGCAGACTGTGTCGCAATTTCCCCAGGCGGCATCACTCCCCTTACCTCCCCTAATTCCCTTTTCAGTTAATACAACTAAGATAAGGGTAAGCTTTTAACTCCGCATTACCTACGTATTGTTTAATTTGGTTTGTATTGTAATGGTATTTTAGTTTGAAGTTGAAAAATAAAAACCACTGTGCCAGTTTAAAGTTACCAATCAGGAAACTCCATCAGCTTTCCTCAGATGCGTGCCAATCATTTGCCAGTTCCAGAAGGAGAGAAAAACGAGAGAGGGCTGTATCATTTGGATCATGCTTGGTGCTGGTAATAGAAAACTTACATTACTTAAAGTGAAGGAAAGTTACTTTGTAATTGACAACGTGCTTTTGTCAGCCATTGGAGGGTGTGGTATATCATGGTTCAATCATTTTAGGAAGAAGAACTCCAGGTCAGCGTTGATTGATTATGTAGACGGCGGGTCCTTCCTGTGACGCGACAGGAGTTGTATAAATACATTATTTGAATTTTGCTATATAATTACCTTTGACTATAGAATATGTTAAAGTAAAATTATTTATTGCTATTAATTAAACCTTCAAAAACTAAAAGTATTAGGTATTTGAAATAAATTAAGCTATAATTAATTATTTGAAGTCCAGAAATTATCCGGAAATACGGTTCAACACCCCCCGCCTCAAGTGAATTTTAGTTTTATGTTGGTTAAGCCAACTACTCGTTTGAATTTAATATCTACGCTTTTAGAATCCGTTATGATTTATTATTTCATTTAAATTATGTGCATTTTAGTTAAAAGAATGTATTCACTACAAGTACTACCTTTACCATTTGGGCATTGAAAACTATTTGTCAGTATACTTACATTCGTTGGTATTTTATATTCCTTCGTTAGGTTACTTTCATTTTTCTCAGCTTTATTTTCATATTTTCTCTTTTTAACGAAATAACCGTTATGAAGAGAATAGCCTTTCATCAATATTGAATTATTCGATTTTTCCGCACTTTAGTGTCAGTAAAACATTACACACCGAAATATCGATAGTTGTTTCTTTTCACTGGCTTCCTCTGGATAAAAAAGAAAACAATTTATAGATAGAAGAGAGAGAGAGAGAGAGAGAGAGAGAGAGAGAGAGAGAGAGAGAGAGAGAGAGAGAGAGAGAGAGAGAGAGAGAGAGAGAGAGAGAGAGAGAGACATAAAGAGAGGTTGGATTCAAACAAAATGTTCATAAATTAAAGAGTAATATTAATCCACAATGTTTAAACATTTATAAGTAAATAGGCGCTAAAAATGCAATGACATAGCCGGGATTTGAACCGCAGGTCTCCCTCCGGTTGTTCTGAGCAATTGAGCCAACAGGCAATTCGTTGGCACAACCTTAAATTCAGTTGATTCACATAAGCTACAAGGAGATCTCAATTCATACTTACTTCGAGATAACCTAATAGCGACTTTAAGTACTTAAGTCCTGGGCTTCAAAGGTTGCCTACTTTAAAGACAATTTAAAAAAGAATAAAATAAAAATTATAAAATAAAAAACTGAACTTGGAAATTTAATGTCGTGCATGTTGGCATGGTAGCTTAGCTGGTAAGAGCGACCGGACAGATGCCGGAAAACCCTAGTTCAAACTCCGGCTATGGCATTGCATTTCTATGTCTGATTCTGCCGTTCTAACCTTGTCCTACACAGGGCTAGGATTAGGATTAGGATTACTACGGAGGGAATTCGGCACTGAAACCTGTGATTTATTGTACCTAAGCCCCAAGTGGGGCATCCCCGGAAGGAATGGTGAGGTGAGAGGAGACAGAGGGTGGCCGACCCAAGTAGTCATGACAGTGCAAAGGGCGGGGTTCCTACTATTTACGAGTTGGAACCCCCCTCCCCCCGTCATCCCAGCCACCCTGGTCCGGAAACGGCTCACCAGGTCGGCCCGGAGACCAGAAATCGTTCTACCGGAGGAGAACGTGTTTACCAGGAGCATATCATGGTGCCATGCAGCGCCGAGACTCCCGCCGACCCTTCTACCCTGAAACAGACCACTAGATGTTGTGAAATGATAGTGGAGATGGAATGGAGTGTCAGGAAATTCGGAGGAAGTAATTAACCTACTCAGTATTTGCCTGGCGACAAGGCAAAACCACCGAAAAATCCCAGAGGTCAAGTAGACCGCCACGGGAAGCTAACCCGTACCTACCGAATGCGCACCACAGACGAAACCGCCTTAGCCATCCCGCTCGGTTAACAGAGCAGTGTGAAAGAACAACTATAATAATTTCCATAAATATGCCTTTCCTACTAGTGAAATAGGCAGTTTGGATATCATATCTCCTCATAAATGCCTGCTCTTTCAGCCTAAAGATTAAGAAAAGGGCAAATAGACAACATTTTTAAGTTGTGCTTTTGATTTGACATACCTTTTCATCAACGTCCCATTAATAAAATCACATTTTTTAGGTGGCAAGTAGCGGGAGATACGTATAGCAAATCATAATTATTTCCTTTAGTTAAGTACCATACAAACAAGCATGGACTTTTCGCGCCTATTGTTTCCATCGCTAGTCACTGTGTGCCTGTTTACATTACACATAACAAAGAAGCCCTAATCGATTCACTATTCATGCTGTTTTATTAATGAACCATCACATTTATAGATAAATGAAAGTAATATTAACACACTTATTCTTAATTGTGTCTTAGTAGATATCAGTTTAAAGAATGGCACTGTGTACGAATAATTATTTCATTAATAGAGTCATATTAATTACACTAATCACAGTGAAGATGCTCGCTTAACCTAAATGGATATTCAGTTGCCCTTATTCAGGAAAAAAAAAAGTTGTTCATTGTTTCTGTTTTTCTGAACTTTTGTTAAACTAGATAACCCTCGGTCTAAATTAATCCAGATTAAACGAGTTCGTCTCATCAGCAATGCAAACACTTCCATTTTCTATTTTTGCTGGCCACTGTAGCTGCTCCAACCGAGATATATTCTGAGACCATGTACAAAGTTTCTTTAGATACACGGGCTTTCTTTTAAATCTTACCTACTCTTGGATTTTCTGAGCACTCATATTTGTTTGAAGTCTCATTTTAAAGTGAAGTTAAACATATTAAACATAGAATTCTTATAGATATTACCTGCTTTGATGAAATATTCCTGTTGTTTAAAGTATGCAAGCATTGAGATTTCTCCTATGTGCGGTCTTTGGGAGAAGAGATTTAAGCTAAGACTAAGATAGAATAGGACAGGATTCGGCACTGCGACCATTCTTGATCTATTGGAGCTATGCCCCCAAGTGGGGCATCCCGGAAGGAAGGATGGGGTGAGAGGAAACAGCGCGACCGCCTCAAGAAGTCACGGCAGTGCAGAGGTCGGGGTCCCTACAATTGACACGTTGGAAATTCTTCGGTAGTCCACTACAACCGACCTTGGCCCTGAAATAGCCCCTAGGTTGGTCCGGAGGCCGTCCTACCGAAGGAACCATGTGACGCTTCTACCCTGAGACCACCAGATGACAGATGACATGAAATGACAATAGAGGGGAAAAGGAGGGACAGGTATTTTGGGGGAAGTAGTTAACCTAACCATCATTCGCCTGGCGATCCGCGAAAACCCACGAGTCAGGCAGGCTGACCACGGGAATCGAACCCGGACCTCCGAATGCCGGCCACAGACGAAACCGCCTGAGCCACCGCGCTCGGTAAGACTAAGATAACTGGGCATAGTTATAGGAATGGGAGTGTCATTATAAGTGCTCAGGCAGTAGCATCGGGCGGTCCTAGGTTCCATTCCTATGATTCAGAGGCTTTTTTCCGGAGGTTTTTCCGGGTTACTAGTTGAATACTGTGGAGGAGTTTCCTGTGCCTCCGACATCTCATTTTACTTCACCCTTCATCCTGGTTGCCTGTATTCGTGCTCTAAGTGTCCCTGGAAATCCTCGTCATCCGGATTGGGAGAGTAGGAGCCTCCACCGGATAGTTTAAATCTGTAGCTGTTAAGGGACCCTGCCCTGTGTTATCGTATCTCCTTAGGTACAAGCACCTTTGGTATCCTCTCGCCTTACCCCTTCCTGCCGGGAGTCTTCCGTCAGGGCCAGAGGGACAGAAGGTTGCATAAGTCGAAGTACTAAGTGCCCCTACGAACTTTGTTACAGTCATCATTATAAGATTATTTACTGTATCAGTTTTATAAGTATAGTTGTAAATATTATGTAGTAGATATAAATGTTTCTCAAAGGTAGATCAGCAGCGCACTTTACATTTTAATTTATCGTTTCCTATAGATACAAATAGTTCACTTTGTCTCACATTCAAAAGGTACCGAGTTCGAATCTCGGTCAGGGTGAGTTACCTGAATAAGGCTTTTTCCGTGGTTTTCCTTTATGCTGAAAGATGAATGTCGGACAAGTCTACGCGCTATGGATCCTGGGCTCTTTTGAACATCATTTCACCCATTTCATTCATCGTCCGATATGACTCGGAAGACGTAAATTGGAGGGGGAAAAGTTCACTTTGTGATAAAATTGATTGGGTATAAATAAATGTTTTTTTAAGGTGGTGGAAAAGAGGGGAAAATAAAATAAAATAAAGAAGATTTGAGAGCTACTGTTATCATCCAAAATGAATAATCGCCGCGCTGACTTGAATGTTCTAACTACTTGTGGACGATGTGGCTAATTGGTTATCATAGTAAGGCTAATGACAAAACGGGGTCGTACGCTTTACTGCACTCGTCCCTTTGCGTGAAACTGGATTAATTTGTAGTTTTATACATGTCATGACATTTGTATACCTACGGGTAATAAAGGAACTCTGTTATGTATACTCCATTAGGACTTCGTTCTTACGATAAATGATAAACGTTTAAATTTAAATAAAAAGTGGGCAAATAGAAAGGAAAGGCTTGTAGAAAGGAGCAAGCATGTAAATGCATTGAATACCTGTCCTAATGACAAGGGACTTTGCCCAGCTCAAGGGTAGGCGATTTTTTTTAATTTACGTCCTTCAATGTTATGTTATATACGACGATGAATGAAATGAATGAAATGATGCTCAAATGAGCCCAGGGTCCATAGAGTTTAGAGTTACCCGATATTCGTCTCTCAGGATAAGGGAAAACCCCGGAAAAACCTTATCCAGGTCACTCACCCTGACTGAGATTTGAACTCAGGACCTCTTGAACGTGAGGCAGACACGCTACCATCTACGCTACCGAGGCGGGCAGCTCAAGAGTAGCTCAATAAATTATCAATCATATACAAATAAAGCGTATCCTGTACATTAGTTGAAACTAGTGATGTGCAGAATCAAATGTTTTCAAGAATCGAATACATTGTATTCGAATATGTTTAGGAATCAAAACTTTCATTCGAATGCAAGTTCTCTGTCACGCCTCAGTTGATACAATGGTCGTTTACGAATAAAGCATTCAAATAATTAACAAAGAGTACTGCAAATGACATTATCAACATGTTGAATGCACTCAGAGATGTCTACGAAGAATTTCATCGTGACTTATGCGCAATACACGTTATAATCGCTAAAGTAATACTGTCCACATTCTTTGGTGACTGTTTGTTCTTACATTTGTTAGATGACTAGTTTTTGAGATTTGTTGTTGTTGTAATTTACGTCCTGCAACCTTAAGTCATATCGGACGATGAATGGAATGGGTGAAATGATGCTCAAATTAATCCGGAGTCCATGGAGCTTAGAGCTACCTGACATTCGTCTTTAAGGATAAGGGAAAACCACGGAAAAAACCTTATCCAAGTAACTCACCCTGACCGAGATTCGAACTCGGGGCCTCTTGAACGTGAGGCAGACACGCTACCATCTACGCTACCGAGGCGGGAGTGGTAGCATGTCTGCCTCACGTTCAAGAGGTCCCGAGTTCGAATCTCGGTCAGGGTGAGTTACTTAGATAAGGTTTTTTCCGGGGTTTTCCCTTATCCCAAAAGACGAATTTCGGGTAACTATAAGCTCTATGGACCCTGGGCTCATTTGAGCATCATTTCACCCAATTCATTCATCGTCCGATATGACTTAACGTTGGAGGACGTAAATTACAAAAAAAAAAAAAAAAAAAAAAGACTAGTTTTGTTAGATAATGAGTGAGAGAGAGAAAGAGAGAGATGGGACAGAAGCTGTTGCAGTGTAAAGGTATTTGAAGTGAAGTTTAACATGTTATTAAAATGGTTAGACATTGTGTTCATAAAAGGTTTAGAAGTATAGTGTAGTAATTTGAACCATAGGATAACATTACCTCAAGGTGTGGAATATATTCGCCAGATTATCTTATTTGGAAATTACAATATTTGACTTATAAACACTTTTTAACATTCTGGAAATAAAAACACGTTGTTTCTAGAGTTGATCGTAAGGGTAGGAAAACAGTATATTTCGAACTAAGAAATGCTAGGGCAGTATCGATGCACAGAATTTAATACCTACTGTAACGGATGGCACGTATCTAGTGAATGTGTTAATCTAAAACAAATTAATAATTATTGACCACTTACCTATGCACGTTAATACGATTTCAGACAATAATTTACTTTCATTGTACTCTCATATTTATTTGTTTATGCTAAGCAAATTACATTTGAATATGACATGACTTTAGCCCATGGTCATTCCCTGTCATTTCCTACTTACATTTAAACACAAACAAACACACGCTTGTGGGTAGTAGCTATGTGTGTTCAGTCTCTTCACTGTCCAACTCCACTTGTTTTTTACTCTATCCAAAAAAAAAGTGACCAAATTTCTTATTCTCTTTAGAGAATAAACAACTTAAAGCTCATTTTCTTCTAACTACGAAGGCTGATCATCAAAGACTGAGACTGATTTTTTCCTGTAGCTTCCGTTGATAGTTTCGTATCTGTAACATAAATATTTGAAAAGAGCAGGTTTTTATGTATAATGTTGGTAGGCGGCAGCACTCTCGTATTGGTAGGTTGGTAGTAATACTCTATTTTGTAGACCCTACGTGCATTTCGCATTCCAGACAGTGGAGATGACGCGAGAGGAGTAGTACAGCGCAATCAAATTCTGTTTTCGTTTAAACCATACAGCCACCGAAACTTATGAAAAGCTGAAGCAAGCGTACAGTGAAGATGCGCTTCCTCGTGCAACAGTGTTTGGGTGGTTCAAGGACTTCAAAGAAGGCCGACTTGTCAGTGTTAAGCAAGGTGGGCCTGGTGTTTCGGCTTCTGTTGTGACTGAAGTCAACATCAACACAGCTGCTGTGATTGTCCAAGAAGATCGGCGTATAATATTACGTAACCTCAGTGAAGCATTGAGAATTTCATATGGCAGTGTGTTTACTATTATGCACGACCATCTCCATATGGCCCGAGTTTGTGCTCGCTGGGTGCCACGTCTGTTGACCCCCAAACAAAAGGCCTTGCGAATGGAGACAAGACGTGAGGTGCTGCGTCTCTTTGCTGATGGAGGGGATGCACTTTTTAAACCTATTTTCACCGGTGATGAGTCATGGCTGCATCATTATGATCCTCAAGTAAAACAAGCCAGCACAGTGTGGAAATCACCAGGTTCTCCAACACCAAAAAAGACAAAAGTTGTTCCATCTGCAGGGAAAGTGATGGTGATCACATTTTTTGAGTGTAATGGAATGATTTACCAGCATACAGTTCCCCCTCCCACTAGTGTTACAGCAGCATACTACACGTCAGTATTGGCTACACTGAGGAAGCATATTGCAAAGAAACGATCAGAGCTTTCTCGGACAGGGTGGCGACTTCATCATGACATTGCACGGCCTCACGTCGCAAATCAAGTCATGCATTTTCTGGCTTGATTCAACATTACCTGTGTACCACGTCCACCTTATAGCCCCAATCTTGCCCCTTGTGACTTTTTTATTCCCATCACTAAAGGCAAAGCTTAGGGGTGTTCGATTTGAGAACTCTGAAGCAGTGCTCGAGAAAAGTGAGGCGATTCTCAAGGACCTGACAAAGAATGGTCTGCAGCAAGTGTTCAAGGACTGGCAGAGACGCTATAAAAAGTGCATTGAAGGAGGGGACTACTTTGAAAAAGATCATGTAAACATTGAATTACAGTAATGAACATATGTGAAAAAAGAATCAGTCTCAGTCTTTGTTGATCAGCTCTCGTATAAACAATTTTTCGAATGTCTGCCCCTATGCATTCATATATTCGATATCTTTCTTATTACCGCACAAGGGACATTGATTTTTTTTTTTTTTTTTTTTTTTTGTAATTTATGTCCTCCAACGTTAAGTCATATCGGACGATGAGTGGAATGGATGAAATGATGCTCAAATGAGTCCGGGGTCCATGGAGCTTAGAGTTACCCAACATTCGTCTTACAGGATAAGGGAAAACCCCGGAAAAAACCTTATCCAGATAACTCACCCTGACCGAGATTCGAACTCGGGACCTCTTGAACGTGAGGCAGACATGCTACTACCACGCTACCAAGGCGGGCTGGGGACATTGATCCTAGAGTATACTATGACTAATACCTTATAATCTCCAAACACCCTTTATTTACCCTATCTATGCATGTTTTCCTTACCCATTATTTTTCTAAATATAGAAAATCAAAGAGCTCTTATTTACTATTGAACCAACGAGCTTTTTTATTTCTACGTCTTGAAAACATTTTGTTTTGCAGCTTTCCAAACCCGCGTTGTTATTTTCCCGTCTCCATATTTCTCCAAGCCCATTACTTTCCAAGTTCTTTTGAAGAAAACCATATTAACAGTCCATTCCTTAATTTACTGACCCCACAGTGTACATTCTGTTATTCTACGATATGGCATTTAAAATATTGTGATCACATATATGAAATGATTGTTTGGGAACAGCTTTGGGACTGGAAAAAGTTCATGACACCTAAAGAGTGTATTTTACATCATGTATACGTTCTCTATCCTGGCAAGGTGATTATCTCACATGATGTTTATTTCTTAAAAGTTCATCCATCACCTATCACCGCCGCGTGTCTGGGGTATGCATTACCTTTAAGATGTCAGCCCGCCTCTGTAGTGTGGTGGTAGTGTGTCTGCCTCATGTTCAAGAAGTTCCGAGTTCGAATTTCGGTCAGGGTGGGTTATCTGGATGAGGTTTTCTATTATTATGAAAGATGAATGTCGGGTAACTCTAAGCTCCATGGGTCCTGGACTCATTTGAGCATCATTTCATCCATTTCGTTCATCGTCCGATCACAGCTTTAGAGGGCGTTAATTAAAAACATTAAGATTTAAACACCAGAGTGAAACTCCAGTCTGTATCTCGATCGAATACTTTATTCGGGATTCTAGAACATCCAGGAATCAAATAAATGATATTTTGAATTTGAATACCTTCATCACTAGTTGTAACAGCCATGTCAATGGTGCCAACACGAACACGCGCCCTGCACAGTTTACCCACGTGTTGTGTAGCGAAGCGAAATACGTTAATATAGAAAAGAAAAGAAAAACAGTGAAAGAAAATAAACAGCAATGGATCATTGCGTGGTTCATTTTGTAGACTTTGTCTCACATGTAAAAAAGCAAATAATCAGTGCTATCGCATCCGTGGAGATGTTGCAACACTGTTGCCATAGGGCCATTAATGGTCGAACTCGTACATACAACAGACTGCGGTGCAGTCTTTTTTGTAATCCGTAAACACAATACATTCTTACAGTCTTAATAAAAAGACTGAGGTTATATCTCATTAAATAGTTTATGTCATGATTACACCTCGAATTTTTAGGCTATTAAAAGTTAACATTTAGATACCTAAAAAGGCTTTAAAAACTTTAAAATAGGTCCTGGAAACTCCGTTTTAGGTTCTTTAAATTCTGTTTAACCTGAAGGGTAATTAGGTCTATAAGATTGATAAGTAACAAATAATACCAGAATTCACGTTATGTTAAATTAACCAATATAAGTTAACAATAGGGATAAAATACAACCACTATGTGTTTATTATCCTCAAAAGAAACGTACTTTTTTCTGTAAGTAAGGTCCCAAATAAAGACATTCGAATGAGGAAGTAACAGAACAATGAATACGAACAACAATAATAAATGTTTTGTTGACAAGGGCAAAAATTTATTTCTCATTTTAGCTCTTGAATTTTGTTTAATCTCAATGATGAATGGTTACAGCATTTTGTACCCTATTGGCAACTGACATTACAGTATATAGGTATTGATTTTTCCAATTTTACGATGTTAAACTGCATATTTTATTTGATGGAACCATTGTATACGCCAAGAAAAACCTTTTAACTGATTGGAACAAATTTTAATTTGGACACATTTGTTATGCTTGTTTGGTTTGGTAGACCTGCATCTTCACCGTTCAGTATTACGGACACATTTTTCAAAATAGAAAACCCAGCATTATTTTTCATCAGCGCACGCCATTGATCCTTAACTTTGTCACCAACTCTCCCCACTGCCATATTTACTTTGGCTCTTACTTCTTTAATTATGGCAATTTACTCTGGAAGGGACTTTCCCGTTGCTTCGTAATGCAAGGAGACAAGAAAGAAAAGTTGGACTGTATATAAATATCTTTCTTTAGTGTGCTTCTTATGATTTTCCTTAAACAGAGAAAGCAATAAGAGATAGCGTTATATACTACCCGGCCTTGGTAAAAGTTAAAGCTTGTTATAAATTGCTTATTGGAGAGTTTCTACAAATTCGCAAGCGTGTTGACCGACGCGTTTCTTTCATGCTTGACGCTCAAGGTCATCTTATTATCCCATTCCAAATTCTGTTTTAAATTCACCCGTTGTGTGCAGGAACACTGCACTTCCTTACAGTCAGGAACTTGTTGGCCTAACTTAAAGCTTTAGGGAAGGCAGTTTTAAAATAACATTTACTATGAAAACCATTGGCTTGTTCTTGAAGTCTATGTACATTATTTCTTATTTGGCGTTTCTAACACTGACTCAAAACTAATGTGGCAATATATCGCAACTTTATGGCTTCTATTTGTTATAATTAGGCATTTTATGCTTAAAAAGCATGAAATTAGCCTTACTGGGGTTAAATAGGCACTTTTAGGTACAATAAAACTTTCAGAGAAGTTGTGATTTTACATGAAACGTGAATATAATATGAGTTCTGATTACGTTGGTTGAAAAGATTTCTTCATAACAAATTTGATTACTGAATCTAGGGCATTTTTCATACTAAATTCAGATATATAGTCAGAATTTTTCCTTCAGGCACGTCTTTTTTTTAACAGCTACTTCTTATAATCTGATTTTAGCCGTTTCTTTGACCTGAACTATGTTGCAATTTTATTCAAGCTATATTTAAGGACTTGAATACATAGATATTCATCAGAAATATACTTTCCCATTCAACAAGACCTCAATAATCTTTTTCGGGATTTAAATCTAAGCAGCCAGCTGAAGTTTCAACTTCCAGACTCAAAGGCTGGAACCTACTCCAAAATGAGTTATCGTAGCCTCCATGGGGTTTTCAAAGACTGCTTCTCTGAAAAAGATGGTATTGTATTTTGTAATGGTATTTGTTATGTTATGGATAATCTTGGGCATCGACACTGGCCAGATCAGTGCCCACTGTTCGATTTGTCCTATAAAGTCAGTTTGCAAACTGTGCTGCTATTCATATATTGTTGATGAACTTCCATAAATACCTGTAGAATATTCCACTGATATGAAAGAGGCATATGAAAATAGGAAGTCAGTTTTAGAGAACATCCAATATCAAAAATATAAATGCTATATCTGTAGTGACTTTTATTGCTTGGTTTCCAACTTGGGTTCACCAGATTTTGCCGTTTCTTGTGCAAATTGGTAAGTAGAGTTAAAAAGTCTCACTAGATTAGAAAATCATGGCCTATATGTGAATCTCTTATACCTGACCTGAAAACTGTGTTACGTGCCCCTTTAGTAAATCCTGAAGAAAACCTGTTTAAGTCCATCTAATTAGGAGCTATAAAAAATGTACCTAATAAAAGCTATGGATAAACAATCTGATGGATTCTTGCATTTGAAATTTAAATTACCTAAAGTGAATAACGCTAAACTAAAAGAATGTATTTTTATAGGACCCCTAAATACATTAATGAACATTTTGAAGGACTGTTAAATCCACTGGAAAGAGCAGCCTGGCGGTCTTTCAAATATTTATATGCAATTTCCTTGGAAACCAAAAAGCAGAAAACTATTGTGACATAGTGGCCGATCTTCTGCATCCCTATAAAGTTATGGAATGTAATATGTCTTTGAGAATCCATTTCATGGACTCTCATTCAGACTTCTTCCCGGAAATTCTTGGGGCTGTCAGCGATGCGCACGAGAGCGTTTTCTACTATGGAAAACAAGTGGAGTTCTAACATGCTGGTTGACCACTGTTGGACAAAGAAGAGATATATTCCAGTTGCAAAATATTCCCGAAAATTGATATCTACCACTTCCTAGATAAGTTAGAGTTAGACAGCTAGTTATTCATTTTACTAAAAACTATAAAAGTTCTAATGAGTATCACAAAAAACTCCTGCCTGCTGGGAAAAAACCGAAATGATATGTAAGTTCTACATGAAAAACACTTCTAGAATCTGTTATTTCATTCTTGTGAAAGAAAAAAGTTAGGTTTTGGAGACTACTGTTATTTCTTCAGGGAAAAATAGGGGCAAAACCTAAAATTCAAGGTCTGGTCATGATGTATTAAATAAATGGATAATGCCAGTAAATGTGTCCCTATCCCTCGGTAACAGACTAACATAGAAATGTTGTTAAGTACGTTGAACAGCAAGCTGGTTTGTTTTTTAAGCTCCCCCATTCCAAACTAACCTTTATACTAAAAAGAAAGAAAGGGAGAAAGAAAGAAAAGAAAGCCGATGTTTGATTTTCTGAACATTGGATGTTAATGATTTGAATCCTAATACCATACCTTTAAGATATTACCTACACGAAAAATGAAATGCCTATCTTGAATTTTCTGCGAATATCCTGTGAAGCTCCTTTCAAGGAGGAATTTTAAATAATGAGGAAAGCACAAGAGATATATAAACGTATGACACAAAAATGTAGACTTCTTTAAAACTACTTTCAGTTTCATTTTTATAGCACCAGCTACTTCTGAGATATTCGTTATTATTAGTTTGAACTTTTCAATACTTTCGTCGTTTTTAAAGTTTTGTCGCTATTCAGTTTTATTCGAAGTTTAAGAAATATCACTTGGCTTACAAACTTCTGATTGTAGATCTGGATACCTGCATCTTCCTTGTAGATAATTGTGCAATAAACCCCTTGTACCTGCAACGAAATGTATACGTACTACTTCTGTAAAGCTGTATCTCGAACAAATGAAGTAGACAGAAACATAAGCTTCTGGAAGAATAATTTATGGAAGTATATACAAATAAAGAATAACGTGTACAGAATGCTACATAAGATTTTTACGAGTTTGCCATCCGTCAATATATTTGAGAATGAGCAATTGAAACTTTTAGAGGAAACTCACGTGATAAGGTCTTCTCTTTAAGGAAAGGTTTTAATGTTACTTTCCACAATAATTTGTTTGATTACTATGTCAGGAGTAGGAGGGGGACCTGCAGAAGATCTTTTGTGCCCATTCCCCTGATACTAAGGATGGTCGCACTTAAGGAGAAACGGCAGCAGAGGGTAGGGTCTTTAAAAGCTACAGACTGAAACTATCAAGTAGCTACTAAGGTACCTGCCCCAATCCGGAGCATGAAGAGAGAGAGAGAGAGTGTGTGTGTGTGTGTGTGTGTGTGTGTGTGTGTGTGTGTGTGTGTGTGTGTGTGTGTGTGTGTGGTGTTTTAGGGCCCGTCGACAAGAAGGTCATTTGGGCCCGGAGCATGAAGATTTATGCAGCAAATTCCCTGCCATGCATGCCGAACCCTCCGCCGACACCTGGAATAGTCATCCGGGAAGTAAGGTGAAGTAAAATGGAGATAAAATTAATTCGGAGATATAGTTATCCCTCCCAGGATTCGTCTAGCGACCTGAGGAAAACCCCGAAAAATTCTTTGGTAAGGAAGATCGGTTTTGGGGGAATCTAACCTACAACATCTTGAATGCGGGCCACAGACGCTACCTCCTATGCCATTAGTCGGATCAATAATGATGATATTTGATCAAGAAGTGATTTTCATTACAAACAGAGAAGCCGTAGAGCTACAATGCTTTGTATTAGAGCGCCAGTCAGCAAAGCTATAAGTGCTCATTACATGTCCCGCGTAGAGTATACTTTTTTCTTCAAACCTTGCTCCGCTGACTTGTATCCTTCCGCTTACACTAGGGAACAGTATCCGAAACAAAATTAGTCAATTCTTAGGCAAAATGACTCGCTGATTCCAAACATGCTATATCACGTAACTTTTTTGAGATATTCTTATTCTTTTATATAAACTTACAGAAATGGGATATGATACCAACTCATATTAAATCAATTTGAAATAATAGCCATTTTATTATTAAATAATATTTTATAGCTTTAAAGAAAGTATATATTATTCGAAATAATTAGAAAAAGTTTCCATCACATAAGATTTATCAATAAATTTAATTTTATGGTCTACTATAAAAATAGTACTTAAATGTGAGTGCCCAACTGAAATTAAAATTAAATTTACATAAAATTACTGATACAGAACTTCATAAGTTATCATAAAGACCTAAATAGGTCTCACGTTGTTTTCTATCATGGAAAAGATTCCCATCCTTAGCAGTTATCGATTTATGACCCTCACCTCCATAGCCAACACTTCTTTGTCGTGCTCCTCTCCATCTATCTTTAAGTTCACTGAGTAAATAAATGTATGTGTTTATCTTGAGTACTCCACTGAGTGGTCTGTTTTTCACCTGTGTTGTTCTTTTTACTGAAATTTAGATTCTTCTTTCAGTTCATATTTAGCTGTGAAGGTCTAATGTAGTTAATTCGTGGTGCTAAAGAAAGGTTACAAATATGGATACGAGCAAGCGTAGGAAATGTAGTAATGATTCCATTAACTTTTGTTATGTCTGTGGACAATTCATCCCTAAATCGCAGCGAAAAAAATAACAAGCATTACTCAAACAGCATTCCTTTTACTTTGGTCGTGCACTAGAGATCAAGATAAGGTGTTGCTCCCCCCCCCCCCCCATGTTTGCTGCATAACATGCAAAACTGATCTTAATCAATGGCCATATGGCAAACACTAATCTTTGTCGTGCCTTTGGTGTGGAAAGAACCATTTAAATGACTGTTATTTTTGTAAGTCAAAAATAACAGGTGTTTCTAGAAAAAAAAATATGTAGAGTGTCAATATCCCAGTGTTCCATCAGCAGTAAGACCAGTTCCTCATAGTGAAGATTTTCCAGTACCTGATCCTCCAAAAATGTGGGTTGAAGGACATTATGGCTCAAGTACAAATCATGATCTAAGTGACAGTGAATCCTCAACATCGTTAGACCTTACTTATCAATGTGAACGAAGTGAAGAAAAACATTTTGTTTCTCAAGAGGAACTAAGCAATCTTATTCGTGATTTGAAACTAGGTAAAAAAGAGTCAGAATTATCAGTTTCCAGGCTACAGGAACGGAATTTCTTGGCAACAGATAACATTTTACCGATCTCGACTACAACAGTTTTCACAGTATTTCACAAGGGAAGACATATGTTTCTGCATTAATGTTAATGGTTTAATGAAGGAATTAGGTGTAGAGCATTATGTCAGAGTCCGGTGCCTCTTTATTCAATCTTCTAAATAAAGTTTAAAGGCAGAGTTGCTAAATAATGGAAATTTCCTGCCATCAGTACCTTTATTTCATGCCATAGGGATGAAGGAGACATACGATTCCATGTCCATAATTTTAGATGCTATTAGTCATCAAAACCATGGCTGGGAAATTTGTAGTGACCTCAAGGTAGTTGCATTGCTAACGGGACTGCAGAGAGGTTTCACAAAATACTGCTGTTTTTGTGCCTATGGCACAAGAGCAGCTGACAGGCGTTTTATAGTGAAAGAGTGGAGGAAAAGGGTAAGCTTTACACCTGCAGTGAGCTAGTAATCCAGTAAACCCAAACAAAATTCTTCTTCCGCACTTTCATATAAAGCTCGGGTTAATGAAAAATGTTGTTAAAGGTTTGGACAAAAGCGGAAGTGCGTTTGAGTATTTAAGAAGTATCTTTTCCTAAGTCAGTGAATCTAAATTAAAGGAAGGTATATTTTTCGGTCCTCAAGTTAGAATACTTCTTAAAGATAGTTTCTGTTTTAAATTAAAGCTTAAACCTGTTGAACTAACGGCATAGAAATAACTAAATCAGTGGTGAAAGGCTTGCTGGACAATAACAAAGAAGAAATTACGAAAATTTAGTCTCAGAACTGCTAAGGAGCTACAAACAAATGAGTTGCCGAATGCCACTTAAAATCCAGTTTTTACACTCTCACCTTGACAGTTTCCCTACAAACGTAGCAGCTGTAGTGCGGGAGAGTATATGTAAACATAAGAAAAAATCAACAGTGAATCACTTCTGAGATTATTCAGGTATGTGGTTTTCATCATTATCTTGTGTTGATTTACTGTAATTATAATAATTATTATTTGTAGTGTTATTTGCCAATAAAATGCTTATTACCTTCAATTTAGCAAATATTAGCTATGATAGAGAATTTTTGTGAGTTTTCATAAAAAATAAGAATACAAGAAAAAATACATGATACAACTTTCTAAGGGGCATTTTTGAAATCAGCAGACCAGTTTACATAAGAATTTGCCAATTTTGTTTCGGATATATGAAAAAGCAAGTTTGTTCCCTAGTGTTATCATTACCCTCCCCTAATTGGCTAATAATGCTTTTGACGACACAGGCGTTGCTTTCACTCCGAACGAAGCGGGACAACGATAAAGACAATTTTTATTAAACTCTGTTTCGACTACCGATAAACGCTCGGCTAGCGGCAATTCTCGTGTTGAGAGGCAGGTTTGGAGCAAACGATGCTCATACTTTCTATTTTGTGTTAAGAATTAACATGCATTCCAGAGAGAATAACACTTTTATGTAGCATATTTAATTCACTCGTAAAGAAATTAGGCCGCTTGGCTCTCACCAATGCAGCCCGGATTCGATCGCAGGCGACTGCAAAGTGAGATTTGGGGTGGACAACATGGCGCTGGGACAGTTTTTTTTTCGGATTCTCCGGTTTTCCCCGTCAGCACTCCATCAATCAGCATTGGGCTGATCACCTATGCTGGTTCTCTATCAGATCCAAATTTTCGATTCTTCAGACCTGACCAAAAAAAAAAAGGGGGGGATGGAGGAACAAGAATCCCCTAACACCACGATAGTGATACAACTAAGGAAGTTAAAGAAGAAGATGATGAAGAAGAAAAGAAATTGCAAATTTGACAATTATCTTCGAATATATTAAGATATACTATCATGTTAAAAAGAAACTAATTTTTACCGCACGATAAACTATTTCACAACAGCAACCAATGGGAGATGACTAATTCACGTGAGCGTTACGAGATACGGTGCAAGGTTATGTGAATCAGATCTTTGTATATGTGGGGATTGGAGGGTGCTCAACGGTTTTCGTACCTCTACTTAGAGATGTTTTGCGCTACCCCTGTTTCGTACTGGTAGTCCGGTGAACTGAACACTGAAACAATACCTTGGGCTTAAAAGCCCCACACCCATGGAACACCCCGTGACTGAAAGATAGAGCTGCTACGCTCTAGCCAACTGTGCTACGAGAGGGACAGAGTGCCTCTAAGTATAGTCATTTTATAATTGAACTGCATTCGTAACTAAGGCGTCCACGTGGGGAAAATATTCCGATGTCATGTCTTGGCTTAAGTTAAATATGGGGAGTGAGGAAGGAGGGGAGACGTGAAAAATGCCACTATGTTCCATCCAAGTTCTTCAAGGAAAACTATTAGTAAATGTTATAGTTAGAGAGTTACAACTAAAGTTGTAGCCAGAAGATTTGTCAATAAATAAACAAACAAACACGTGTGGAAATATACACCCAAAAATAGGCAGAATTAAATTATTTAGGTTTGTTTTTATCTGGTAAATATGATCCAAATATTGCTACTTAACTTTTACTTAAGACACAAGAAACTTGAATTTTCAGGCGATCCAAATGACATCTTTTCTGAAAATTAGATTTTTTAAGTAGAAAGCAAAGAGTGGACGCGAAAAAAGAAAGGCTGAAAGGCAGACTACTGTGATGATATTTTATTTCATAATCCTGGATTGTTCAGCGAATAGAATTCAACTATTAAGCATACTTTATAATATAGAACATCCCATTTGCTACAGTAACAGTGAAATTTGATCGTGGAATTCTCAGGTAGATCAATTTCATAACGGATTGGAATGATGGTTAAAACTGAATGGAAAGCTTCACTAAATGTTCCAGTATTTATGATATTTGATCTGTTATTCTCCGTTATTGAATAAATATTAATAAATTGGGATTTATAACAAACAAATCAATACTTCTTAATTCTTAAAAATCCGATCAAAGTAGGTGCAAACAAAGTTATGTATATATTAAAAATAATTCCCTTTTAATATATTACATCTATTATTAAGTTATAGTTATTCATGTAGAAGTTTTTCTTTGCCTTTTTGTAGCTCATATATATCTTGTTTACGCTCTTGTGGTGTATACAATTTTATATGGTGAGCATTCAATAAGCTTAGAAATTATTATTTTATATTTGCATCTTTAATAAAATATTGCAACAGAAGGTTAATGCCTAAAAATAAAACAATGACTGACAAATAAGTGACTTCATTTCAAATTAAACTTTAATTATTAAGTATCTGTACAGAGATAGCATAATTTAATATATTACTGATAAAACCATTGTTTAT
Organism: Mantis religiosa; assembly: GCA_030765055.1. Classification (NCBI taxonomy): domain Eukaryota; kingdom Metazoa; phylum Arthropoda; class Insecta; order Mantodea; family Mantidae; genus Mantis; species Mantis religiosa. The sequence goes on along the minus strand of CM060950.1, from coordinate 347,327,766 downwards.
ATAGGGTGTCCAAATGAATCTACTCCCCTTGCAAGTATTAATAATCAGTTAAATTATACGTTGGAGGACGTAAATTACAAAAAAAGAAGTTAAATTATAGTTCTAGAGATTAGCTTTTTCAGGTGTCTTGAAGAACAACTTACAGTTTTTAATTTATGTATCTATTGCAGGTGATAATTAGCAAAGAGGACAACAGCCTAAGAAAGAGCTCAGTGCATGGTGTTACATGCTAAAACTGCATCACCAATTACCGTCCAAAAGAATTTTAGACGGAAATATGGATCAGAACCACCAAAAAAGAGATAATTGATATGTGATTTCTTAAGTTTTTAGCCATGAGGAGTGTCAAACGACAACCTGACTCGGGCAAACAGTAAACGTCTGCGGAAACTGTGTATGAAGTCAGGTAGATCTTCACTAGAAGCCCATCAAAGTCAATTTGTTGACCGTCAAGAGGGCTGAACATTCTATGTTCAACGTCCATAAGCTGTTGCACACAATACTGCGTTTGTATACTTATAAAGTGCAAATCATTTAGGTGCAAAAGCCCGATGATCTACCAAAACGAGTAAAGTTTGCAATTGCGGTTCCGGACTGGACCGTTAATCATAGCAATTACCTAAAGGTGATTTTCAGAGATGAACACATCAGGAAAGGATAATAATCATAACATAGGCATTTAGGTTTCAGAACGCCCGAACTTTATCTGGCAGCGTATCAGAGACTGCGAGAAAGTGCTGTGGGACATAGACTGAATTATCGGACCATTTTCTTCTTGGAGCATATAATAACTAGTTCCATATATTTTGACATGCTTGAACAGTTTGCTCTCTCTTATTTGCAAGCAAACCTGTCATCCAAGCAGGATGGTGTTCCAATAACTGGAGTTCAGACGTTCGCACGTCTTCAAACGTACGCCAATGGACCCACATCTTGGTCACCGTTATCTCTAAACATAATCACTCTGGATTTATTTCTCTATGTCTGTTACAGAGATAGGCTTTAAACCACACGAGCATGTAATCTTCATGATCTTCATGAGAAAATTGTGGATGCTATCAACTCGGTCACATCGGACATGCTAAACTGGAGCTTGACTCTCTATTGGATATTCTAAGAGCTACCAACGGAGCCCTTATAGGAGTCCATACATTGCTCTTCAAGGTACCACAAGCTGGTAATCATTAGGATTTAGTGTGCTAGGGTGGTTTCATGAGAGCACGCTATATATCTCTGACAACACCTGAGGAATAAATTGTAATACACACTGACATAAATTCACAGGAAAATATCTATTGTTTCACATGAAATAAATTCATTAAGCCTATATCTGGATCAAGTAATTTATGTTTCGGGATAAAAATATCTGATGAGTTGCATTTAGATGACGAATACTGAATTTTCTAGAAACTGTTCTTACAAAAATTTATTCTTCTGTCTACCTTTGGTAATAGAGACAAGCTTTCATTACTCAAATATAAGTTATGTTATATACAGTTTTAAAAAGCACAATGTATGCTAAATCTTTTCAAACACGGTGATTATGTGATCTATTTAAAATTCTGTTCTCTTTGCATGAACATAAATAGAGAGAGAGAGAGAGAGAGAGAGAGAGAGAGAGAGAGAGAGAGAGAGAGAGAGAGAGAGAGAGAGAGAGAGAGAGAGAAACTGTCATATTCTGAGTGAATTAATATTTTAAACTATGTGGGAGTAAAATAGAATATCTATGCTATCGATACCAGTTTGACTAAGAATGATCAAAATTTAATAGAATGCGCTAAGCCTCAAAAATAAAATATGATATTTTGCACTCACATGACTTTCTCTACTCTTGTGCAAACTGATCTTACAAAGCATATTCCTCATCTACTTTGCAGTAATCGAGATAAACATTTGTAGAAATAATCTTATTGCTAATGTTCTTGTAAGTGCAAGGGAATATAGGAATATAGTGGGATTCAAGCGACAATCAAAGCTTCCAAGAGCTAGTCGCTATGTGATGACTTTCAAAATCAGTTACCTTTGCGTGGTAAGGGATGAAAATAAAATAATATTATCACTACTTGAGAAAAGTTTAAGTATTTGAAATTTCAAATCAATAACAAGGAATATCTTGGAAATGGTTTGAAGCACATAAAAAGTATTTGTCAAAATTTTCGGTTTTAACAAGATCTACATTTTTAAGTAGTAATATTTTGTCTATCTCTTAGGATTTAGGACCTCCAAAATCCACTCAGAATGAAGAGGACTTCAGAGAATGTTCCAAGAAAACTCATTCCATTTGTTATGAAAATATCTTAAATGTATAGTGGTTTTGAGTAAATCGAAAATTTTAAAAATAATTCCATGGTGGGGGGGGGGGGAGGTTATGCCATGCTCTTTTGACCTTTGATGAATAACTCATTTGGTCATCGAAGGGATACGTTTTTCTCTAGTTGTACATATATACACAAGACACATACACAGAACACCCATGCCCAAGGCGGGACTCGAACCCGCGACCCTCTAAGCGGTGGAGCGCTAGAGACCTACACTAACGACCATGGCTACGAGGGCCAGCTATGGCGTGCTTGAAGGGTACTGTACCTAAGCAGCAAGTTTGGTGTTTTTTTTTTAACCGGCTTTTCATCTTTGAATTACGTTGTTCAGTAGACGCACACATTCAGAAATATTTTTCTAAAAGTACTTTTTCGGATTCAGGAAATTTTAAAACATGTACTTCCGGTAAAATATCGGTATCGAATACTTCCCCTACTTGCTTTTGTAGTTAAGGTAAAAACGAATAGGTTTATTCAGAATTATGTCATGTAATAAATTCTACAAGGTCAGTAATTTGGGATGATTTTTACTGAATCAGAAGAGGTTCCAGAAAAACATCAGTTGCCAAGTCTTTATACGCTAACTAGCTGACCTGACGAACTTCGTACCGCCAATAAAAGTTGTCTGAACTTATCTATATAAATAAAAAAGAAATCGGGTTAGTTAGTTATCTACTCTGCAATTGGGAGTGAAGTTTAAATACAACTCAGCTACAATTAAATTAATCAATTTAAAGCTTTCTGCTAAACAACAGTTTTTGTCTTTTTGTGGTGCGTAAAATATAAAGATGATCGCTTTCTGATACGCGAACATGCTACATATAACTAATTATCCATGAGAGAAACAGGGAAACTCCAAGTTGATTCCGCAAACTTCCAACGACTGTCCTTGCATTTATTGTCATCGCAAAGGACAAACGTACGGGAAATTGTAGATGCTTAAAATCAAAAGATAAATCCGTTGTAATCATCGGAATACGCGGGATCAAGATATCATCTCCTTTGTACTTTCCCTTGATGATTGTTGCCTCGATGACGTTGTTCATTAGCTTTTTCACAGTTAGTCTCGTTCCATTGCACAGTCGTGGTTGGTTAATGTTACGCAACAAGATCACAACTAATCCTACTTTTTAATTTAAAATTATTAGGTGAGAGTTCAGGCAATTCTAATGAATTTAAAAACTATGTGGGATAGTTGACTACGTCATCCTGGTTTATAACTCTGTCAACTGATTTGTACGAAAACAACTCCCCCGGAAGAAATAGACATTCTAGAACGCAATTCTGACAGACACACACGATTATTAGCATTACCTGCGTCTCGCTGCTTATCAGTGCGGTCAGCACGTGACGTAGCTCGTCGCACATTTGACTGACTTCTATGACGTTAGACATAGACCTTCTCCTTCGCATAGTAAAAAAGTTTCCGCGAACTTCACAAAGTCACAAATGAATCCAATTAATTTTGTGTCAATTCAATTCACATTCACGAATTCAAGTACACAAATTATAAAGAAGATATCCAAGGATTTGCCAATATTTGAAAACAATTGTCTGTGGTCAAATATTTATAGTATTATAGTGCGTTCAGAAATTAATTTTGTGTCCAATCTTTGAAAGGTATATATCATCATGCTACATAAAAAATTCAGTCTTGATAATAAACGTTATTCAATAAAATATGGTAAGTGAAATAACTTTGAAGACTTTAGCAATGAGTGGAATATCTTTCTATTTTGTAAGGCTTTTGTTTGTCGAAAATAAAAGAAGGTGTATGTGTTCCGTAAAAATTTGCATGTGTACTTCTATTCTTAGAATAATCTGGTACATTATCACTTCAGATATTTTTTCTCACCTTTTAAACCTTCCTTGGACTCATACAAATATTTCAAAATCAAAATTAGGCAAAACGGTTCAACCGTTCTCGGCTTTTTGTAAGACTAACAAACGTCAATTCATATATATATTAGAAATATCAAAGAGAAAACGAAGATTAGGCCATTTTTAAGTGATTTTTTCTAGCATACTTTGGTGTACATACTATTTATAACATGATCTAATAGATGCTTTACAGACATAACCACACAGCTAAGTTCATTATCTTGTCATCAACTGTCTACACAGTGGAGATCATTATATAATGGAAGACTTGCTCTTTTAGGTACATAAGGCCAAAGTTATGTTTACATGCACATCAGAAAGTAATAGTTTCCTTATACGAGGTAGGTTGAAGTTTTCGTTATGTTGTTCATTAGCTATTGACATGCGAGGGGTTAATGTCTTCTACAATCCTAAATCAAGAGTTGACAAGTTCGAAATAAACAAGATCAGGCTTTTAATACATGAATAGACGCAACGGAGATCTTCTACGATTATGACTCTGCATGGAGTTGAAATTAAGAGCAATAAATTCAAGTAGCTGTATATAATATTGAGTAAGGAAAGAATTTCATTGAACATAAAAATTCAGCCTCGGAAAGAGTAATTAATATAGGTGAGCGACGCGATTATGTTTGCATGTTGGTAGCAAATACTATTGGAATCTGGAGCTTTGCTACATATTTCTGGTCAGTACATCTTATTGAGATAATAGAGAATTACAACATTAACGGGATGCTGAGGAACTGCAGTGAAATTTGTTTCCTGTATTTATCTCATGTTTATCACCATGTCATGTGAGTGAGTCAGTTCTCCCACCATTCCTGGCTTACATCTCACATGTATTGTGATAACTGATAAGGATACAAAGCGTTATCTTCTTCATACACTATCACTGATACGACGAGCGGGTCTAAGGAACGAACTATAGGGATTATATTCCCTTTATTTGTATCTCAAATCTGTCTTTAAACAGAAAAAGAAATATGCTACTGGAAGTTTTACGCAAGGAGTATGTGTTATACATTGTTTTATTACTCACCGTTGCTGATTTACTGGATGTTGAAAGTAAATGCTCTCTTCGCTGTAAGCGTTTCTGGATTGAAGCACACGTCTTCATACGTCTCATTCTCTTGTGATATGAATAAATATGCAGAAGTCTTAGTAGATTTTACATCACAGTTTTTATTTGTTTTGCATTTAACGTCCTCCAACGTTGTCATATCGCACGATAAACGAATGGGTGAAATGATGTTCAAATGAGCCATGGTACATAGAGCTAGAGTTACCCGACATTCATCTTTCAGCAGTGGCGGCTGAAACATGAATGCACTGGTAGTGCCAGAAGCTTCTCCGCAATATTTATTTTGTAATATAAAGCTACTACTGCTATCTTTTATCGCCAGGTTATCAAATTTCGAGCTGTCTGGAATTTTACAATAGATTACCTAAATCAAGTTGGTTGAGCTGGCTCTCTGAAGTTACCTGGTTGAACCCCGTGACAGCCAAGATCATTGTAAACAGCAACTTTCCATGTATTAAGTGATGAGGAAGAGAAAATAGCTGATAATAGCTTCTTATTCTTCTTCTTCTTCTTCTTCTTCTTCTTCTTCTTCTTCTTCTTCTTCTTCTTCTTCTTCTTCTTCTTCTTCTTCTTCTTCTTCTTCTTCTTCTTCTTCTTCTTCTTCTTCTTCTTCTTCTTCTTCTTCTTCTTCTTCTTCTTCTTCTTCTTCTTCTTCATGATTACTTCGTTGCGTTGCACTTTGCATATCTGAGCTACTTTTTCTTGCCTCATAGTTTTTAAGATGTCCGGTGTACGAATTCCACTTCTATCCATCTCGGCAAACAATTCGTTACTTTTTATTTGAAAGTGAGAATCTTGCAGCCTAACATTTTTTCACAAGAAAGCATAGCTATTGCATCCAGTCTTTGCTCATACATTGTATTTCGTAGAAATGCTTTTACACGTTTCAGAGTTGGAAAGCATCTTGCAGCCTTTGATGATGGCATTGGCATCGTGATTAACAACATCATAAGATTTGCTGTTTCTTGGAAAGTGTCGCATAAATCTTCAGTCTGTATAAATAAATGTAACAGTGTCTATAGTTTCAGTGAAATAGCGCAATTCTGGTCTTAAAAAACAAACTTGCAGTTCACTTTTTAATGTTTTCTTCAAAGAACGGATATATTTCCAGTAGTTCCTTGAGATGCACTTTAGAGAAAGCTATTTCATGCAAATCAAACTTTTCAATGTCAAATAGTCTGAAAGCTGTTAAGTGACAATTCCCAGGAGAATTATGTCGCAAACATCCAAAGCCATTTCTTTAGATCACTTGGTTCCTTTCTTTTTTTAGCAGGTAGTTCGTTTTCAACTTCTGATTTTACTTCTCTGATAATGCCATAAATTCCATCTCTGACACACTGAATGCATTTTTGGAAATGTTCAATGTTATATTTAGCCTTGACTGTACCTAAATTTCTGCTTTACATTTGACCAAAACTAATTTCTACGTGGGGCATGATTATATGCAAAAATGTTAACCACAAGATAAGTGTTGGTTCACTCGGAAGATAACGGTAGGAAGAAGCTTGTTAGATGGTGTTCTTTGATCTGACGCTTTTATTTTATGCTATTTTATTCATGATCAAAATAAGCTCTGCTCTGTTTTCACACAACGTGTTTACACCACGAGAACGAAAATTTTTGAGATGGTCTAGGCAATATTTTTGCATTATTTTGCCAATATTTGTGTTCTCTGAGAAGAGTTTTAAAAAATGCATAAATATCAGATAAACGTGAAAAAATACGAGTGTTGCTGTTTAAAACTTTTGCCATATATGTATTGAACTTTAGTATAGGGCTTTCTTAAAACTGGCAACAGTGCAGCGTGATTATGGGCCCAATGTTGGTAAGAAGGCAACCTGACTACTGGCGACGTTAGCGCAGGCGCAGTAAGCAAATTTAGACGTGGCACTTATTCTTTTTCCCCCTTCCCTTCTTGAATGTATGTATATCTGACGGTTTGGAGAGTGTTAAAGAGCGATTTTCTTATGTTTGGATCATATTTCTGACTTCTTATAGGAGTAATATGGCAAGTGTTGTCGGAATTTAGACACAAATTTTGCGGGACATACAGGCCTGAAGTTGGACTTGAAATAATTTCTTTGGGAAAGTATTATTCACAAATGTAGAAGGCGTCAGATGTTGGCCAGATGCTTTTGAATGGGCTGTAACTGACTGACCCAAGTATCATAAACAACTACCAGACAATATCGTAACCGTGTCTAATCAGTAGGCTGAGGATTTCGTAAGCGCTAACGCCAGAACGAACGGGAATTAGTTTGAACAGCAACTGGACTATAAAGAGTGCCGTCAGAGGTTCCATCCCTACCCCCACTCCCTGGACAGTCTGTACGCATATACATTGCACCTTGTCCTACTGTCTTCAATGGTGGAATTGACATAAAATATTATCGCTTTGCACCTATCACGTCTAGCAAACGTAGATTGCAGTTTCTCATGATAAGTAATGTCTCGTAAAAGATTCACCTTCAGTAACTTCAGATGCGCACGGTGATTCACTGCAATTGGTGTATGCACAGGAGCAATTAACAATAAAAGTGTACGTACATCTTAAGGAGGATTGTATCACTACGGATACAAGCTAAAATACTCTTAAAATGCATATCATGCGTATTAAAACATATAAATGCATTGTATATTAAACGATATACATCTTCATATTATACAAAAATTGTATTCTATGTATTGTCACGATAAAATAAATATTGATAGAATACGTTGGTGTAGTATACATTGTTGGCACCGTATATATTGCATAAGGTAATAGGAAATATGTAAACATGAGGCAGCATTTGTTTCTTACCCGATAACATTGCCATGCTGTAGTTTATTCACCCAAACTGTACTCTTGCAGCGGCCAGCTGTGGTTCACATCCACGACTGTTTCCCAGGCGACCGCAAAGTGAGATTTGTCGTGGACAACACGGCGCTGGGGCAGGTTTTATCCGGGACCTCCGGTTTCCCCCGCCATCTCATTCCACTGGTGCTCCATCTTCATCTCATGTATCACCAGTGTCACCGCCTACGGTGCCATATGTAGTTAAAGCGGGCGTTAAACACTACACATTTCCACGACTGTTTACATTTTGTGCAACGGATCTATTATGTGTTTCAAATGGGATGATGTTTGTCCTTTAGTGCTACTAGATGAGCAACCAATCGGAGTCCTGCGGTGTTGTCGTATGGCATCCCTCCTAAGTGGTGTGTGACGAGCGCCAAACTAATCAATCTCTAATAAATACTATTCGCCCTAAGACAAAAATTCAGATTTTGCAAAAACTGATCCATGAGGAAGGTAGAGATTAATGTATATAACATAACCGCAAAAGCACCATATTTTTTAGCTCAAATAGTTTTCCTAATAGAAATAAATAAAGCACTATTATAACAATGCATCGCGACGTAAGCATTGTATTGGATATCATTATTGGCTGGCATATATGCGTGTACGTATATTTATAATTACTCAGAACTGAAACGTAAACGTTTGACATGACGTGATAAAAGAACTACTTTGAATAAGCCAAGGTGTTTGTTAAATTCGAGCGAGAACAAACAAAACACTTCCTGCTGGCTTGTGGAATGGGGCATCGGCAGAACGTGACTTGTCACACTATATGTTTGTTTATGAATCGTACGTAATCTCTATTTACTCTAGAGGGTTCAAAGCAGCATCATTCAGCTATTCTTCCATTTAAAAACCAGTGAAAGTGTATCAGCTGGATCAGCTTGCAACTGAAATGAGACACGAGGTAGTATTATAAACCACCTTCCCCCTTGCCACTGTCAGAACAATCCAATTGAGTTAATGTGGGCTCAAATTGTTGCAGACAAAAATAATACTTTTAAACTGACTGACGCTTAACGACTTATTCACCAAGAAATTGACAAGGTTGCATAAGACTAGGAAAACTGCATTAGGCATGCAGATAAACTACAAGAACACTGCTTTTGGACAGAAATACCGCGTGAGGAGATTTTGGAGCCTATCATCATAAACTTGCAGCTCTCAGACGATGAAGACAGTGACAATGACGAATTGTCTCTTAACAGAAGTGACATTCATAGCTATACGGATGCGCCGCTGGCAGTTTTTTTGGATTAGAAAAACAGGTAATTTGTAAACTATAATTATTTTTAAACTATATATTTAAAACGTGTTCATAATATACTAATATCCAAGCTGCAATTGTGATTTGAACAACTGCATTATTGTAAACTTTGGAAAATTCACTTTGGGTTCCCTTACGTCTAGCGCCAAGAAGACTCGCAAGTGTGCGAGAGAGATGGAAATACAAAAAAGAGTGGAGGTAACGAGATGCCAACGCTGAAGGCTCTAACGCATCTGATTCGCTACAGGTCAGAACTCTACCCATTAGAAACACATAGTAATGCTTTGTGTGTAGACAACTTGAAGCAAACTGCTTGCGAAATCTGCAGTCTACTATCAGCAATCCCCCCCCCCCCCCTGCGTCTCATTTTCTTGGGACATTATTTGCTGTTGCAAACTTGCAGTACTCACCATGTTCATATGGGGAGTTAGTGCCTTGTGTTGGCAGTTTCCCAATTTAAAGCATTCCCGGAGTGGGTGTTGCACAATACATCGCATTGCCTATCAATTTTCTTAAGGAATATCACCACACAAACTCGTTCTGAAAGTTGGTGTAATTGTTATGATCATCGAGAATATGAACTTGGGATCAGGACACGGACTTATTGGAAGGATTTTGCGTGCTGGCATGTAAATGCGTAAACATGTTTAACATAGCAAGTTATTACGGGAATTGGAAAGAGAAATGTTATCTTATGCCAAAAATTAAGTTATTTTTTACTGATCTTAACACGTCTTTCTCCATCGTGGTTGCAATTTCATTATGGCTTATGGCTATAAACAATGCACAAGGGCAACATTTAAGAAATTAACATCTATTATATCTTCCTAAGCTAGTGTTTACTCGTGAATGACTGTATATAACACTCAGTTTTATGAAGAATCCAGAAGATATCGAGAAATACACTGTAATTTGATGTTGACAATCTGTATGTGTGGTTGCATCAAGTGCAGACTGTTGTGACTAAACCTTATAGAAATCAATAGCACATTCTACAGCAGGCCTGAGGAAGTGTACTCACCGGGTGTTAAGACATTCTCTTACTTCTTCGTGGTCACGAAAGCGGAAAACCAAAGAAAAGCCGATTCCACCTAATGCGTAAGTATGTAAGCTATTTCAGTTAAGGAGTGGGTAAGGCCCTGTTTAAGCCTTCGGAGTAATTTTCCCCAGCCCTGTGCGTCATCAGATATTGTGACTACTGTATTTTAATGTGTAATTAATTAGTTTCAGTAAGAAATTTGCACCATACGTTACTTATTTATTTCTTGTTTCTGTTCTACAAATTGACGAACGCAAAGAAGTGTAATTATACAACATCGCAACCATTATTTGCACACACACGACTTCATTTAGAATGGTTTCGTTGATGAATAGTATTTGGGGCTTTGATTTCTAACCTGTACACAAGATTTCGTTTCATCTCTCACCGCCTCGCCGTCGGCATCTGGACCCACAACGTCGTCCTCTTGAACAACACCTCTTTCTCCATCGCGAAGAACTTTTTGAACAACTCCTAGATCTTGATCTCCTCCTTCTTCGGGAACATCTCCTTTTCCGAATAAGCAGCACCAACAAATTTCATAACCAGACGTGGGAGCCCGTACACCTTTAAAGGGATATGAAGTTTACGAGTCTCGCAGTATATAACTGCTGACGTCAGTCCCGAGGACAACACGCGGGGATAGTCCGATTCGCAACGCGTAGCTTTAGTTTCATTACAACTACTGCTAGCCACGCAGGTATATCTGCCTTCCAGGGAGTACAAGGTGTTTGACATATTGTGTTAATAGCATTACTTTCACAAGAATTATTGGACAATCTCCATTTTATAAATCAAAAGCTTTGGGTATTATCAATAACCATTAAACAGCTTGAAGAATGTACTTTCGAGCTGCATAAAAGCAGTCGAGGAGGTATCTAAAAAACCATCAATATACATAGTGCACCACCTATCAAAAAAATGAATTGTCCAGTATTCAACACAAAAATACTGAACTCTCAGTGCTGCGTAATATAAGAAATCAACTGAGTCTCGGACATATATATGAAAATGTTTGTACTACCCATATGCAACATTAACGTCACGTGACGTTGAACGAACTTTCTCCCAATATTTTTATATTGTTTCCGTGAGAGGCGCAGAAAATTCACATTCAAACATTAACGAATGAACATGGTTGTTCACTGTAATTCCCGCAACAAAAGCAATGAGGAGGATGGCATATTGTTGTAACGTAGGTTAAATTTTGTATCCGTACCGGAGTGTACACCACAGCGCTTCGGTATACTTGTTGATACAGACGTTTGTTAATGTCGCACCTGACCTTGTATAGTACCTGTGCGCGTACATTGATTGCTAAGGTGTACGGGATGTGGTGTCTGTTCATAACGCTCTCATCTCTTAAGATCTTGAGGATATATTTTCTATCAGTATCACTCATAATGAATTACTGGACTTCGGCGTTAGACCTGGTAAGAGTTTTCGGTATATTTGTAAAGGCTGTCAATATACTGTCCCGAGGCATTGCTTGGCTGCTGCCATGAGAGAGGGAGAAGCGGGGAGTGAAAGAGACAGTTAGCGCTCAAGCTACACCCACAAAGCACTTACCCAGGGGAGACGGGGCGGGGAGAGAAACAGCCAGGAGTGAAAGAGAGAGATAGCGCCCAAGCTACACCCACAAAGCACTTGCCCAGGGGTGGCGGGGCGGGGAGAGAAACAGCCAGGAGTGAAAGAGACAGATAGCGCCCAAGCTACACCCACAACGCACTTACCCAGGGGAGACGGGGCGGGGAGAGAAATAGCCAGGAGTGAAAGAGACAGATAGCGCCCAAGCTACACCCACAAAGCACTTGCCCAGGAGAGACGGGGCGGGGAGAAAAATAGCCAGGAGTGAAAGAGACAGATAGCGCCCAAGCTACACCCACAAAGCACTTGCCCAGGGGAGACGGGGCGGAGAGAGAAGGAGCCAGGAGTGAAAGAGACAGATAGCGCCCAACCGACAGCCACAAAGCACTTGCCCAGGGGAGACGGGACGGGGAGAGAAAGAGCCAGAGAGATGTCTAGACACTTCGCTCTCCTTCCCGCTGCATCGCGAAAAATCGTGATACCTCGACAAGTTTCGAGAAACGATGGTTCGATTATAAAAGTGACTGGAGAGTCAGTTTGGCAGGGATCTGCGAGGAGTGCAGTTGCTATCCAGTTGTCTATGGACTTATGTGTACGTGTGGCAGACCGCCTTGAAGATTGCCTTCGTGTGTTGCTAACGATATATTTTAGTTAGAACCGTTTATATGAATATCCAGTTGGAAATTGTTGTTTTCTGATTTGACTATTAGTAGGCCATGGAATGACAATATAAAAAGTATATGTATAATTTTGTGATTGGCCGTAGTAATAATTATATTACGTATTGTGATGACGTAGCAGTAAATCGGCCAATCACAAAATTAATAGAGGAGTAACGATAGTTACTGAAAATCAATAATCTTCAGATAGATATATGTTCTTTAATCTGGTTTCATGACGATGGAAAAATGTCACGGTGAATATAAAAGTTTTATAACAGAAAATCAATAATCGTCAAAAAGAGTTATTCGGTATTCATAATAGTAGTGAGTGGACGTACGGAAGTGAGGGATTTTAAGTAATTAATAGAAATTATATTATAATTGAAAATAAGGATTTATCGATGTGTTGGAGGTAACTTACAGTGGTTGATTAAGAAAGAAAGTTCGAGTAAAATGTCATCCAGATTATATCTACAATTAAAATATATATTACGAAATCGGAGTGACATAAAATTTTATTTCTGTCACTAAAAATACACATCTGAAAATCGATCTTATGGCTCTTATTTAATCAAATTCAATTCAGTCGATACAATTAGTGACCTGAAGAAACTGAGCCGCACAAACTGACGACATGGGAAAGAATTGTGCTTGCAGCGCTACATATTTCGCCCGAACGTGTGGCTGATTAAGCTGGAGAAGTATGGCGCCACAGTGTGTTACGTCATTCTGCTAATATCAGTGTTGTGCAAGTGCCTTTCTACGGAAATAAAAAGCATTTTGAATTTCTGCAAACTTGAATTTTAATTTTACGAACCCACAAAGTCACAATACACTTTTTCTTTCGGAGGTATTGACATTTCCCTTGGAAGAAAACTTCGTTTTCTTGCTGCCGCTTGTCCATTTTTAAAACTTTTATTGGAAAACTACGAATTTTGTTTGTAAATCAGAACGATAATTTTGATATGATTGGTGTTCAGTTGGTGTCTGTGGTTGCTATCGAAATGGATCATTGTTCAATATATATCCAATTAAAGAAACTTAAGAAAACATGGATGTATTGCACCCACAAACCTTCCTCTATCAATGTACAAACCATTCTTAACAAAATATATCGCTCTATCTACTTTAACTGAGACAAACCTTTGCAGAAATTACTTTATTGGTTAATTTTATCATAGGTGCACTTGGAATATGGCAATATAGAAAGCTTTAAACAAAAACTAATTATTTTCTTAAAAGGCGTCTACATTTGAAACGACAACCTCTTTGCATGGACAAGAGATAAAAAACGAATAACTTATTACCATTTGAAAAAATTATAAGTACTGAAAAATTGCAATTAATAGAAAGTAATTATTGTTCTCAGAAGCAGTGAAATTTGTTGTGGTCAAAGAAGTGTTTTGTTGAAATAAACTATAGGTAGGATCAATAACGTTGGAAAAAGGAAATACCATAATGAAAATTTAACAGCTTTGAATGTGGAAGCTCAAAAACTGAAAACATTGCTAACAGCCATGTGTTGATTCAAGTAGGCCAGTTGCAGTGCACTAAGCCTTTATCAGTCAGTGCCTTGCATACCAAAGTTAATCGTTGCCCACCTCCGTAGGGTGTCTACCTAAAGTTCAGATGGTATCGAGTTCAAATCTCGTTCATAATGAATTACCTGGATACGGGGTTTTCCCTTATCCTTAAAGATAAATATCTGGTAACTGCAAGCTCTATGGACCCTGGGCTCATTTCTACCCATTTCATTTATCGTCCGATATGTTTGCTTATTTTAATTTATGTCTTCCAACGTAAAGTCATATCAGTAGGACTTAACCTTGAAGGATGCAAATTAAAACAAAGTTCTGTTTAAGATGATAGTAAATTGTCAAGTCCAACATACGCGAGTTGACTTGCGCGTCATCTACTTGCCATTGTAGATGACGATTTGTGCCATTTGATACATGAGGATGTTGCCAATCTACACATTAAAAAAGTACTCGAAGTGTTAGCGTACTGCATAATGTGAACGCGGGAGTGTCTCGCATTTGGTGAAGTGGGTGTTAAATGAAATAATGACGTGAATCTGAAATCTAAGGTTATGTAACCCCAAGTTCTTTCAGGGTAAGGGAAAATAAACCTTATCCAGATAACTCGCTCTAACCAGATTCGACCTCCGGAACTCTTGAACATATTATTGTTTCATAAAATTAAATAGTACATGCAATCGTTATTGGTTTCCCGTAGTTACTACAGGAACTAGAGAAATAAATTAAAAAAAACAGCTTTGAACTGTACAGGAGGTTAGAAAGAGTCACTTAGAACACCGAGTGAAGTGGCGCCGCGGTAAGGTGTGAGACTCGTATTCGGGAGGTCGCGTGCGTATTCAGTCCCCGTCGACCACGCAATGTGACTTTGGCTTTTTCGGATTTTCCTTTTGCTACATAGGCTATATTTTGACTGTTAACTCTCATGTCACGATTTCGTTCCCATTATTTCCCCTTTTATTCCATTTCCTTCTCATCTTTCAGGTGTGCTTCCAGGCTCGGAGTGTATGGCAGTGCAGGACAGATGGCGAGGATGCATGCGCTCTGTAAATGATGTGTTTAGTCTTGCTGCGATACTGTGGTTTATGTCCTCACGCTGGGTGGGGACGTTATTCGAGACCCAGACGCGTGATGTTGGCGGCTACGCAGTAGATCGTGACATCAGAATGAAGAACTTTCAGTGCCTATTAGTGACTGTCGCACGTCTCAGTGGCCTGACTGCATTCAACCCTGTGGCCTACTGTGGTTTCCTCACTTCAGACCTTCATCCTAGGCTGTGTTAGATCCAGCAGATCTGTGTAGGTAGCAGTACGTGAGGTGTCCCCCTGCGTTTTCTACCATTTACCCCTTTAGGAAATTGAACCATGTGGTCTGCTGGTTAAATATGCTAGCTTCCAAGTCCAGAGGTTCGATTTTTCCCCGGAGAATGAAATTTTTGTTTAGCCAGGATTCACCATCTTTCCTAGAGCCAGGAAGTATAAACGAGAGTATAAACATGTAAGTGAATTTAGTATTTATGAAGAAAACTCAATATAAACAAACCGAAGTTCCCAAATAATAAACGAAAGATCATCATTATCGAAGATAAATTGTTCCAACGGAAAATTCGCCGTATGAACGGCTTCCAATAAAGAAATGGATTGTTTGTACAAATCATGGAATAAACATGCAGCATGTAAATATATTATTCCACAATACAAATTTCCTTGTGACAGGCATTTATTTTACTGTGCAAACAGAACATCATCGCAAATATTGTTAAGCACCCCAAAATTACAATAATGGAGATGAGTATTGTGACTTTTTTTCAGTTGTCAACTGTCACCTAACTCAGTTTTGACGGTCACTGTTTTGATCTAGTTCTAAATTCGTTTGACTTAATTCACAGTCGCTTCACTAATGTGAATTAGTTCAACTTCTGTCATCAGGTAGCGTAGGTATTAGGTAGCGTGTCTGCCTCACGTTCAAGAGCTCACGAGTTCAATCATGGTCAGAATGAGTTAACTAGATAAGGTTTTTCTGGGGTTTTCCCGTATCCTGGGGAATGAATGTCGGATAATTCTAAGATCTATAGACCCTGGGCTCATTTAAATACCATTTCACCGATTTCATTCCTCGTCCGATATGACTTAACGTTGCAGGACGTAAATTAAAAAAACAGTATCGTGGTGCATAACCAAGTCATAATACGACGTCTCTCTCCCGTAGGGAGGGGATCCGTCCCCTTCAGCTGCCGTGGTGCGGGCGCTGTGGGCCCTTAGCACTCGTGGTACCGCTGACGTTACTAGAGGAACCTCGGGCAGAACATTCGAGCCCCTCCCTCTGGGAGTTGTTCAGATTGGGTTGGTCTCGGGGGCAGTGGTTCCCGATACCCGTAGGTGAACGGGTATGTCTCCAGATGGGGTTGAGGGAAGCCATTAATATTCCCGGGTACTAGCCTGCAGAGCTAGTAGAAGGTGTGATAGATCGCCAGGCGGCCCCATCGAGGTAATATCGGTAGTCTTCCCATTTTGGTGTTGGTGCGCGTAAGTGGCGTATCCACTTCCATCCTGTCTTGTGTCCTTGGACCAGATGGGGGGCGCTTGTTAGTAACCCAGGTCTTGCCCTATCGAAAGCCCCACGGAGGACGCCGGGCACCCTTTGGGACAGCTCGGATACTCCCTGGTGAAAGAGGCCCGGGTCTTGGTCCTACGGTTCCAGACTAATGGGAGGAGAACCTCGACTCAACAACGACGTCTCTCTTCGTGCCCACCACACTCGCAGGAAAATCGAACTCTAATCCCTTGCAGTACCACACGTGCCCTACACGTGTCACAGACTCGTACTCTGCACAAGTACAGCCTAAGTGTTGTTGCCGCGCGCTCAACCTCATGCGGTTTAAACGCAGAAAGATGTTTATTTTGGGAATGTTAGGTAAGGTTACTGAATTTAAGTGGGAAGAGTTTTGTGAGGCAGCATGTTGCTTCTCTAGGTCTGTGTTCAGGATGCAGGACTCATCGCACCCTGATGGGTGTGGTTAAATTCAAACTTGATTTTTATTGGTTGGAATATCTTTTGAGGTCAATTTGCTCTTGGTTGGAATAAATGCGGAGCTCAGGTTTTACTGCTGAATGGTGTTATCTCCCGGCCTGCGAGACATGTGGGACCCGGTATTACTTAAAGCGGTGCCCTTTGGGGTCACAATCCGCAAAGCTAACTTGCCTTGCAAAAGCGCTCGCAAAAAAAGAGGTATTTAAAAAAATACGTGTTGAACTAATATAGCATTCTCGACTCATCTGAATACAAACGATTCTTAAAATTTCTTATTCTTCTGTTTACTTGAAGTTAAAGTTTTCAGAAATGGGTTTACTCACATATTTCTTTACTTCAATAGAAATAGGACAATACAATAGGCTTAACTGATGCCTTTGAAATTCCATACTGTTTGTATGGCCAGGACTTAAATCTCTGATTGTTGCACCTACATGACCTTTTTACTCTAGTAATCCAATTTTATAAACATTTATTCCTCTGTTTAATCGAGAGGGGTGGCTCATGCGGTTTCGTCTGCGACCCGTGTTCGGGAGGTCCGGGTTCGATTCCCGTGGTAGCCTACCTGACCAATGGGTTTTTACAGAAGAATGCTGGGTAGGTTAATAACAATTTCCTGTCTCTCTATTTCATTTCACACCACCTCTCGTCTGGTGGTCTCTTTCAGGGTAGAAGTGTCGGCGGGAGTCTCGGCGCCACATGGCAGGATTATATGCTCCTGATAAATATTTTCTCATTTGGTGGGACGGTCTCCGGGATGGCCTGGTGGGCCGTTTCAAAATCAAGGTGGGTGGGATGCCTGTTGTACTGGAATGCCGGGGAGTCTCCAACGGAGCAGTTGTAAGGACCTGCCCTCTGCACTTCCGTGGCTCATTGGAACGGGTCCAGCCCAGTCCTCTATCTACTTCATTTTAACTAAATAAACATTTTCATAAATATATTTTATTGCTAACTTTTTTAAGTGCAAGAGGAATGTAGAGGGGCAACTAACAAAGAATATCCCAGAAATGTTTCACTCCACAAAAAGAAATTGTAAAGTAAATTGTGTTTTAACGCGGGTGGTAATATTTTGTTTACCTCTCACGATTTATCAGTAATGCAAATGCCACTCAGGAAGAAGAGGACTTTTGAGAACACTCACAGAAAAGTCAGGATATATATTAAATATTTTATGAACCTATCTTAAACATAGCCATTTTATTAAAAGTCCATAAAGTTATTTTTGGGAAAATAAATATCTTCTAAAAATGTTCCATGTAAGGATTAGCGTGAAGTAGGGGACTTTTCTTGAAAATTTTCGTTTCACGTCTTTGGAAGATGCTGAAATTAGAAATCTAATTTGGGATATGACAGATTTTTCGTTTCTGGGTTATGCTGTACATAGAAACACACAGATCCATCCTTCCACGCACAAGTAACAAATATACACACCTTTTTCTAATTTTTTTTTACAATTGTTTTTATTTAGGGATTCGTAAAACGTACCTATTTCCGGTGAAATCTCGGTATCGAATATTTTAGTTTAATACAATATTTCCCTTACCTACTATATGCAGAAGAGAAAGTGAAAAATCATTATAGACTTTCTATTTGAGAAAAGTATTGTCTGCCCACCACAAGAAGGTAAGCGAGGCGTGAAGAGGGAGAGGGTTTTGAACTATTTATCTGCTCTTTTAGTGGATCTGTTTACTACGAAATGAGTGTATGAGAGTACAGGAGTCACTATGTTGCCAGATCTAATGCTCGTTTTAGTTACTTCAGAGATAGGTATTATGCATGGACGAGTTAGTATGTAACAACACTGTGTATTTTATACGAACTTAGTATCCTTATCATATCCGGAACGCGAGCATAAACATTATGCAGACAGCAAAAATTCTTACATTACACATTCCTCTGCCTTGCCTTATTGTATTGGATGGGCAGTATAAATATTTGAAAATTCTAACCAATAATGACTATCTCGAAAATGATTATATCAACAACAAAAATCGTAAATTGTGTGTTTTAACGTTTTTTTTTTAATGTAGCAAGAGATTTTCTATTCCTTGCTGTTTATTAGTTATGCAAAATTCACCCAGAATGAAGAGAATTTCTGATGACATTTCCAGAAAATTCAAGATAGGCGTTTCATTTGCCATGAAAATATCTTAAACAGATAGTATTTTAGTCAAAATCGCTAGAGCCATTCTTGAGAAAATTCAAAATTTGCAAAACTTTTTCCGTGTAAAGTGTAGATGAGGTGGAGAAATGTTCTTAAAAATCTTCGTGTCACAGATTTGAAAGATGATAACTTAAATATCATGTTTGATATTTAACCGACTTATCGGATATGAATTATGCTGTTCGCAGGCACACGGACATACCCTGGAGTGCTTTTCTAAAAATACCTTTCTACATATATTTATTTATTCTTGGGAGCTAAAAACGTGTATTTGCTGTGAAATCTCAATATCGAAATTTTGGTTGGAAACGTTATGGAATTTGAAGTAAAGTTTTTCTTATTTTTCGGCCAAGGAACGGAAGAAACTTTACTGCAAATAGATGCTGACAGTGAAAGCCTAAACACATACATGTGATGGGATTGGATTATGCACGGAATTCCAGTCTTGGTCTATTGTACCTATGCCCCAAGTGGGTATCCCCGTTAGGAAGGACGAGGCGAGAGGAGACAGTGGCCACGACAGTGACTCCCCGGCAGCCCAGTACAGCCAGCATCCCACCCACCTTGGTTCTGAAACGGTCCCCCAGGCCAGCCGGGAGACCGTCCTACTGAAGGAGGAAGTGTTTAGTAGAAGCATATCATCCTGCCATGCAGCACCGAGACTCTCGCCAACACTTCTACCCTGAAAGAGACCATCAGAGGAGAGATGATGTGAAATGATAATGGAGATGAAAAGGAGGGACAGGAAATTCGGCGGATGTAATTAACTTATCCAGTATTCACCTGGCGACCGGGCAAAATCCTCGAAAAAATCCATGAGTCAGATAGGCCGACCACAGGAATCGAACCCGGACCTCCTGAATACGGGCCACAGACGAAACCACCTGGGCCATTCCGCCGGTTCATGTGATGGAAATTATTCCTAATTATTAAAGAAATTGTTCAGTTGCTAATGCATAATATTCCATTACTAAATGCAGAGTGCACATTCTTAATTTAATACTTAAACATTACACACTGGCTGGTTCTAGGAAAATTGAAAACCTGTATTACTTGTTAATTATCCTCGCTGTACAAAATTGCAAAGTGAGTTTTTTTAGAAACGAGGTAAAGCTTGTTACCCCACTTCTACATTCTTTAAATCACTTCACAAACGTGTACTGAGCAGTATTTTCTGCATGGTCGTATAGTAGCGAAAAAAGTTTCTATTACCAAAGTAAATTTGAGGGAGCCATTATGAAAACTGAGATAGTTGAAACATGAAGAAGGTCGCGGGTTTACTCGTACACATCTCATCGTTGTTGAACTTACCATATGGAAATTGTAAGATTCACCTCCATTTTGTGCGTCCGTAAAACCTAGAAAATTGCTTATATCTGAGCTTGGCTTAACATAAAAAAGAAACCTCTGAATTGTACTTACTCACATAACTTTCTCTATTCTTGTATTCAAACTATTCTTACAAACGCCTGTTCCTCTATCTTCTTCATGTTAATAGAGATAAACATCACAGAAATTAACTTATTGCTCGTTTTGCTGTCGTTGCAATGAGAATTCGTGCTGCACCATGACGTTGTGGACTAGAACGTTGTGTTTTGTTTCCCTGTGTCCGGAATACGCCCGGGATCGATCCCATCCTTGCAGGGTGCGGTTTTAAAGTCCCGGGTATAGGACCGGTGCCCACTCAGCATAGTGAGGAAATTGAGGAGTTTATCTAGGTAGCGAACCCTGGTCTATATTTTCGGCAGGGTGCCTTGATGCGACCACATCTTCTCGCATCTGTTGGATGATCGCCCATCTCTGCATTGCGTATGTGGGCGTGAGGCCGGCACTCGGGTTGGTAGGCTCTGGTTCGTCATGTTATGCGATGGATTACGTTACGTTTGCAAGGGGAATTGGGAATAAAGTAGACTTTAAGCGATAATCGCATCTTTTAAGCATGTGATTTCTCCGAAGTTCCATTCTGTTTCCATAACCAACAGATAAAATCCGAATAAGCATTCATATTTGAGACAGCATATTGGGAAATTAAAACTAATAACTGCATATTAAAGATAGCTACAGTTTGAAGCTAAAGCTGAAGAGTTGTGGAAATTATCACGTTGAACGTAAGTGCAATTACCGAAGTGTTTAGCAGAATATAATTTCCAGTAATGTGATCAATTGCTGCGGTTGGATACCCACAATTATTAAACTTTCATTCTGTTTCCGATAATAGAATGGATGCAACTTTGCCCTAGCTGATCAACACCGACCATCGCGTCTCCAAGAACATGTTTCCCTGAAAGCCTATCGCCGAAATCTGAGTTCCTTTCACTTTTAAAATAAATACTTAAATTGTTATTATGCACGTATCGTGAACCGAGCGGTTTTCCAAGAATTTTCCGGTCTGATAAATACGGGACGTTAATTACCTACCTCATTCCCTTATCCACTGATCCTCTTGTCTAGATAAACAGATCTTATTCACTTGTCTTTCCGCAGGAAATTCATACAATGTAAATATTTATACCGATTCGAATCCTTGGTTCCTTAATCAATTCCTCATTAGTTTATCATTTTACGTTACAGAGCGGGATGGCTCAGGCGGTTTCGTCTGTGGCCCGCATTCGAAAGATCCGGGTTCGACTCCCGCGGCCAACCTACCTGACCCTGTTTTCTCGGGGTTTTCCCAAGTTACTAGGCGAATGCTGTGTAGGTTAATTACATCCCCCGAATTTCGTGTCCCTCCATTTCATCTCCACTATTTAATATCATCTCTTATCTGGTGGCCTCTTTCAGGGTAGAAGTGTCGGCGCCGCATGGCAAGATAATATGCTCCGACTGAATACTTTCTCCTCCGGTCTCCTAGCCAGCCTAGTGGGCCGATTCAGGAACGCGGCTGGCGGGATGCCGGATACGCAAGCCTGCCTGGAGTGTTTCTTGCTCTGGAGGGGAGGGGGCTGCGGCCTCCGGTCTCCGAACCGGCCTCGTGATGTTTCGGGGCCATGGTAGGTGGGATGACGATTGTCCTGGGCCACCGAAGAGTTTCTATCTAGTAAAATGTAGAGACCCCACCCTCTGTACTGTAGTGACTCTTTAGGGTCGGCTACCCTCTGTCTCCTCTCACCTCATCCTTCCTCACGGGGATGCCCCACTTGGGGCATAGGTACAAAAGTCCAGTCTGGTCCAGGTGCCGTATCTCATTCGAACAATCCAATCCAAATCAATCATATTATGCTTATCGTCTACTTGTTCCCTATTAAATTATCCTTTATTGAAGTCACCCATGATTATTTTTATAAACATTTCTGAAACAGCTGGCATTTCACTTAAAATCGTTTGAGCTATGCTTGAGAAGATAAAAATTTTCGGAAAACGCTCCATGTAAAAGGGTGGTCTAGTGGGGGGGGGGGGGGGATTTGCTTGACTTATCTTCGTGCCACATCCATAGAAAATGCTGAACCTGAATATCTAGTTTGGTATTTAAACGACTTTCCATGTTTGAGTTATACTCTTTACAGAATCGTGCACATATTTCTGAAAATCTTACGTGTGTACTCACATGACTGTCTATACTCACTCTTGTCAAACTATTATAAAAACGTTTATTCTATTAACTACTTTGTCTTTATCGACAAATGGTTGTAGATATGGTTTTATTACCTATTTCCCTACTGGTCCAATAGAAATTGGGGATAGTCAAATATTTTGAAGAGCTGGATTCTATATGATGGCCCTGACCTTCCATTCTCATTGAATGGCCAGCACACTTATACACACCGAAAGAAAAAAAGAGGAAGTGGTTATTTTGGGGGGGAAAGTGTAGTGAAGTACTGGAAAATTCAAACCAACAACAAGAAATGTCTAAAGATAATTTAAAAAAAAGTTAGACACAACTTAAGTACTTTAACGATATCTACATTTTTCGATAGCAAACTAAACTCAAGTGCAAACGTAGGAGTGTGCGAGTGAATAAGTGCGAATAGGAACAAGACAGATTGACAAAAACCGACGTAAACCCAACAGAGAATGGCTCACCGTGTTGGAGTCCAACATCAAGGCCGACAACCCGACCGCTGCGTCCGTCACTTTTGTCGAAAATGGGCGTCTTGAGAGGGGTGCAGTACTTGAAGGTGGGATGTGGTTAGCGCCAGTGTTGTATAGCAAGATTTTGCCTATTTCTTACCGTGTATCAGTTATGCATAAGTCTCTAAGAGTGAAGAGCACTTCAAAGACTATTTCAAGAAAATTAAGTGCATTAGTTTGTCATGAAAATATCTTAAACATATGGTATCCATTCAAAATCCTCAGAGTCATTTTTGAGAAAATTATAATTTTCGAAAAATGTTCAGTGTAACATTTAGTTTGGGATGAATGGTGTATCTTGGAAATCTTTGGTCATATACTTGGACCATATGGAATTTGAATTCCAAATTTGGTACTTAACCAACATTTCGGTTTTGAACGTTCACAGACACATTGACACATATGTATGCACACAAAGACTCTTTTTTCTAAATACTTTTTATATTTACGGAGCCTCAAAACTTGCATTTCTTGAGATCAAGAAATCTCAAGAAATCTATCCAATTTTTTTTAGTAGAACGCTTTAAGTGTTTCCTCTAGTTACTGTAAGTAATAGAGAAACAAAAACTTTTCCAGTTTGGAAAGGATTCTTCTACAGCAGATCTATAAAATGAGAAATCAACATTCGCGTGAAAATCTTATGAAGGCCATTTATTTCGTAAGATTTTAAGTTCACTAGTAGGCTTTTATATTAATAGTAAATAGTAATCTTTATTTCTATTTTAATTACAAATTATTATACAACTACATACTTATTACTACACTGAGTTGCTGGTTACCCCTGGGCCCAATAGACTCAAACTCTGAGGTTGTCGAGCTAATGGGTCCTTATTGGCATCTTATCTAAAATACCTTCATTTCCATTTTCGTCATATTTACTTATCTTCCTCAACCATTTGGCTCTTACTTTGCCCAAAAAGTTCCTAATTTCAATTAAATTTTTCCTGGTTTTTACACTCATTAACTTCATTGCTTGAATTTCTTTTGGTAGCCTTGCCCAATTTTTTTACCTGTCTTCTCCCCAAGCAGCCTAGTTTCTTCACATTCTAAAATCAAATGCCATTCTTTATCCCTTTGGTGACATAATGGCCATTTCTCCAGATCCCTCCCTCTTCCCAAACCCTTCAGTTTCACCACCCCTGTTCTGGCCCATGCAAAGCCTTCTCTTGCTGCTTTATTACAAATACCAATGTATTTTTCCCTGTTCCACATCACTTTATATTCCGTTCTTAACCTAAGTTCTTTCCAAAATCCACTTTGCAATAGTTCCGTTTTCCCAATTGACACCCAACCCTATTTTTAACATAATTTCCTTTATCTTATTTAGCCACGAATCTTTCTGATTTAGTCTTTCCTGTACTATCAAGTATTGACGCAGAATATTCTGCTCATCAAAACTCCTAATTCTCGCCCAAAATTTTAACACCCTTTCCACCATTATCCTTCTACTTCCCATTCTTCCCAATTCTGCTTGCACCACTCCATTTGGTGAAGCTCGTGGTAAGCCCAAAACTTGTTTGCAAAAGTTTCTATGTATCACATTCATATTTGCATCCCCCTCTTCCAAACCCTATATCTCTACCCCATAGAGCACTTTTGCTTCTACTACGGCTGTGTAAATTCTCTCCAGCTGTTTTATTTGCATTGCTGGTAATTTATCTAGGCATGCTTTAATAGCTTTTAATGCAATTTTACCTTTCACCATTGCCATTCTCTTCTGCTCTTTCCAAGCTCCTTACTGCTTAATCGTACTCCTAGATAATTAAATGTACTGACCACCTCAATTTCTCTTCCTTGCCAATACAATTTCTCCTCTTTTCTTAACTTGTTGCCTTTCTTAAACACCATAATTTTAGGTTTTTATAAAGGCCAGTCTATCACCAACGTGCATGTTAATGCATGCATTTAATAAGTGGTTCTTATATCCACATTAAGATGTACTTTAACCTAGAACTAATTACAAATTAAGCA
The DNA here is from genome assembly GCA_030765055.1 of Mantis religiosa. Classification (NCBI taxonomy): domain Eukaryota; kingdom Metazoa; phylum Arthropoda; class Insecta; order Mantodea; family Mantidae; genus Mantis; species Mantis religiosa. Next base: position 347,302,318 of record CM060950.1, on the reverse strand, counting down.
ATGCGGAAACACCATTCAAATGGTGCATGGAAGATTAGATTCATTAGTAGCGGCGCCATCTTATGAATGAAAAGTAAAAATGAGGAATCTTAAATTTTGGTACATGCTCCGTCACACGCATTTACAAACGGAAGGTTACGAAAAATAATGTAAGTCAATATGTGTTTTAATGTACCCTATAGTTTTCCTGAAGTTAGATTTCGTCTATGGGTTACCAGACATGTAAAATTCGATCCAAATTCAATTATTCATTGATTCGCGTCCAGTATAAAAGAACACGTTTTTCCCCCGTATATAGAAGATTGGTTTGGTTTGCAATAATTTCTTGGAAATATTCGGGTTGCACTCTTGAAAACTGCTGGCCAGTACGAAGTTTGATATTGTAACTTTGTGGCTTCGTGAAATTAAAAGTCCAATTGCATAAACTCAAAATGTTCTTTATTTCCACCAAATTACAGTTGAAACACTTGCCGATTACACAGAATTACGTAACGCACACAATTAAAATTCGCCAGTTCGTCTGTCACAGGTCCACTCGACACTCACAATTACGTACAACTCCTCTGATACACGTACACAGTCTTCCGGTCCGTTCACTCACTCGGCGCTCCTCACGGCTGCTCGCCAAGAACTGAACTCTCCTCCAGCCCAACGCCTCGCTTATATAGGACAACTGGCCAATCTAGAAGGTTCCGGTTAGATGAAATATCATGGATGTTCCAGAACTCAGGGGGAGGGGAAAGAGACGGCACAGTGTCCTGCGATCCCTTCAGTTAGCGCTACAAGATAAATGGGTGGGCGTGGTCTCAATGCCTACTGTCCCCTACCCAGTTCCAGTTGGTCGTACCTTCCGATAATTGGGTGACAGTATTCATCCGACAAGCTTGTGAGTATACCGTTCGGGACACGTATATAAGTGAACATTTTACTAACTGTATTTGGGAGGGAATGTTCACGGAACCTCAAAAAGTGTTTTTCCGATGAAATTTCGACACTGAATTATTTAATGGAATATAAATATTTTTTTCTATCTGCCGCACAACTCTATATTGGACACATCTGATGGCTGAGGACGAACTGGTGCCACCGTCATCACAGTCATCACCATTATCATCATCATTATCAATACTACTACAAACCTGTAATGCTGTAAAAGTATTTCAAACAACTATAACCACAATTGCTTAAATTTACAACTTACATAATTAATACGAAATTTGGTAGGTTCAGAAAAATCTAGTGTGTAGCTGGAACAAATTGTTCTTAATGCGTCACCTAGATATCAGTTTGTCAAGCTGGATTGTCACTTGCACTTGTTGATTCTATCCTCATAGATGCAAATGTAACCTCGCCAAGATATTATGAGCCAAAACAAGAATAAGTTTTCAAAGCATCACTACGATTATGGGATAATTATTCCTGCCCACAAGAGTGCAGAAATTACTTGAAATTGCGAAACATGATATTAAATATATCTCCTCTTGAAGATTTTAAAATGTCCATTTCTAATTCTTCAAGATTACAATTTCCAAAGATCTCACATATGCTACCTCCCCAAGTTCAGCAATGTCAACTAAAACGAATGAATTATTGAAAAACGTAATCAGCTCAAGTGCAACATCATATTTGCCAATTTTCACGGTTTCCATAATTGATTTCGAAGTTGGAAGATATGACAGGGAGTTTCTTTTTAAACATGCAATCCATAATTTTAGTTTCCTTTGAAAAGCATTTACTGCACTTATGGTAGAAATTTGGCGATTTTCCTTTGCAATGTGAGATTTAGCTAATTTAATTTTGAAGTGATATCTGCCAAGAAGCCTAAATCTAGGAGCCATAGTATATCAAGTTCTTGACACTTGCAAAGAACGTTATTTCAGAAAATCTCTTATCTCATCCAAAAAATTACAGAATCGCTCTAGAGTTTCCCCCATTACCGCCTGCGGCTCCATGAAGGATCATGTCATCATGCTCATCATGCTCCTAGTAGATAACATAGTGATAAGAAAAAATATTGGAGAATAATCATCTTTAATACAAAGAGCAAGAAGCCCATTGCTCTTTCTAGTCAATAAAAGTCTGTTATTTTGGCAATAAGTTTAGAGAGTGGAAACTTGTTATCAGTTGCTATATTTCGCAAATTTCAGAAATGCATTAAATGTGCCTTTTCCCCTAGTACCTACGTTCATGAAGTGGCAGCACTATTTATTACAAACTGCTCCTTAAACGTAAAATTGTGCAAGACTATTATAATAAATAAACAAAGCTCTCCATTATCGGAAATATCACACAATTGCAGGTCCTAATACAATTGAAATTATAAATTTTTTAGAAATCTGTTCAATAAACAACAGTTTAGTGAGATAGTTGAAGTCCTTTTATAGAAGACAACTGCAGATTTATTTTTATCAAGGGCACTGATCATTTCTTCTATAACTACGATACTTCCCCGTCATTGAATGTTCCCTTTTTTCTTTCTACTAAAACATAATAGATTTCGTAAAAGGCCACTGTACGTTACTATAATGCTGAACGGCTCTGCTATAAAAGGAATTTAGATTTGAAGTTGATAACTTTGTTTTCGTAACTGAGAATTAACTATAAATTCAGCATTATAGCTTGTGTGATACGTCGAAAAATGACGTACATTACCTTTCTCGGTTATTGTTTCACAATCAACACATTGATTTTTCTCTGAATTCCACAAAACAGCACTTGCTCCTTCCAATCGATGTTAAAACTGTAAGTTCTTTGTCTTTTAGCCCTTAAGACTGTCAATCACATACACAAGACACGCAACATACGCTTACAGTTAAATCACCTATACTGAATGTTTTATTAAAAAACCAATGTCTCCCTCGCTATCGGTACAAACAACAATGTTCAAAAAGAGCGAATAGTCTCCCTTGGATTCTGGGGCTACATTTATAGTTTTGTCTTCCCTGACGATGCCGGAGGTAGTTTTCGGTGAAACGTCGCAGAAGAAAACTACTGGACCACGACTTACAAGCCAGGAAAAATTATATAATGTTAGCGAACTTTTTGTTGGGATTAAAGTGGTTCTGTCTCCAACTCTCAGCAATTGTGGCTTAATATTTGTTCAGGGAAATACTGAGTACAGTTCTGAGCATACAAAAGCAGTTTCGTCTTGAAACTTGATATTAGATATCGTCGTAATAAAATATTGTTTAAGAAGGGCCCTCGGAAAACATCACAGGTACCATGTCGCTCAGGGGTGCCGCATTGGACAGCTCTTATATAAGTGATAAACTAAGTGAATTACTCGTAAAAATGGACAAAGTCTGTAAAAAAATCTAATTTATATACCATTTTGACTTGAGAAAATGTCGGTCTGTGTGGGTTAGTTGATTAGGGTCTAGCCTACTGATGCCAAGGTCGCGGGTTCAAATCCGGCCATGAGTGGCCGGATATCAATAGATCTACTGACAGATAAAATATCTTCTGCGGGACGAAACTGAGGTACACTGTCGGCGCTGATATGCTCTTGGTAATTGACATTGTTAACACACAACATTTTTATTTATTCTCATATTTTTCATGGCTAAAAATTGTCTGTCTTAAACTCATTATATACAAACAGGTTACTTTTGTGAAACATATTAAAAGAATGTGTGCCTTATTATATCACTGACGATTGCCAATTACCTGGACTTTTCTGGTAATAGAAATTATAATGAAAATTTTTGCGTTATTGTTATTCATGTGAAACGAAAAAAAAAGAACCTGAATACACGCCAACCAGAGTATTTGTGATAATTGCTTAAGATTATCTACAATAAGCTTTAGCTTGATGAGCATTCTTATGAGTGAATGACATGTGAATTTATGATTTTCTAGCACAAGCACGCGTAATTGTATATAGAATTATTGACAGGAAAATTAGAGATAATATATGGAAAAGCGATACCAAAACTGATAACAACATTGTCTTCAAACCGAAAGCATGCATTATCTTATTATGGATGCATGTTTAATGCATAAGCAAGAACTATTAACTGCAAACTTGCATGAAGAAGCTCTAGAGTTAAGCTGAAGTAAACCGTTTAACCTCTACCACTTCTGACACAAGCAGAAGATCAATATCGTTCTGCCTACCTTCAAACCCCGCTATAATTTCAGTGACTGTAGCTTCTTTCTTCTGGGCTCGAGTCACTCTCCAATAAAACAGCTTTGAAAAATCAACCACCGCTTCTCTCCACCATAACCAAACTACTGACACCGTTTTGGAACGGAGGTCACTTTTATAGCAGATGTCACATGGTTTTCACATTGGGAAAGGAGAGGGGAAATAAGGAAGGGGAAGGATCAATTATTTAATGCCTATGTAAAAGATGTGAGCGTGATATTGTAATTCAAAACTGAAAGATAACAACGTGGTGATAGACACGTCTTGTGCATGGTATGCGTCGATAATGCAGAGCATGGTGCATGGCGTCGGCGCACTAACAGCTTCCAACATCACCCAAAGGAAAAAAAAAAACAGTAACTGCCAGCCTGCTACGCGCCCTTTATCCCTCCCACCCTCTTACCCATTGCCAATTATCGTCTAAACTTGGGGGCTCGATCACATGCATGATACAAATGTGTTCACCTTTTCTTCATAGTTTAAGAATTAAAAATGGAATGAGATACGGTTTTCAAACAGTTTTATATTTGCATACACATTAATAAGTCTAAGTCGGAATTATATTTTGAAATGTAGACAAAATCCGAAGATATTTATAGCTTTTGTGTAACAGTCCACAGGCCCTAGTGCATAATCAGCAAGTACTTAGAGCCCTCAGTTCCGCTCAAGGTACGTTTGTATTTTTTCGATGTTTTGTTATTTACGAAGTAAAAGTAATTTATTGACTTTCCTAATACCACGTACTTAATAGGCAGAAAAAATAATGCACCAAAATTCGTTACCAATCGTTCACTTGAAATAGATCTTTAGAGGTCCTTTGAATCCAAAGAGAAGCATTTTACTTCCTTTGCTACATGCACAGTAGGTAGCCAATGTATTGTATTCCACACAAAAATTTGAAACTGAGAATTTCACTAGAAATATATGTTTTGAGGTCTCCTGAAATGAAAAAATCACTCTTTTTTTTTAAAAAAAAAAAGATCATGTGTACCTCTGAGGAACATAATTCAAAATGGAAAAGCCTGTTAAATACCAAACTTGATATTTACGTTCAGCATCTTTCAAGGATATGACACAAAGATTTTCAAGACAATCCCTCACTTCCCTCAAAAAGCCCGTTATGTGGAATATTTGGATTAAAATACGATTTTGATTAAAATATCATTTAAGACATTTGCATGGCAATTAAATGTTTATATTGAATTTTCTGGGAATGGCCTGTAAAGTTCTCTTTTATAAATTACTGTTGCATAACTGATACAAAATTATACTACCCAAAAATGGTGATCTTGTTAAAGTAAAAATTTTATGTATATTGTTTTTTGAATTGACCATTTCCGATATGTTCACTGCCTTCAGTCTTTCAAAGAGAGCATAGATTCAAAGCTTGCACATAGCGACCAGCTCTTAAGGTTTGACTAATGTTTAAGCCTACTCTTTTCTCCATTCCCACTGTCATAAAAGCATTTATACAAATGTTTATCTCTATTAGCGTGGAGTATATAAAAGAATAAGCCTTTTAAAGAATAATTTGTTAAAAAATGGATAGAGGAATGTAACACATCATACGTTTTTATTCTTTTTTCTGGCGAAACCATTCTTCTCGGAAGAGCTCGTAAATTCATTTTATTATTTCAGTGAACCTCTAAAAAAGAGTTTATACAGAGAAGAAGTGAGAAGAATCGTCTCAAAACGCATTTAATCCTCTCACAATCACAATTTAATTTGATACAAGTTTCAACTCTTAGGTAGGTATCAGGCGCGGCTCTGGGCGAATTACTTAGATGACTTGGAAAATTGGCTTACCTAAATTCGCAAAATCAGCATCGCAAAGTCGGATTTTATACTGGAATAGTGGTTTTGAATTTAGATGGGGCTTCCCTCTGTGTATGAATCCAAAAGTTCCTTAAAATAACCTTTATTTAAAGAGTCCTCACTTTCATCATGTCCACGAAATGATATTGCATGAAAAGCCTGTTAAGCTTAACGTTCCCATTGTATTTAACAATATATAGACGTGAGCTTTCCCGAAGAACGTCTGCAATTTGTTAGTGTTTTTTCTCGGCTCCTTAAATCCAACACAATTATTTTCCTCATACCAATGTCCTGGTGTATTTTGAAGATACTCCACTGCATAGTTTTTATAAACATAGCACTGGTGTTGGCCTACCAACATTTACCACGACACGTCTGTCATCATTTCTCCATAAAGAAAAGAGGTTTAGAGACACACCAAGTCTTGTTGGATTCATTATAAATCGCTTAAATATGAAAAATTAAACACCTCACACATCAGACAATAACCACTGATCACATAAAGAATTACGTTTTTACTCAGGATGCAAACTGATAATAAACAATAGTACATGACACGCGGGGCTCGCTTCAAGCGGGTTACCACTTCTACCAACAAATTTATTTTCAAATAAACGAAAAAGTAGGAAGAAAGTCGTGTACTGTGTCGGCAACACGAGTTGGTGCGGAATATACGGCTTTTGTGAATTGAATCCGTAGCCATGGAAACCAGCAATGCATTCTGCCCCTCCAACCTCTCCTCACCCACCGCATGTGCTACGCTCACCTTGGCCTTTTAATAACGAGTCACTAGTCGGGAAATAAGCTAACTGCATTATCGACACTCGAGCGCCAACAGAGCAGTTCCATTACAAAATATAGCTTGGAGAAATTTTATAAACGAAAATTAAATGCTAGAAAATAAAATATAACCATGTAAGTTACTCAAAAACAAGGAGGTGACTCGGCGATTCAAAAGGCATTAAGGAAGAACCGCCCCTGGTAGGTATGTGTTCTGAAGAACTATTTATCAAAACCGACAATTTCGTATTCGTTTCAATGTTGTTTCCTTGTTGAAGTTAGAGTGTCAGAAAAAATCATATTCTTTCAAAAATATCATTGGTTCAAAACGTATTAAGTTTTAAAGGCAATTTGGTGGTAAGCGGCTTGATACCGCACCAATTCGCTTTAATACTGTGACTTTGTGGGTTCGTGAAATTAAAAGTCCAATTGCACAAACTCAAAATGCTCTTTATTTCCACCGAATAACAGTTGAAACACTTGCCGATTGCACAAAATTACGTAGCGCACACAATTACAATTCGCCAGTTCATCTGTCACAGGTCCACTCTACACTCACAATTACGTACAACTCCTCTGATACACGTACACAGTCTTTCGGTCCGTTCACTCACTCGGCGTTCCTCACGGCTGCTTGCCAAGAACTGAGCTGAATCGTCCACTGCAGGCCTTATATAGGGAAGATCGCTGTTTCTGGAAGTCTCGTGGTTCAGTGAATCTTCCCGACTGTTCCAGACGTCAAGGAGGGGGAAAGAGACGGCTAGCGATGTTTTTCCAGCCATCCCCCTCGTTAGCGCAACAAGATAAATGGGTAGGCGTGGCTGAATGCCTCCTGTCGCCTACCCGGCTGCTAGCTGGTCGGGCCTTCCGATAATGAGGTGACACCGCTCCCTCCTCGAAACTGGTCGTCCAGAACAGCACCACTGTAGCGGGCCAGGCGATACAGGTGTGCCACCAACATCTTCCCCCGGGGAACCTTCTGGATGCGGTAGACCACGTCGTTAATCCTCTTCACCACCCGGTACGGTTCTTGCCATGGCTGCTGAAGCTTCGGGCAGCGTCCCGTGGTCCGGGTAGGGCGGTACAACCAGACCAGGTCACCTTGCTGGAACCCTTATGTCGTATCGAGTCTTCATGTAGTTGCTCGCCTTCTGGATGTTGTGGCGAGCCATCTCGTGCATGTCGTGGAGGTGGTCCACCAGGTCCTCCACATACTCGGTCGCTGGCTGTTTCACTTCCGGAGGGCTTCCAAAAGCTAGATCACAGGGGAGGCGTGACTCTCGGCCGAACATTAGGCTGGCTGGCGTCATCCCAGTTGTGTCGTGTGTAGACGAGCGGTAGGCCAGCAAGATCAGTGGCACTTTGACGTCTCAGTGTCGCTGATGGCAGGCCACGATCTTCCTCGAGTGTTCCTCTAAGGTCTTGATGTACCTTTCAACCATGCCATCCGACTGGGGATGTAGAGGTGTTGTGCGGGTCTTGTTAACCCCAAGTCTTTTTGGTGCCTCCTTCATCAGGTTGGACTCAAAATAGGTGCCCTGGTCGCTGTGGAGCTCCAACGGCACCCCAAATCGGTAGAACACTTGCTCCACGAGGCAATCGGTGATTGTCTTTGCCTCTTGGTTCTGGATGGCATGCACCTACGGCCACTTGGTGAAGTAATCCACGACCACCATCAGGTACTTGTTGCCTCGGTGGGATACTGGGAACGGTCCAGCAATGTCAACGGCGATCCGTTCGAATGGCGCTCCGACGTTGTACTGCTGCATGCGACCCCGGCTCCTAGTCTGGGGGCCGCGACTCGCAGCGCACACGTGACACTGACGGCACCATCTCGCAGCGTCTGCTCGGAGCCTCAGCCAGTAGTAGCGCTGCCGTACTTTGTCAATCGTTCGGTTCGCTCCCAGGTGTCCTACTGAAGTATCGGCGTGCACTTCCTCCAAGACTTCCGGGAACTTATTCCGGGGAAGTACCAACTGTTCTCTCTGCGTCTTCCCATCGGGTGATTCCCATACCCGGAACAGCACGCCCTCTCTGGTCTTCAACGAGTCCCATTGGGTCCAGTACGACTTGTAGGTGGCGCTCCTGAGTGCGATGTCCTCCCAGGCTGGTCTTGTCCCTGCCTCCACTTCCCTCAAGTGTGGCCCCAAGTCTGCATCCGCCAGCTGCTCCCTCCTCAGGCCTGCGCTATCCCAGCCATCCGCAGGCACTGCCGTGACTACTCGGACTGCTGCGGCGCGCTCCTTCTCTTCCACTCTTATGCACTGGCCATACTCTTCTGGACAGGGTCTTCGGGACATAGCGTCTGCGTTACCGTGGCTTTTCCCTCTGCGATGTTCCGAGGTGAAGTCGTACTCCTGCAGCCTCTAGACCCAACGTGCTGTCTGGCCTTCCAGGTTCTTAAAGCTCAATAGCCAGGTTAGGGCGGAATGGTCAGTCCTCAGGTGGAATGGCTGACCGTACAGGTACTTGTGGAAGTGCTCCAATGTCTTTACTACCGCCAATAACTCTCGTCGGGTGACGCAGTAGTTCTTCTCTGCCTTGGATAGCGTCTTGCTGTAGTAGGTTATCACCCGCTCGTGGCCGTCCTAGATCTGCGATAGGACGCCTCCAATGCAATGGTCGCTGGCGTCGGTGTCCACAATGAAGGCGCCACCTGGTTAAGGAAAACCCAAAATTGGAGCACTGCACATGGTCTTCTTCAGGTGCTGAAAAGCGTCTTCGGCGTCCTCCGTCCACACAGAAGGTCGGTGTTCCTCTGTCCGGCGGGTGAGGGGATTGGCGATGTTGGAGAACCCCTTTATGAAGCGTCGGTAATAACTACACAGTCCCAGGAAACTGCGCAGCTCTTTCTTATCCTTTGGGCGAGGCCAATCTCTCACAGCCTGTGTCTTCTCCGGGTCTGTGGCCACTCCGGTTGCTGAGACTGTGTGGCCCAAGTAGTTGACTTCCTTGGGGAAGAGCTGGTACTTCTTCGCGTTCAGCTTCAAGTTGGTCGCCTGCAGTCTCTGTAGCACCTTACTCAGATTCTCTAGATGGTCTTCAAAAGTCTTACCGACGATGATGATGTCGTTCAGGTATAGCAGGCAGGCTTCGTAAGTCGGTCCTCTCATCACTGACTCCATGAGGCGTTGGAAGGTAGTTGGTGCATTGCAGAGGACAAAGGCCTTGGCCTGTCGAGAATGCAGTCTTTTCTTTGTCTCTCGGGTCTAGAGCTACCTGCCAGTAGCCCGACTTCCGGTCCAGGGTCGAGAACCACTGTGCACCAGCTAGCGTGTCCAGAATGTCGTCAATCCGGGGTAAAGGGAAACAGTCCTTCCGGTTGACAGCGTTCAGCTTCCTGTAGTCCACGCAGAAGCGTATTTCGCCGTTCTTCTTCGTCACCAAGACTACAGGGGAACACCAAGGGCTGTCAGACTCTTCAATCGCTCCCCTGGATCTCCAGCATGTCTCGTACCGCCCCTTGCTTCGCCAGCGGATCGCGTCTAGGTGGTTGCCGAATAGGCCGGGCGTCCCCGCTGTCGATGCGGTGAAGCACTTTTCCGTGCGACCGTAGCCACTGCTACCTTGGCTGAAGACGCGCTGGTATCATCTCAGCAGTTGTCGAACATTGTGCAGCTGCTCTGCGGTCAGGTTGGTCGACCGCCCTCTCCAGTAGGCCTTCTAGCCGGGGCCCTAGTTGTTGCGTAGGCACCGGCTCCTTTGTCTTGTCGATTGCTGTTACGCTTACTACGGGCTCGCACGTTCCCAACTCCGTCCCGGCCTGGAAGTTGTGATCGGTGTCCGTTGGTTTTAGCAGTCTCGCTGGCACCTCCTCTCGGCACGGCAGCAATGCCCTGGCTACACATGGTCCGGGCACAGGCGTCTTCTGGTCCAGCATCATGTTCCTGGTTCTCTGGCCTTCCAGTCGCGCCGTCACCACCACCTCGCTCCTCGCAGGGACAACCACGTCTTCGTTCAAAACGACCCTGCAGATTCCGAGGCACTCTTCGGGTTGACGGAGTATAAACTCTTCTCCGTTGAGCCGCAGGACCTCCCTGCCGATGTCGACCGTCGCCTCGTGCCTCCTGAGGGCATCCAGTCCCAGAATTACCTCCTCAGCCACCTTCGCGAGGAACACCCACAGACGCATGGCACGGCACTCCGTCCCAAGGTCAGCTTCATCAGAGCCTCCTTCTTCACAGGCAATGTGTCGCCCGATGCCGTCATCAGCTGGTATGGTCGGCTCGGTTTCCTGGATGGCAAATCCTTGGCTATGTCGGGTCTGATGTTGGTCACGGCTGCCACGGTGTCCACCAGCAGGCGGCACGGCTTCCCTCTCACCCAACCATCCGCGATGAGGCTGTCATCCATCCGCCGGCTGACGGCACGCAGTGTCACTGGAGGGAATGGTGGTAATGTCGCCGACGTGCCCCTCGCCACGGCGGCCCTTATCGTTTCCCGGCTGCTCTCCCTGGAGTGGAAATTCTCTCTCCAGGTGTCCCGGCTGTCCACATCCCCAATACAGGCCACTAGGTCGTCGCCGGCGTCCCTCGGCTGGTTTGCTGTCTCCGGTGTAGCGGACACTCCTCGTTCTCGACGTCGGAGTAGCCGTCACCTTGACTGCCTCCATCCTCAATGCTGCCGTCAGCGCCTCGTGGATGGTTGTGTAGTCGCCGAGCATTAGGCGCTGACGTATCTCAGTGTCTTGTACCCCGTCGATAAAGGCGTATGTGGCTTCCCGGCATACGAACTCCGGTGGAAGGTCAACCAAGGCCTTGCTAGCCAGCTGCTCAATCGCCAGGGTGAACTCCTGCAGCGTCTCCCCCTGGCTGTTGTGACCTTGTCTTGAGCTGACTGCGGTAGGCTGCGGCTGGGCGCTGGTTCCCGAACCGGTTCTCCAGGACTTCCCAGATATCCTTGGGAGCCGCCGCTGTTGGACCGCGTTTAGGACTTATGCGGCCCATCCCTGGAGGCTGGCTATTAGCTGTGCGGCCTCTTCTTCCGGTGACTACTTGTTATGCCTGGCCACCGTGTCGAACTGGCGGCGGAAGACCTCGAACGTTGACGCGCCGTCATATTTCGGAGGTTTGACGCGCGCCGATGTTGTGTCGTGTCCCGGCGCGTCGGCCTTCAAATCCTTCAACCTCCTGCCGACGTCGTCCTCCACCATGGCGTTCAGGGACTTGACGCTGTTGTCGGTCTTTCGTTCCAGGTTGTTTACGTGGTTAGCAAGGTCTTCGACGTCTTCCACCATGACGTTCAGGGACTTTTCGTTACTGTTGGCCTTTACCTCTAGGTCATTGAAGTGGTTCGCCAGGTCCTTGCCGCGCTCGTCCACTTGGCCCATCCGCTTGCCCAGCTCCGTCACGTCAGCCCTCACGCCGGCCAATTGTTCTTCACATTTGGCGGCGGGAGCCTCGTTCACCACCTTCATTTCCGTGGTCAGTTCGGCCATCTTTGCGGTCATTGTCGTGGCCAAGTTGTGGTTTGCAGCTTCCGTCTACGCAGCGAGGTTGTCATTCGCCGTCTTTATTTCTTTCAGCTCGGCGGTGAGGTTGTCGTTAGCCGTCTTCATTTGTTTCAGTTCCGCGGCTAGGTTATTATTTGCCGTCTCCGTCTGCGTTGTTAATTCGTTCATCTTCGCGGCCAAGTTGTTATTTGCCGTCTCCTACTTTTCTAAAATCTGTGCCAATGCAGCCTCCATCGCTGTAATATCCCAGTTACTGACACCAGTTGTGACTTTGTGGGTTCATGAAATTAAAAGTCCAATTGCACAAACTCAAAATGTTCTTTATTTCCACCAAATTATAGTTGGAACACTTGCCGATTGCATAGAATCACGTAGCGCACACAATTACAATCCACCAGGTCGTCTGTCACAGGTCCATTCCAAGCTCACAATTACGTACAACTCCTCTGATACACGTACACAGTCTTCCAGTCCGTTCACTAGCATAGCGCTCCTCACGGCTGCTCGCCAAGAACTGAACTCTCTCCAGCCCGGCGCGTCACTTATATAAGACCAACTGACCTATCTAGAAGGTTCCGGGTTAGATGAAATATCCCGACTGTTCCAGACGTCAAGGGGAGGGGAAAGAGGCGGCCAGCGACCAGTGACACCTCCTAACCATCCCCTGAGTTGGTAACACGAGATAAATGGGCAGGCGCGGCCCGAACGCCCGCTGTCCCCCACTCAGCTATCAGCAGGCCGTGCCCTCCGATAATTAGGTGACAATATTTTGAATTTATTGGTGCCTTTAGTGGACCAATTTTTAATTTTATTTTTGTTGCAGCACACCTTCCATGGGGATATAGACTCTTCTAAGCATGATTTTAATGTTTTTATGAAAAGCACAAATTTACAAAGTATTTGTGTAGCTTTGTATAATTTTGTCCACATTGCCTGTTTTATTTTGGCTCTTAATGAATTCAAAATATATTTATTTATGTTTCTTTTAACTTCTGTTATTGTTTTCTTTTCATAGTTTGTACACTTTTTGTCTAGCCCATGATGATCACTAAGTCCTCTCCTGGTTATTATTACATCAAGAACTTTTTGTTTCAATTTTGTATACAAATGGTCAATGCAGGTTGAGGAATTTTGTATTATTCTAGTTGGGCATGTTTTTATTTGATGTAGATTATTATGTCATTGTAATATTTCTAACAGTGACCTTTTTTTTTCACCTTCTATGAACACATCTATATTTACATCTACAGCTATAGTTTTATTATATTTTACTATATTATTTAGGCATGTTTCTAAGTTATTTAAGAAGTTAATTTTGTCTGCTTTTCGAGGACCATAGACTCCTAGTACTACAAGTTTCCCTTTATTTAAAATTACTTTGACTCTGCACAATTCACAACACATTTCCTCACAGTATTAGTATGTAAGTTTTACATTAAAATACAAACCATTTAACAGGACAATTGTTAGTTTGAGACTGGTGCTGTACTTCGTTTCTTATATTCTTGCCATATTTTTGTATGGTTTTATTAAATGTTCTTCCAAGAGGTAGGAAATCATTTATGAATCTTTTTCTAATGTTATGCTGTTTTTCTTCCTTTGTACATTTTTATTGAATTTTGTATAACTGGTGTAAAATGCAAATGAACCAAAAGCTGATTACATAAAATGCATAATTTATTAAAACATGTAATTTGTGTCATTGTACCTTTCCTAAGCCTAAATTGTTTTATGTTTAATTTTATGACATTAAAGCCTGATGCAGGTAATACATTGTATATGTGAGATTGTTATTTTCTTCCTTCACAGGAACTCATTCCTAAAGTGAAAGAAAACAGAACTTATGTTTTAAATACTTGAGTATTATTTTCATATGATATATGTATGTAACTAGGTCCATATTCTTTAACTTGAAAGCATTTTTAGGAAAACATTCATCATTATTAGCCCATAGAATTAGTTTTTTTACCAATATTGTAACATATACACCATAATGTTGAATTTGTAATTGTTTAGCTTGAGTTGTGTATTGGGATGAAGGTCAAAGATCATATGTTGATCGTTAGAGACAATAGATCAAATTGCTCTTTAGTTGTTTTAGGCTAAGAGCATATAATCCATGATATATGAACCCTGTTTGTTAAATGAGCAAAATAGCATTTGTAAGGGAAAATTATATTTGAAAACTGATTTTTTCCTTCTGTGTTTCAGTTAAATTTAACATAGCCATACATAAATCCTTTCATGGAAGTGTTGAAAACAGTGTTTTTGTATAAATTAAATTAATTGGGAGTCGATTAATAACACAAAACAACAGCCAGACAGTCGATGTCCGCCTGAAGATAGAGGGAAGGCCTCAGAAACATGTTTCGGGAAAGTTTAAAAGTGAGTGTTGTATTGTGTTATTAATCGACTCCCAATTAATTTAATAGCCAAATATGTTGTTTTATACAAGTGCGGAAGTGTTTTTTCTAAAAACTTACAGTAAATATAATAATTGTGGCAGAGTTACAAATAAATAGGAATGGAAAATTTAATACCTTCATCGCATGTATGCATTTATGCATTGAAAACTTCCATAATATGCACATAAATATATGCATATAAAATAATTGCCACTGCATCTGTGAAACTAATTACTTGCTGTGAAGGGATTAGTACATACAGACCAGACTATCTGTTGCTAATGGTCAGCCCTCTTGACTGAACAATAAATTGAGCAGAATACCAGACATTGTGTGCTGCCTTTCTGCTCCAGAAGATCGGCTCGGGCTGGGACTAGTAAGTTTGCTTTCCAGAAACTCCACTTTGTGTTCGGCCCATACATAGAGAACTGGAGGGTACATTGCATATAGTTAGTAAACAGTTGATGGTGAGAGTTCTGTGAGTTCAGATGACCATGCCTAGCACAGTTCATTTGTGAGCTGTGACTTAGCAGTTCCATTGGATAAACATATGCCAAAGTGGACTTAGTGTCAACATGAAACATTTAATGTTATTAAACAGAATCTGCGTAGAAATTTTCAATCTTTCTTGTGACAACACAAAGTGGAAATATCTCTGACCAAAGAATATATATATCTTTTTACCTCCCTTATATCACTGATACCGGTGTTAGGGGACCCGGCCACTAGCCCGGAAAGTAAGAGCGCGGGAAGCCAAAGCACTGAGCCTGATAGGGCAACCAGGGTTGAGGAGCCAGCCCAAAGCGTGGGATGAGAGCGAGAGAACTGGATGATAGTATGAGGGTGAAATGAATAATAAGAAAGTTGGATGATGGAGCAGTTGGTGGAATAATGTCAGGGGAAACCAGAGGACCCGGAGGAAACTCACCCAGCACCGTGTTGTCCCCCGCAAATCTCACTTTGCAGTCGAGAATATACATACGTATATAGTAAAAACCTTTTATTGCATACCATTGGTGCTACTGTCCTTTTTCACCAAAATAAATCAAGCAGCAACCAATCATGAGCTCCAACTGAGACAGTTCAGTGCAAAACACCTCAAGTAGAATATATAGAAACTGAAGAAGATAAACCTAATAACTTCAGATATGAATCTTCAGATTATCAGCCTGCACCAGATGAAGAAGTGATGGTAAACCTCATGCATTTATTTATATTGTACTAAATGAGTAGTATTTGAAGTTATAGTGCTCTGTACCCTTTTGAGAAATGTACCGCTTAATAAACGAGCTCAGTGAATATAAATCTCCATTTTAACTTTTTCTACTTAAGTAAAGATTTGAATATACCAGAAATCACAATATCATTTTCTTTTTTGAAAACACAATTGGAATTAACACTGTGCCAAGCTGAGAGGTTGAAAATGAAGCAGATGTTGCTTTGAAACCAGCCCCAAAGGATTGTGAATAAGATAAGTAAATAGTGAAGTTGTGTTACTATAGTGTTTAGTTGTTCTTAACACTTAGTTTACTTCACTGTCAGTAGCTTCAGGTTTTTACATAACTAACTGTGAAATGGAAAGATAGAGTCAGACTGAAAAATTCAATGCCATAGCCGGAATTTGAACCACGGATCTACTGGTTGCCATCCAGCCGCTCTAACCAATTGAGCTACTATGGCCAACATGACATTAAATTCTCCAACTGAGTCGTATTTTTCCCGGTTCTCATAATTATTATTATTAGGAGTTCGCATAAACACATGAGACAACTACCTTAATGGCGACTTACAACGTGTGAAGTGTTTTATAATACTGAAACATGGGCCTCTCAAGCATCAGTAATAATCACTGGTTAGATAAAAAGTAAAGTCATTACACAAAGACAAACAGAAAACAGAAAACAATTGTAAAAGGAACCTTAGTTGAATATGAATGAAGACCACTTGAAGACTTGCGAAGCATTAAGATCAGAAGAAACTACAGTTCAAAAGTATTGAAAAGCATGAATGCTATTGGCTTCATTACCAGATGCAAGGCACTAGAAAACAGCAACAACCTTAGTTAAATATGCTTCATTCCAAATTATAATAAATAATAGTAACTGAAACTTCATAGTTGTGCATAGAAATATGGAATGTTTTTGCAAACACTCATTTGTATCTTCAATGTATTCTTTTTTTTTTACATTGTTTTCTTTAATGTCACTAGGTGGCAGATTGTTTCCTACTGTATTGTCAACCACTGAAAGTTAAACAAATTTTTTCGCAGAATAAATTGGCGGTATTTAAAAATTGATTTCATGATTCTTTTTCTTAAAAATAAATATAGACCAAAATAGACCTCTTCACAATCCAAACAACTAAATTGATAAATCTAGATTTTCATTTGATTTTTTTTAAGGAGAAACTTAACAAAGTGAGATTTGTGGTGGACAACATGGTGTTGGGGCGGGTTTTCTCCAGGATTTCCAGTTCCCCCACCATCTCATTCCACCAGTGTTCCACATCTTGTGTAGCTATAAAAAAATTTGATTATGCACTGATTTTATTTTAGCACCTTTTAAACATTATAATTGAGAGGCCCTCGTGCAGGAGGTATTTATGCCTCAGAAAATGACAAATTAACCTTTGCAATTTTGAAATGTGTTATGATATATGGCAAACTAGTTTAAATGGCAGAATTTAAATGTACTCATACAGAAGAGCTTCAATGATTTTTGTTACAAATCCTGGGTGTATGGCGAATAATAGGAACAGTGCCACATGTAGTAAAAGCAGGCATTAAATACACACACACACACACACACACACACACACACACACACACACACACACACACACACACACACACACACACACACACACACACACACACACACACATGCACACACAGAGGCATGCACACATACTCTATTGAAACTTAAAACTTCACTCACATCACTATTAAAAACAGCAATATTTTTGGGACTGTCCCAGCCCCATCCTCAGCTGATTGACGACTGGCTACTATCATAATTTGTTACTGTGTGCATCTCTTGTTATAGGCTCCATTTCTTGGTCGGCCGCGCCGTGGCTTAGTGATTAGACCACTTGGCTCTCACCAAGGCAGCCCGGGTTCGATACCAGGTGACTGCAAAGTGAGATTTGTGGTGGACAACACGGCGCTGGGGTAAGTTTTCTCCAGGACCTCCGGTTTCCCCCGCTATCTCATTCCACCGGTGCTCCATCTTCATCCCATGTACCATCAGTGCCACCGCCTGCGGTGCCGTATGTAGTAAAAGCAAGCGTTAAACACTACACATTTCATTTCCCTCTCTTGGAAACTTTTTATGCAAGTTCATTAGACCAATCACCGATGGTATGTCCAAATTTAAAATATGTGGAATATTTTTTACAATAAAAATTTTCTCTCATGTTGTAAGTCCAAATGTTGTTGTTAATGGTTTCAGTAATTTAATCTTCTGTCTGATGAGGTGGTTATCATTCCAGAAATGAGAAGCAACTGCCGTTTTTTATGCTTATTTATACTTTCTGTTCCTTTGGTGTTCTGTTAATCTAGTTTTTAAATTAGTTTTTGTCAATCCAGTATACATTTTGCCACAATCTTCACAATCTAGCCTATATATGCCTGTTTTTGTTCTGTTCTATTGTGTTTTATAAGGGATTATTTAACAGCTTCTTGAGTGAAAAGCTGTTTTGTGGTGCTAATTTAATGTCATCATTGTTTAATATTCGCTCAAACTTAGGAAATGTCCAAGGGTGGAAGGTAAATTTTTTCTCTTTCCAGTTATCTGTCTTTTGAAGAGTAATGATCTGTTTTAATTTCTTAAGCTTATAGTCCTAACTGTTAATCCTAACTGGTTAAATTTGAATTAAAACCATTTTTCTGTGCTACATTAATATACATGTAAATTTCTCATTATATTGTTTTGGGTCTAGAGGTATGCTGTTAAGTCTATGAATTAAGCTTCTAAGATCTGCTAATTTATGTGAATGAGGATTGAACTATTGCATTTATGTAATTATCCATGGGAGTAGGTTTTCTGTAGATTCCATATCTTAAATTATAATTTTGCTGTATAATCATTAAATTTAAGAAAGGTAATTGATTGCCTTCCTCAATTTCCATTGTGAAATTTATGTGATGATCTTGTATATTCAGCAGTTTTATTTTAATTTGTGAATTATATTTGCTTCACTATCAGCAGCTTCAGTTTTTAAATTTTATACTTCATTCCATCAACAAATCATGGACACGTTCAGATATGCAAGATAATGTTCAAAAAATCATTAAAAATAAATAATACCAAAATTCACAGAGCATTACAGAAAACCAAGTGGGGTGAATTACATCTTAGAGGTTCACGCGAACTTCACATTAAGAGCATATATTGCTCTTCAGATGTTCAGATTCAAGTGGCTGAAGAATAAAAGTAGCATTGATTATCTAGTAAACTGTCCCAAAACTGTCATCAAAGTGTTGGGTGTTCTAAAAATGATAATTGGCTTGAGAAAAAAATATCAAAGTTGAAAATGAACTCACTGTGATAACTTTGGATCTTCAAAATATTATATTTCTAAGTAAACTATAGGCGAAGTTTATTATAAAAGCCAGTTTTCTTGTTATAACATTGGTATTCATGACTTTTCTTCTGGTAAAGAAACATTGCATATATGGAACGAAAGTACAGCTTCTGGAGGAGTTTAGGAGGTTGGATCCTGTATTACGAAATATTCAGAAGTGATGAAACAAAGGAAAATTTAATTTCCTAGTCTAGTGGAGAAAATAATAATAATTTTAAAATAGCATCTTTTGGAGTATGTAGTCCAGTGTCCTGAGATAAATATTCAGAATTCCTCTATTTTTCCATTCCAAACTTATAAAAAGGCCACAATCCATAAAAGTTGGTGGGTATGTTTAAGTAAAATGTAGTTCATAACTACTGATGTGATTTGTTCAAACTCTGGTAATGGCAAGTCCTATACTTCAAAACCTGATTGCCACAAAAGTGCATAAAATTTAACTTAAAATGGTAGCACTTATACGGATACCAGCACATTGTAGAATACAAAGTAAGGAAGCAACTGATTTCCTGCCCAAGAAAAGTAGTAAAATTGTTTAAGTTAACTGATGGAAATTATCAAAAGAATAATTATATCTACACAAATCATATACTGCAAAAATTGGCTACAACAAAAGTATATAGAGGTTAAGTTAAATAAAATAGTAGCACTTACCAGCACACTGTAGAACACAAGGTAATGAAACAACTGAATTCCTGGCCAACAATGGTAGCAAAATTAGTTCAAAATAGTTGGTCCATTATACTATCACTCTATCAAATGAATAATGATATCCACATATAATTCAGAATTTAAAGAACATGAACTACAAACAAAAGGAAGCAATAAGAAAACCTATGTAACACAATTACAATTTCATGACCAACAAAATCCTCTATGGTAGTTTTTAACTTACTAACAGATGATGACTGCATCAATAAACATCTATATGGGTTTGCCATAGTAGAATATCTAAATAAGATATCGAGAGAAACCGTCTGCTTAACTGCTCAGTTCTTGCTCGACATAAAAAACTGTCATCAAAATACTGGAGTGCAAGATAGTGAATCACTGCCAACTGTCCAATAGTCATACCTACCTAGAATAGAATAATTTATTCGTCATAAACATTTACACTGGTTGGGCAAGAGCCCAGTAAACAGATGACTCGTCAAGATTAACATTAGAAATACAAGAGAATATATCAAAAACAATTAAAGATGATATGTACAGTGATGCTTAAACAATTATGTGCAAATGCAATCTTGTAGTTGCTACATTGGTCCTAGAGACTGTCTGCCATATATTCTCTTACTGAATAATATGCTTTTTCAGCAAGAGTCTTTTTTAATGTGTTTAGAAACTGGGTTTTATTTTTAATTTCTCTAAATTTTGGCGGTAATTTATTATATATTTTTATGCCTGCATAGAAAGGACTTTTTTCAAATAATGTAAGTCTATGGGCCGGCACTTTCAGATATTTTTGTGTTCTGGTCCCATGAGTGTGTTCATTCTGTTTTATATAATAATTATCAAAATTTTCATACATGTATTTGGTTAATTCATAAATATACTGAGAAGGCAGAGTAAGTATATTTAATTTACGAAATAAGTTTCTACAGGAACTTCTGGAGCTAACCTGCATCATAATACGGATAATCTTTTTTTGTAATTTAAATATTTTATCAAAACCTGTGGCTGCTCCCCAGAGTATGATACCATATGCCATTATGGAGTGGAAATAGCTATAGTAAACAGCTTTTCTTGTTTGTATGTTAGTAATTTTTGTTATGCAATGCATGTTGAAGCAAGCACTATTTAATCTTTTACTAAGATATTGAAAATGTTCTTCCCATCTTAGTTGTTCAAATAGCCAACCAACCAATCATATTTCAAAAGTCTTACATTTATAGAAGACTACAAAAACAAGATGAAATGGAATATTTTTGGTGACTCAGGGTATGGGAATGTCTTGAACTAGATTAAGATTCAAGACTAGACTTAAAGATGGTACACAGTTGTCATTTTGTAATTGAGACACAATTGCATGTATATGCAATTATCTTATACTACAGCGATCTCAGTATTATTCAGCTAGCTTTCTAGCAGTAAATGACCCATTGAAGGCTATGCTTTATTGGCTGTCAGTTCCTGTCTTCTAGTCATGTGTAGAGACTTGTTTGCTCAATGTTCATCTAAAGGGTGAAACCTTATTCAAACATATATTTTGTATGTGTTATTGTGGAATATTCTTATTAGTTTTGCTATTCTTAACTTCTCATTAATCCACTGAGAAGCTGAACAATCTATTCACACTGAACTATAAACTGTATGTTGTAGATAGGTGTGCTTTTCTTTCTTTTAATTTACATCCTCCAACGTAAGCCATATCTGATGATGAATGAAATGGATGAAATGATGCTCAAATGAATCCAGGGCCCAGAGAGCTTAGAGTTACCCAACATTCATCTTTCAAGATAAGCGAAAACCCTGGAAAAAGCCATATTCAGATAACTTGCCCTGACCAAGATTCAAACTCGTGACCTCTTGAATGTCACTGGTACCATCTGCGCTACTGAGGTGGGCATAGATAGGTGTGTATAGAATCTCAGGAGATATTTCCTGGTATTTCAGTTTCAAATAGGGATAATGTTAGATGTCTAGTGAATGCTAAAACTAAGAAATGAAAAAAACATTTTCTAATGAAAGGTAAATCTGACAAAAGTGGAGTATTATTTGAAAACTCTCCAAAGAAGTGTCTAAGACAAGTTGCAAGGCATGTGATTATTTAAAAACTCTCTACTCATACAGCTAATGAACTTCTAAAATTTAAATTCTACAGAGTGGCTATTGTTCATTAATTACAACAGGAATATCTCAATGCAGATGGACACTACTTATAATAAAGTTAATACTCATTTTAGTAAATGTTAATATTACCTTAAATTCTGAGAGTTTTAAAATGAAAAACTGTTATGTCAAACCATATAAAATGACCACTCTGTAATTCAATATAAAGATTGGTCTTCTGGTCAAAGCATGAACCTTACACCATTATCCATTATTTTGAAATCATATACATATATTCAGCAACACATACATAGAGTATAAACAGAACTCACAGTCCCATTTCTGTTATTCTGTTAACGCACTCTCTGTCTGTGCATTGTATTTTTTCATATGATGTTTTTAAAACCTAACTGCTCTTTTTGACAGTATTGAAAGAAACCAGAAAGAGTATTTAATTGGTACAATTTTGCATGTATAATATTATATTTATAACTAAGATGGACACAAAAACAGGAATATTATGAAAACAGACTCTTTTTAATGTGGGATATAATAAATATGTGGTGGATTTTGCCCTATTTGACTGTTTTATTCCTTTGTTCAGAAATGTAGGCTTTTAATTTATAATTACATTTCCTAAAATTATTAGCCTAATTTCTTAGTTTTATAGTGCCTATAAATGCCTGTTTCATACATTTGTGCCTATTCTGCTTATTAGTGCCTAAAACTGCCCTTTTAGTCAATTTCTTCTGCTTGTAATTTGTGACAACAGCTTTTGCATTTATTTCAATGCAATAGCATGATATTTTTGTGCTGGTGTAAAGGCTTATTTCTTCAGCTAATAGTAATAATTGAGGGAGGGATTATTAATTAAATTATTGATGGTGTCAATTGTTAACAATCATGTCAGATCACAATCAGTACCACTGGTAAGCAGGAATTTACTCCCATAAAATTTCTTTCACATGTGTGTAAATCTACTGACACAAAGCTGTTGTTTTACCCAATCTTAAAATCACCACTCTGGGACTCTGTTCTGGTTACAACTTAAACTTGTAAGGCCAGCGCATAATTAGCTAGGTTACACAGACTAGGATTTTATATATGAAAAAATTGTGATTTTCTCATGCTTACGTTATTCTACATTTATCTCAAGGAATCATGAAACCGATTGCTTGGAGACTTTCGGTGTTGTTTCCAACACTGAAAATGAAATTGCAGACCAATAAATCTTAATGGTTTTTGTAAAATTTTACAGAAATGCCTTTATAAAAGTAGGTATCAGAATTCTTTTCAAGATGCCGCAATTGCTGTAATTCTGTTTGAATGAACGGAAAACACATACTAAAAAGCTGTGCTTTATTATTTGTTCTCAGTCGACAAAGGGGCATTTAGGGTTTTTTATTACAAAAGTGCGATGGATTCTGTATCTTTAGCTTTTAATTAATTTTTGTTCTGTGCTTTGTATCTTTCTGACACATCATGACATCATTTTAAGTGATATTAAGATTGCTTTGATGAACTTTTGAATTTCTTATCTTTCCCACAATCGTTTCTTTTAAGGAGACACATCTGTGCAAATTAGCCCAAAACTTAAACAACAATCCCAAATTTAGTTTTTTTGTCTTAAAATTAATATAGACATACTTCAATAATATAAAGTTGTTTTTTCTTTTTCTAGCGGCACTACAGAAAACGTCACATGACTATTTAAATAACCCTACACCAGTATCGTAGCTGCTATTATGTAACTTTAACCTTAGATGTCTCAGATTACATATTTTTTACATTTTCATAACTTCAAGATGTTCCACAGGATGCAATTTTCTATTAATCTGTATGAAATTCTAAACTTGCCTGTAAGGGCAACAGAATGTTAAGCGTACCCATTTACATTTGTTGTGTTTCTGTTATTTGTATTGAAACGGATTATAATGCTTACTTCTTACTGAAAATGCTTAGGAAAATAAAAATGATTAAATAGGTATGTTTATTTTTTCCCTTCGTTGATATGGCAAAGACAAATATTTTACATAGGTACAGGAAATTAATAGGCTAAAATGGCTGCAAAAGCTTATACCCCAAGCATTAATTTTGAAAATTACAAGATGTTGACATTTTGAAAATCGCTTGTAATTTAGACATAAACTGTTAATTCCTCAGAAACTAATATAACTAGAAAGCTGAAACTTGGTATAATTCCATTCTTGATCGATCACAAAAATAAATGGTATAAATTTGAAACAAATCTAACAAAAGCTTCAAATATTTCAATTTTCATCCTTAAGCCCACCCCCCTCTCCCAAAAATCCATGTTTTTGTTTGACATAGCTAATTACTTCACACCTTTCTGCACATTATGGTTCTTACTCAGTGAAGTGGATTTATACATATTTTAATTATACAATATCTGTTACTTTAACTTGCTGTGGTGCCATTTATGAAATCTGGAATAAATGTAGAACTATTTTGTCTAGGGAACTGCAAAATAGTATGTTTTTAGCACATTTGTTGCAGCATATGTTGCGATGATTATCATTTTGTTATAGTGCATTTTAAGAGCCATTTTACCATAATTATGCATTTCTAAGTGTTTAATTAGCAAATTTTAGTACCTATTTAAGTGCCTATTTTGCCCATTTTTAATGCCTTTTTGCCTGCCTATTTCACAAATTTTTAGTGCCTATAAATCCGCTCCCTAATAATGAATAATTAAATGTCCAATTCTTTGACATTAAACTGTACTTAAGTTTTAATTTTCTACCTTTCAAAACAGAAATTTTCATTCCATTCCTATAATGAAGAAAAAATGCAAGTAAAAAAGCTTCTGCTCTCTCAGAATGTACTGTTTTATATTATTTCCAGAAGCAATTCAGTGATTTGTGTTAAGTAAATCTGCTTTTAGTGTAGTAATGAATGTTCTAAAGCTGTAAAATGCCTCTCAGAAGTTAGCATATTGAACCTTTTTAGTAACAAAGATTACACAAATTATGTTCATAACCATTGCAAAAGCATATTTTCCGAAATTGTAACTACTTTTAACATTTTAGTAATTTCTATTGTATAATCTTATTTGGAAAGGGAATTGGAATACGTTTTAATCTAAACTCTAAATGGACAATTTGTTGGGATTTTTATGAATAAAAAAGTAACTTTTACACAAATGCACATAAACATTCCCTTTATAAATTAAATCTTTGATATAGTCTTCTTTCTAATATGTGATGCGATAACTTTTTCCAAGTCCTTCGCACTTATTATACAACTATGATGTTTAATATGATTTCTTTCCTTTTTGGTGCAATTTTGTGCTGGAGGGCATTCTTTTAATGTTACTGAAGTCATAACTTAATTGTTTATTTATTTACTTATTGCATATGTAGCTATGTTAAAGAATTCAGTGCAGGCAAATTATCCTTGTTTCTCCACTGAATGCAAGGCTGCCAACAGTCTTATTTGTCCCTATATTACACTATCTAGAAACTAACTACAAAGTACCTAAATTGCACTACCTAGCTAATTACACTAAACACACACAATAGTCCTTAATTTACACTAACTAGCTAATTACACTAAGGGTAGTATTGCATTTGGAACATAACATCTGTGTCCTCAGAAGACCCTCATCAAATAATAATTGAAGGCACGCATCCTCATTATTAAAATAAAAGGACAAGTCCATTTTACTGATTTGTCGAGCCATTTCCCGATTTTCAACAATGTACCTACAAACGAATCTTAATATTTGAAGAACGCACAGAAAGAACAGCCTTCACTTCTAACAGTACAATAGGTACTTTACTCCTCACTCCTGCTCTGGCTACCGGCCAGTGAAGACGTGTTTGCTGGAGTCTCTATCTGTAGTGATAGTTTATAGTTTATAATTTTATCAAATAGTGTTGTGTTATTGTGTCGAGTTGTACAGTCTTCAGTTTAAAAGTAAGTAAAATTGGTCTAATAAGTTTTATTTAAGAAGAAGAATAATTTATGTCCTAAGTTATTTCATTTGTAAGTAATACTGGCGGAGGCTAGTAGAGCTTTGGGGGTAGACAAAAATGTCACTCAAGAGTATTTTTAATCCCAAAAAAGTCTCTAAGAAGATCCCCAGTTATGGGCGTTAAATCACAAGCTAAAGTAGAAGAGAAAAAGGTAGTGAAAATGGAGGAATTTTTTGATAACTTAGCAGAAATTAATATAATTGCAGGTAAAGAGAAGTTAAGTGTATAAAATAAAAGCAAAATTTTCACAATTCTCTCAAATTTTCAAAAAGGATTTATTTCTTTAAAAATTGAAAAAGAAAAAGTTGAAAAAGAAGCAGAATTATATAAGGAATTATATGAGAATAGTAAACAATGTGCACCAACATATGCACAAATTACTTCATCAACAGTAATTTCAACTGGTAGGAAAGAATTAGAATTGGAAAAGGTAAAGAAAAAGGAAACTTGCACTGTGTTTATTTCATCAGTAAATAATCAGCAAGCAAATGAAGTGAAGAAAATGGTTGTATCCAAATTAAAACCAATAGAGGAAAAAATTAAAATACAGAGTATGAGAATAGCTGGAGAAAAATCCATTGTTATCGAGACAGAATCTGAAGAAGATGCCAATCATATTTTGAATAGCAAAAATTTATCAAATCAAGATTTGAAAATTGAGAAAGCAAGGAAAAGGAATCCACTCATTATTTTATATGATGTTATGAAGTGGAAGAAAGAAGAGGAAATGAAGTGTGACATTTATCAACAAAATTTTGAAGATGTAATTGATAGAAGTGAATTCGAAGAGGGTTTTAAATTTAAGTTTAAAATATGACCAAGATGAGAAGATGCAGTCCATTATTTGGTGGAGGTTTCCTCTAAAGTTAGGAATATTATTATTGCCAAAAAGAAACTTTATATTGGCTTCCAAGCTGTAAACGTCAAAGATTTTATTTCAGTAGTGAAATATGTTAAATGTCAAGCATTTGGTCATGTTGCTTAGTATTGTAACAGAACCCAAGTTTGTGGTCATTGTGGGGAAAAGGATCACGATAAGAAAGATTGTGGAAAGAAAGATCTAGCACCTATATGTGTCCCATGTCTTTATAGAAAAAAGGTCTGTAATGATAGAGCTAAGTGTTCGAGTTATAAATTATATTGGGAACGTACCATAAATAGAATAAATTATGATTGATTTTGTGAATTCTAGTTGTATAAAAATAAAAAAATTTAAGAGAAATACTCCTAGTAGAATAAGAAGAAATTTAAAAGGTGTCATTGTACCTGAATTAAAATTAAAAGAAATGGAATATAAAAAAATATATTGTTAAATTTAATGAAGAAATACAAACAGAAATACAGCCAGAAGATAAGTATGATGGTTAAATTTAAAGGGAGTCGATTAATGACACTAAACAACACTTAGTGTCATTAATCGACTCCCTTTAAATTTAATTTATCATAACAACACTGTTTTCAACACTTCCAAGAAAGGAATTGAAGTATGATGGTGTTAATTATGATAAGAATGATTCTGAAAATATTTCATTAAATGAAGCGAAGAAAGAAGATTCAGGAGCATTAAAAATTTAAATAAATAAAGTTATAAATTATAAGAAAATTGATGTCAATTATAATTCCATTCTTAATGCCGACGATACAGATGATGAAGAAGGAATTGATATCTATGAAGACCAAGAAGAAAATGTGGATCAGAAGATTGATAGCATTAATAATCCAAATGAAAAATGTAATGTTTTTAAACATCTATGGAAAACCGATATACAGAAAAAAATATGCAGAAGCAGTTAAATGAAGACGGTGAAAGAGTAGGGAGTATCATAAGCAGTGATGATAATGATTTTATTTTACTTGAAATTAAAAGTATTGATGAAGAGTTGAATAAATCCAGTGACGTGTGTGAGCCTGATTTGTGCAACAGGAAGCCGCACACGTGTCTGTCAGCCACACCATGCCAATAACCTCTGAGGATGTCAGCAATTTATACAGTAACTTGGAAAATGTTATGGTCATCAGTCGGCTGGAGGAACAAAAGAGTTTATTAGCTGCTTTAAGGCATATTATTATAAAATTGCATCCCAGCGGAGGTTTTATTGTCTTTCCAGTTCCCAATGCCATTGATAGGATCACATTAAGAACAAATAATATTACTACAAATCCTGAAGACCTTTTTCATATTTTAGAAAAACATTTTAGTAGAAGAGGCGATGTTTTGGATTTAGAAGAAAAAAAATGTAAATTTTGTACAATGTTATGGACGTTTGCCTTTGATTATAGTAAAAAATGGCCCAATTTTTATATACATGTAAGACATGATAATGCTATTTATCCTAAACTTAATATTCCAAAATCAGTTACATCCATCTTCCCAAATATTACCGATCAACCTCCAAATTCTTTCAAAATAAAGCTTATTCAATAAAAACAAATTCCTATAAATCCCATACCACCATAAAAAATGATAATCTTGTCAGTTCAGTAGTTTAAAAATTTTGCAGATGATAAGAAAACTCATATTAATACAGTGCATGTTAATAAAAGTATACATTTAAAACCAAATCCTCATCTACAAAAAGATCTGGAGGGGAAAGAATATTACATGTCCATGAGTTAAGAAGAGTGATAGAACAGCAGCCTCCAGACGGCCCCAAATAGCATTATTATGTTAATGTTGGTTATATTCAATTAAAAATCATAAGTGACAGTTTCAGAAGAATATAATCAGATTTTTTTTTTAGAATTGCACAATTAAATGCCCAAAGGCGCAAATTTGTCATGTCTGAATTAAAAAATGTAATAGAGGAATTAAATCTAGATATATTAACAATTCAGGAGCCTTATTCATTTAAAGGAAAACTTATTCATGTACCTGTCATGGCGAGGGTTATAAATACTGGAAAAAATCCAATGGTGGCCATCCTAATTCTGAATAAAAATTTACAAGTTGTTAATGTTGTCCAATTTAGTGATTCACATACAAATTGTATAGAAGTAACATCAGAATCAGGCACCTTTATCCTAGAAAATCACTATTTCCAATATAGTGATGATATAAATCTGTATTTAAATAAAATAAGAAATATAAATAATACTTTTAAAAATTATGAGATTATTCATACATTCGATGGAAATGCAAAATCAACTTGGTGGTTTAATGATTCTTCCGATACAAGAGGTAAATTATTGGAAGAATTAATTTCTGATCAAAATATGTATATTTTAAATAAACCACATAATTCGTATACTTTTGAAAATAATCAAGGAGCAACTTCAAATATCGATTTAACATTAGTTAATATTAAAGCTTTGAATAAAATTTCTCATTGGAAGATAGGTCAGGATTTTATTTCCAGTGATCATTGATTAATTTATTTTAATTATGAATTACAAAATTTAAACTGCTATTTAATAAAGGAAAATAGAAATTTTAAGAATGCCAACTGGGAAAAGTTAAAATTAATATTTGATGAAAATCTTATATATAATGGTTTATCCATAGATGAAGATGTTAATGTCTTAACAACAACTATAAATATTGCAATTAAACAATCTGTTCCAAAAAGAAGAGATAAAGTGTATACTGATACCTGTTGGTCAGAAGAATTACAAACAGCGAGAAGAAAAATGAGAAGATTTCGTAAAATTTATCAATGTTCTATAATTCCAGAAGACAGAAATTATAAATTAAATTTATATAGAAAAGCCAAATAAAATTTTAAAAATCTTGTTTATAATACATGTAATAAATCATGAGAAACATTTGTGGAAGATAATTTGGCCAATAATATATGGGGAATGCCATATAAAATTGTAATGGATAAAATTAAAAGACCTAAATTCTTAAATACATTAAATAAACTGAATGGTACCTTTACAACTAATTGGGAAGATACAACTAAATTATTATTAGATACCTTGCTCCCTGATGACGATAAGGAATCTGATACTATACAGAATGTAATTAATAGAATTAATTCAAAACAACCATATATAAATAATAATCCAATATTACATTTTGATCAGAAAGAAGTTCAATTGGTTCTTTTGAAGTTAAAGAAGAAGAAAGCTTGTGGACCAGATGGTATAGCCAATGAAGTTCTATTAAATCTTCAAGATAAATTAGTACCATATTTAACAAAACTTTTTAATGATTGTTTATGGCAAGGAAAATTCCCCATATGATGGAAAGAAGCCAAAGTTATTATTCTAAATAAAGGCAATGATAAGGATCCCAGTAAACCAAAATCTTACAGACCTATATGCCTTTTAAATACAACTTGGATATCATTATGGAAAGCCTTTTGGAAGAAATACAAGAAAAATCAGAAATTTTAGAAACCATCGCATGCTGATGATGTTTTTCTTATAGAAGGAAATTCCCAAACTGAATTAGAGCATAAATCAAGAGTTTTAGCAGATATTTTAATTCAGTGGTGTAAAAAATCTAAATTAAATATTGCACCCCAAAAATCCAATTATATTTTATTTAAAGGAACTTTAAAAAGGGATCCAATCATTAAATTAAAGAATGATAATATAAAATGCTCAAAAAATATCAAATATTTAGGTCTAAAGCTTGATGAAAAATTGAATTTTGGAAACCTTATTGGATATATTAAACATAAATCAGAATTAATAATGATGAAATTAACAAGAATCATACAAATTAAATTTCATATTTCTTTGAAAACGATAATAACATATCATTATACTATTTTTGGTTCTATTGTGATGTATGGTGCAGCAAACTGGGCTCATAGGATGAATAACATCAAATTACTGAAACAAATCCGGAGCTCCCAGAGAATTATATTGTTAAGATATACTGGTGCCCTAAATACGACTCCAACGTTGGGTTTATTAGTTTCTACAGGAATTTGGCCTATTGATCTATTAATCTAACTTTGTGCTTCCATGTTTTGGTTAAAGAGAAATAATTTTAGTAAAATTGAAGAAATTTTAGGAGCAAGATGTTTTACCAGAAGTGAAATTATTAGAATATTATTATCAGTTTGGCAGCATGAATGGGATAATACACAAGCAGACAGAAGAACCTATAACCTTTTCCCCTGTATTATTGAAAGATTAAAATTAAAGCATTTGAATCCCTCTAAGGGATTTATTCATTATATTACAGAACATGGTCCATATAGTACTTATTGGAAAAAAATTAATAAATTGAATAATGATTTATGTAAACATTGTAAAGTAATTGATTCATTGGAACATGTGTTATTTTAATGTCAAATAACAGAATTTGTTTGAGAAGAAAGATCTATATTAAATGGTCTACAAATTTATGATATTTTAAGAAATAAGGAATCTTGTATTTATCTGGAGTCCATGGCTCATAAGCTAAGTGAGAAAATGAGAGAAGTTATATTATTCAAAATGATAGTAACACCACATATGGAAGAGTTAATTGTCAGAAGGAGTGAAAGATTGGTAAATAGACAAAGAGTAGAAGAGATAAGAGAAGAAGTATAGTAAGAAGAAGAGGAAGAAGGATGGGATGTCTATTTATCTAATATTATGCTAAATAGAGAAGAAGAGGAAGATGAAGAGAAAAAATGTTGGGATAATAATTAATCCAATAAGTCGGCGAGGGAAGGTAAATAGGAGGGAGCGGCACTGTTCCAGTAAGATGGCTGCGTTGACTTCAGGAGGCTGGGTCCAGGGGCAGTGGTCAGAAGTGGTACAAATGAATTTTTAAAATGGGGTTGCTGTCTTCAGATGCGGTCACTCAGCAGGTAGCAGATGAAGACTGACAATAGTGTGTAAGAGTGAAGTGTAATAGCAGTGAATTTTAGGTTTTATTTTATTTATTTAATATGGAAGTTCTAGTGAAGAAGTTAAAAAAAAAATATGTTTTTCAGTTTCTTTTTTTTTTAATACTGAAAAAGTGTTTTTATAGTGCAAGTGTAATGGTACTTTTAGTAAATTGTTATAGAGAAGATTTAAGAAGAATTTGTATTACAGTGTGGGTGTTGATGGGTTGTGAAATATTTTAATCAGTAGAGTGTAATTAAGAATTGAAAAGATTTTAGTGTTCGCTATAGAAAAAATTAATAATGGCAGTGTAATTTTAAAGGTTTTTTATTATAAGTGCTTTATATAATATGCTTTAAAATTCTTCAGTATATCAATAGTTTGTGAACAATTTTGTTTTATATAATTATGAATTTTATTGTAATTTAATGATCTAGTTTTAGTTTAGTATTATGAGTACCGGTTACCAGTATTAGTTAGATTTTAGCTAGATCTAGGGAACTGGATACCATTTTTGTTCTGCTGGATACCAGCACTAATAGTTTATAGAAATTTAATTAATAAAAATCTGTGTTCTTTTCTTTTAATCTAATAGTTTTAAACATAACAATTTTATAATGATAATGATGATAATAATAATCATGATAATAATAATAACAACAATAATAATGATAATGATGATAATGATAATAATAATAATAATAATAATAATAATAATAATAATAATAATAATAATAATAATAATAATAATAATAATAATAATAATAATAATAGTAACAGTAACAATAAGAATAACAGTAACAATAACAATAATAATAATGATGATGATGATGATGATGATGATGATGATG
Organism: Mantis religiosa; assembly: GCA_030765055.1. Lineage (NCBI taxonomy): Eukaryota > Metazoa > Arthropoda > Insecta > Mantodea > Mantidae > Mantis > Mantis religiosa. The sequence goes on along the minus strand of CM060950.1, from coordinate 347,269,745 downwards.
ATGATGATGATGATGATGATGATGATGATGATAATAATAATAATAATAATAATAATAATAATAATAATAATAATAATAATAATAATAATAATAATAATAATAATAATAATAATAATAATAATAATAATAATAATAATAATAATAATAATAATAATAATAATAAAGTAGATGATATTATGAATTGTTTTGTTGTTTGTTTACATTTTAAATTGCTTTATTTCAGATAGTATGTTATGCAATAATTATAATTTATAATTGATGTAGTTAAATAAGTTAATAGTTAAATAGTTAAATTAATTTATTAGCAATTTATAAAGTTTTATATTTACTTTTTAAGCAATTGAAGAATGGTAGTAAGGTATAAAATTAAAATGATAAATATGTTAATTGTATTATTATGTTTAAATTATTTTAATTTAGGAATTTTTATGGTAGTTGAGTAGGAAGTTTGTTTTGATTTTATTTTAGTTTTAAGTTTTCTTTCATTTCTTTTTACTCTAGTTGTAGGTTAATCCGGAAATTTTTTATGTAATTAATTGAATTGTTTTGATTTCAATAAATTAAAAGTTTGAAATATATATGTCCTGGTTTAAGTAATTAGGTACCAGGACTCAGTATTTCATATTTTTATTTATTTAGTACAATAGGTACTTCTGCTGGACAGCAAGCCTACTTTTGTAAAGCAATAAAGGCTGATAGGAAACATGGTCAGTATTTTACAAAACTGACCGGCACTAATTGTATCCACATGTCTTTCTGCACTTGTGTTGGACAAATGTCTGGAGCATTTTTGCAGAGGTTGGCTACAAGTGTTACACACCTTTCTCATGGTGGCTGCAACGCGAGAACTGCAGTTTGTGTGCTTGCGCATGCACATACCTGCAGTTTGGGACTTAGAAAATGAAATGAAATGTGTAGTGTTTAACGCCTGCTTTTACTACATACGGCACCGCAGGCGGTGACACTGATGATACATGAGATGAAGATGGAGCACCAGTGGAATGAGATGACGGGGGAAACCGGAGGTCCCGGAGAAAACCCGCCACAGCGCCGTGTTGTCCACCACAAATCTTACTTTGCGGTCGCCTGGGATCGAACTCAGGCCGCCTTGGTGAGAGCCAAGCGGTCTAACCACTGAGCCATGGCGGGGCCTTTGGGACTTAGAAAATATTCTTGTGTCACACAAAAGAAAGTTTCTCCATTATTATTAAAATTAGGCAAATGAGTCAACCTTGTAAGTAGAGAAAAGTATATACAAGGTTGACTCATTCACCTAATTTTAATTAAATCTTTGATTTCACAATGCTTGAGTCTAATGACAAGGTATACTTTTATGTTAAAAACAGAAAATTGGCAAATAATATCAATTACAGCTTTATTATAATTCAATGCCATCAGAGGAATAGTAGTGCCATGCATATTTTATATTCAGGGGAAATATCTTTCTCTGAAATTTGTAAATAAACCACTCACAACAATCAATAAGTAAATTTAATGTTTTATTTTTGAATTAACTTTATCATAAAATTGCATTTTATACATGCAGTAATTATAAATCTGGTGAATTTTACTTTCTTACTTAAACAAAATAACAATATATGCATAACATAAATAAACACACAAATTCCACAAAACATTTATGGTTTGAATGGCATAAAAGACAAATTATTAACAAAATGTGAAATAGGCATTGCCTAAAATTATAATACAAAATTATCCATATGATTTGCAAACACAGGCTCCATGCAATACAAATTCTACAAAACATTTACAATTTTGAATGACATAAGAAGACAATTTATATATGAAATATGATATTAATATTGCCTAAAATTATAATATCAAATTACCCATATGATTTGCAAACATAGGCTCCATGCAATACAAATTCTACAAAACATTTACAATTTTGAATGACATAAGAAGACAATCTATATATGAAATATGACATTAATATTGCCTAAAATTATAATATCAAATAACCCATATGATTTGCAAACATAGGCTCCATGCAATACAAATTCTACAAAACATTTACAATTTTGAATGACACAAGAAGACAAATTATATATAAAATATTGTATCAGCATTGCCTAAAATTATAATATACAATTACCCATGTGATTTGCAAATATGGCACAGACTGTACAAGTTCCACAAAATATTTATAGTTTTGAAAATCATAAAAAGACAGATTATTATAAAATATGATATCAGAATTAACTAAAATTAAAATATATGATTTACAAATAGATTCCAAGCACTTTCCTTGTCAGTCATTTCCTTTTCCCATGTCATTACAGGTGGTGTGTTGAATGTTGTCTGTGATGATTTCACTACTTTCTCACTCATTTTGACAATATTCGGTGCATAGTTTTGGCGGCAGCAGCAACCAATGTACCTTGTCCTAAGAGCCAAAACTTTTTCACATAATCTGCCACTGGTCTGCGAATTTTCGGCCCATACCATCTAGGAGTAAAACAAAATATGTTTATTTTATTTTTGTGCACAAGTACTTCAACAACCACAATGATGAAGATGATGAGATGATTATGATTGTGATGATGACATTGTAGCTTTCAATACTTCATACTATGCCAGTGATTGCACTTGCTATATGTATGTTACTGGATACACATCATAGAAGCACATAAGTAAATGTTTTGCAGTAAAACATAATTAAGAAACACTTATTCATAAATACTTCAGTGCTTATTTGCTAAATGAACAGTTCCAAAATTGATTTTCACATAATACAATATGCAATTCTATTTATAAATACATACATATTATTAGTTATACCTGAAACATTGAATATTATGCTATGAATTCAAATCATGGATATTTGCCTCTCTCTGTTGATGCACTCAACACTGAATTACCATGACAAACTACCTCCACATGAGCATTAAATTCCTACTTCATATATATTTGTATATCCTGGAGGACCTTCACGCAGTCTCAATATTCAGGAAGTCCTATCTAAAGGCAATTTACAATATTGCTAAGACATTTTAATTTTTAGGCCTTATTTAACCATTAATAGGTATAATTTATTCAGTAATTGCTCTTACACCGAGTTGCTGTGTAAACAACACTAATTTAGAAACTGAATCATGGTCATTTGTTGCTGATCATGACATTACTGTAGATGAATGGTCACTTATAGCACATGGACAACTGTAAAATTTAATCTAAGATTTTATTGTGGTTAAATCTGACCATACAGTACAGCTCGTTTTTGTTCTCCCACTTCATATGCGCTGCTTACTAAAGTTGCAAAATGGTATGGTTTCAAATTCAAAACAACTTAAATCACTTTCAAGCTGTGCTGTAGGGAAGAACAGACTCTTCATAGGCCTCCTGTAACATTGTATAGGCTTCAGCTGAAGATTTGTTCAGATGAAAGCAGAATTTCAAAGGTGTTTCACCTCTGTTATTTTGATAGGCGATAATGAACATATCTCTGTTTGAACAAAAACCAACTACAAATAGTTTTTTTTTCAATTAATTTTGACGTCACTGTTACTAAATTCCTCCAATTACGCATAATGTCTCTGTTTGCCCACCTCTCACAGGTGAGAGAACTAGGAGCACCAACAATGAAACTATTATGGTGTGTTTGTTAGACATTAAGCTAACAAGTCCGCCTCGGTAGCATGGTAGTAGCGTGTCTGCCTCATGTTCAAGAGGTCCCGAGTTCGAATCTCGGTTAGGGTGAGTTATCTGGATAAGGTTTTTTTCGGGGGTTTCCCTTGTGCTGCAAGACGAATGTCGGGTAACTCTAAGCTCTATGGATCCTTGGCTCATTTGAGCGTCATTTCACTCAACAAAAAAAAGCTAACAGAATATCATAAGATTAAATACTAGTGTGAGAAACTTGACCATAAAAAATTATGATCATTCTTTATTGAACAACCCGCATAAGATTACTAAAAAGTAAAATACTGAATAATCGTGTATGGTGTATGATCCAGTTCCTTGTTTTTAGTTCTACTTTAGAACTATATAAAGCACAAATACAACCACAGGTTCTCCGCTTTCATTTTTTAATATTTAGTGAAGCTAATAATGCATTAAAAAGAATAATTCCTTCTAATTTATGTGCTTCAAATATGGCTATCAATTTAATTATGTTTAGAGAAATACAGGTAATAACTGAACTTACCCCTTTTCAATACTGTTAATTTCTCTACTATTGGAGTATTCAACAAAAGAGAATTGATGCTGCGTTCTTCCAGCATTGGCCCTTTCCAACAAAGAAGTTAAATCTCGATATAAAGAAGATACCAATTTTGGTTTGGTACAATTCACTCCTATGGTAATCAACTGTGAAGAATTCAGTTCCCAACACTTATTAACAGTAACTCTGATTTTCTGTCCATTTTATATTCATCCTGAACAAATGCCCGCCTCGGTAGCGTGATGGTAGCATGTCTGCCTCACATTCAAGAGGTCCCGTGTTCGAATCTCTGTCAGGGTGAGTTACCTGGATAAGGTTTTCTCCCGGGGTTTTCCCTTATCCTGAAAGATGAATGTCGGGTACCTCTAAGCTCTATGGACCTCGGACTCATTTGAGCATCATTTCACCCATTCCATTCATCGTCCGATATGACTTAACGTTGGAGGACGTAAATTACACCAAAAAAAAAAATCCTGAACAAAGAGGAAAATCTCATTGATATGTCTATTTTTGTTTGATGCTCCGAAAACAGAGGAGATAAGGAATGAATTTAAAAAAATGCTTTTTTCTTGGGAGGTTACATGCTTTAAAAGCATAGATGATGCTGGACAATGAGCATATAAGAAAGAGCCAAAGCTACTTTAAATCCTTACAGTTAAAATCTTTAATAAAAGCCACAAACAACCTACTTGGACCAACAAGCTTGCAGAGAGGAAAAAATATATATTATAATAATTATAACAATCATAAATATTTTTTCATACCAGCTGTGTGTAAGCTATTGAAGAATTTGAATAAAATTTGAAAAACTGAATCTGACAGAATGTGAGATCTTTAGTTACATTACCATCATTACACTATGAACATCTCTTACCCGCCGACCTCGGTAGCGTGGATCGTAACAAGTCTGCCTCACGTTCAAGAGGTTCAGAGTTCAAATATCGGTCAGGGTGAGTTACCTAGATAAGGTTTTTTCCGGGGTTTTCCCTTATCCTGAAAGATGAATGTTGGGTAACTCTAAGCTCTATGGACCCTGGACTTATTTGAGCATCATTTCATCCATTCCACTCATCATCCGATATGAACTAGCATTGGAGGACGTAAATTACAAAAAAAAAAAAAAAAAAAAAAAATCTCTTATCTAATGAATCTTTATGACTATAGAAAAAGTTTCTATAAAGAGCTCTCAACCATAGATATTTAGCCTGCCAAATACTGCTTTAAATGTGCACTAAACTTCTCTCATCTGACTCTTGTATACTCGGTGCAGGTTTCAAGGCAGTCTAGATAGTTCTGGAGAATCACACCTAAAGGAGACATTTTCAATATTCAATTTTCTGTCAATGGAGAGTACAAAACTCTGATAGACTTTGTCAGTACCCAGTATACAGTACAATATAATTATTATTCCTTCCTACACTTAAATTCTTCTAAAGTTTAAAATGTGTTTACCATTGAATATCTCTTTATATCCTTTATGGATAGTTCAGTATCTCTCATAACTTTTATTTCTTCAATTAGATTGACCAATCAAAACAGCAATGGCCCTTTTCAAAACAACCATAGCACCAGTAGCAATAAACAGCATAAATCTAACATGGAAGATGCTCAATACAGGGGAGCTGAGTACTAGAAAAGGTGAAGTCAAGATATACAAGATGCATCTTGGGAATCAGAAAGACATGTAATCAAGACAAGCCGAACCAATGAGAAAGAATTTATTCATAGAAGACATAAGAATAGACCTGCTCATACCAAATAGCACAGCCTATGAACAAGCATGACAAAAAATGGAGGAAAAGAAAAAATTCCATATGGACTAAATTCTACTCAACCAACGCCATGGGGACGGAAGAATGGAAGGCAGCAAATTAGGACCTCAGGCACACAATGACCCAGTGTGCTGTTCATGGGTTCCACCACATGCTCTGCATCAACAAATGATTTCACAAACCTAGTGAAAAGTGTTGTTGTGTAAAGTATAAAAAGCATTTCTCTATACCATGCTGAAAGTGCATAGAAAACCAAACTGCTACAACAAGGCTTAGGATCTCAGTTGGTGGAGCACCTGCCTGCCATGTGAGGGGTCATTTGGTTCGATTCTCATCTCCAATGAAGATGATTTCCCATCTTCCCCAGAGTCTGGAAGTATAAATGAGTGCATGATCTAATGATTAAAAAAAATTTTCAAAGTCCACGAGATAACACCATCGTGATATGTTCCAAAGAAGAATGCCACTGATAGGACCATTGCAGTCACAGGCGGTGTATGAATGAAACAATAATAAAAAAAAAGAGGCTAGGATAGTCAGAATCACTCATGCACATTTGTGTATAATTCCATTTATTATTTTTTCTTCAATTAACTTATTATAGACCTATTTTTCCATGTTTTTATAGAGAATGTGCTTATTATCTCTTGATTAAAAATCTAAAAAAAATATTTCTTTGTTTCTTAAGTTATATATGTGCTATAGTTTTGTGGTTCTTCTTTTCCTTGTAAAATATGTTTTATATATATACACGCACAAAACAGTTAATATATTAAATTGTTTAATTATTTCTCTGCATGTATGTCTATTACTTAATTTTCCTGTTATTTTAATTGCTCTTTTCTGGAATTTAAAATATATTTTAATTGCTCTTCTTGTAGTGTTTCCATATTTTATGTGTGACTATATAAATGCACAGTATACCAGTTTAAGTGTATCATTATCCATGGTTTTCCTTATTTGTCTCATTAAATAGAAGCCAGTGTGTATCTTTTTTATATTCGACTTATATATCTTTCAGTTTAACTACTTGTCTATAGTAAATGCTAAAACATTTATATACCTGGTCTCTATTTTCAACTATTTCTAATTTTATACCTTTTAAACTACAAACTTTGAATTAAAACTTTATTCAGGTTATCTGTTTGGTGTTCAATATAATATACAAATGTAAACAATGCTTGAGAGGTAGAGTCAAACTGAAAAATTTTATGCCATAACTGGGATCTGAACCATGAATCTGCCTGCCTCTGTCCTACTGCTCTATCACTGAGTTACCATGCCAACATGCCATCACTTTGGAGAATTTGAGAATTTTATGTCCTCCTTGGCAAATGTTTCTTCCAGATTTTTCTCAACCTTCAACTGGCAAATGCTATAATGTTACACTCAACTTAGGCCTAGTCACTTCCTACCCAAATTTCTCTCCCCAATTATTATTTCTTATATTATCATTAGTGTCCATCACCTGCAGTGGTCTATGTAGTAAGAAAGCATCTTAAATACTACTTCATTCTTACTTACAAACTCATCTCAAGTCAATGTAGTCACCACTAATGAGTTTCCACTAAGACAATGACTAACGGAGTCTAGGCAAATACCAAAAATTTCAAGCTGTAGCCATGCAAATGACAGAACACTTAAAAGCTTTTGACTGATTTTTATTAAGCTATTTTAAACCTTTTTAATAAGTGGATTACTTAGTCATGACATACAAGAAGAATTACATTTTGTATCACATTTTACTTAAACTAATCATAGATACTAAAGCAGCAAAGTATTTTCCTAAATCTAATATGGAACAAGTTTGAGGATCTGTTGTATAGGAAGAATTCAGTATTAATGTTCTCCAATTATGATCTGATGTTAAGTGAAACCAAAGTTGCTTCATCATCGCTTTTGTTTACAGCTGAACTGTGTAGTTGAAAGAAAGATAATTCTGTGTAACTGTGTTTTGTCTTAATTTATCTTCCTTCTTTTAGAAAGAGATGTCTTGGAGTTTTGGGGCAGAAGCCATGCACCTTCAGTAAAATTAGAGGGATGATGCTTCTGGCTTTGCAAGTAGGAGGTCTGCCCCCTTCCATATATGTGCCTATGGAGATGCACATGAAGTTCTTTCTATTTGTACTTAAAACTGCATATATGAATGACATATTTGCTATCATACCTGAGAGATTTTAAAACTATTGAATTTGTACGATCACACTTACTTTGGAAGTTGAAAAAGGTAGATGGCTGCCTTTCCTGAATTTAAAAATCACCAAACAAGAACCAAGTGTGTTAATTATATTATACAAGTTAAGTCCAAAATCTTATATATTTGCCATTTTTCAAAGCTTAACCTGTGCATTCATTCACATGCTATTAGCAGGCATTGAGTGTAACAAAGAATATGAGCATGAACATGAAATTGCCATAAAATATGGCTTCAAAACAAATTTCATTGAAAAGATGATTATACACACATGCTGATGCACATGTGCATGCACGCACGCACATGCACGGGCACATACACACAAACACACACACAGACACATACACAGAAAATGATCAAAGAAATAAGAACACTAATGTAGGCCTGTGCAAGAACTGATACACATGCAGGTAACATCATACTGTATAAATGCAAGCAGAGCGGTGGACTGTTATGTGGATGTTCATGTTTTGTAGACAGTGTTTTAACCAGTGGTGAAGCATGGCTTGACATTTAGGGAAGGGGCTCCTGTATATCTGTAACTTGTGGACTTGGGTTCCAAACTCATTGCCTGTATACAGGTAACACTACCATAAACATCATACCACACTTTGCCCTTGATTTCAACCAAGTTCTAATGGAGCCAAATGGAGGACTCTGACTCCACTTTTAGGAGAAATAGGAAGCTTTCTTGTTCATAGAAGTGGATTGGGTTGAAAAATGTTTGGTTTATCACAAAACCCTTGATCAGTTAAAATGATTAATCTTAAAAGCCATTATATTGTGCACCACAGTCAGGTTTATGAAAATATTAGAACAATACCTATGTAATGAAAATAAACCAGGTATAAGTAGCACTTAACAGAGTATTTGGTAACAATCTACTGTTTAAAGCTTGTATAATTTATGGAAACATTAGAATATATACATTAAAATCTGCTTTGTCATCTTATTATTATCTTTTTAATAAAATATTTTTGTTTACATTATATATGATATATTACAGCATATTTGTTATATTTTATTTTTTGGGTGAGGACCACGAGTCTCCTATAATCTCCAACACAGTTATCATATTTCTATGGAAATATGTAAGACTAACAAGGGAACTATCACAATGTTCACACCTGTAAGCACTTAAGAGTTTGATGGTATCAGATCGAGCCTGTATGCCAAAAATCAGGTGTGTAGTATATTTGGAAGTACCCAAAAATGAGTCCAGAATATCTAGGAACATATAGTAATAATAATGCAGTATTTTATGGGTAGAGTTGTTTATCCCTGATGGGCAGCAGGCTACACACGGCATATGTAAGCAGCACTGTCTTGCACACCATGCACAGTGCTGATGAGGAATGTCCAGCAGCTGTTTGCAAGTGGTCGCATATGACACTTTCCAGGCTTCCGTTTGGGCACTGCACATCTACTCCCAGCAGATTTTTGGTGCACAGCAGACATTATACCATCAAATTTTCAGATGTGTAGCAGTGTGAGTACAGTGATAGTTCCCTTGTAAGAAGTTTCACAGAATATTATCCAAATCTCTTGCAACAGTTCTAATCTATACAGAATGTACTGTAGCCCATTGAACTGAAGATGCTGAAAACTATTTAGTACAAACATGCCATAATTTCATAGATTTTTTGTTAACATTGGATAAAGGTACCGACACATGTGACACTTTACAATTTAATTTGCGAAGTGGAACAAAATTTGGAATGCACAGAAGAGCTCCTGAATATACCTACTACCAATGAAAAGAACAATGGATATTTTGAATTGCATAGAGGAATGTGTTGAATATTTTGGTATTCCCTTATCTCTCTTGCAAAAGACAGAGCTTCTGCAATGACTGGGCACAAATATGACCTTGTAGGACATTTGAATGGGAAGCTCTTCTCCCAAGTGGTTATTTATGCAATGTATTGTGCATCAGGAAAATTTGTTTTCCAAAAATATAACAATACATAATGTTATGTGTATAGTTGTGAAAATTAATTATATTAGATCCTTTGGCCTGAAATCACGATAATTTCAATCACTCATCAAACATCTGGACAATTAATATACTGATGTTCCATATCACATATGTGGTTGTGCAGAGGAATAGTACATTACAAATTTTTTGAGCAATGCACAAATTTGTAATGTATTTGCCAATGAAAGACAAAGTGACACCTGAAATAAATAACAGGGATTGGATATGTTGTCTAGCATTTATAGCAGATCTTTTGAGTCATTTGAATAACCAAAATACTGTATACAGGATTAAGGGAAGTTAAGATCTCAAATATGTCACAGAATAACAGCATTAAATCGTAAACTTAAGCTATGGAAGGAACAATTGAAAGAAGGAAATACTGCACATTTTTCCAAGCTGAATTCTGCACTCATGAGGAGGGGACCAATTTGAATGATTTATATGAGTAATTTGAATTAAGATTTCAGTAAATACTAATGTTTATATCTGAATTTTAGCTATTTGCCACACCATACTCCATAAATGTTTGTTGTTTTTCTACAGATTTGTAATTAGGGTTTATTGACCAGCGGTGCACCAAGAAGTAAAAGACAAATTCTATAATAGGTCTGATCTAAAAAAGTTCTATAGTAATTCTCCTCATGAAAGATTTTCCTGACTTCATAATCATGCAGCTAAAATCGTAAGTATGATTGGACTGACATTCTTACGTAAACAGTTACATTCAGTAATCAAAATATGCAAGCAAGGGCAGAGAGCAGTGTTATCAGACTTACATTTGAAATATATATATATATTGTAATTTTATGTCCTCCAACGTTAAGTCATATCAGACGATGAATGGAATGGGTGAAATGATGCTCAAATGAATCCAGGGTCCATAGAGCTTAGAATTACCCGACAGTTGTCTTTCAGGATAAGGGAAACCCCGGAAAAAACCTTATCCAGGTATCTCACCCTGACTGAGATTCGAACTCGGGACCTCCTGAACGTGAGGTAGACTCGCTACCTCCATGCTACCGAGGCGGGCATTTGAAATATGTGCTGTGCTTGCAGGCTGCTCCAAACATTAGACCTATATGTGAATCTGGTTCACATTAAACTAACAAAAAGCAGAACAAAAGGACAAGATAAATAATGTCATTCATTGATGCAAGGTCACAAATTAATTAATGATTTATATTTGTCATTTATATGGTGGAATGAAACTTAAAAATATTATGTAGAGAAGTCATACAGCATTAATTGTATAAGATAACTTTCTTTCAAAGTGTTTTAATAATAGGTACAGTTACATTCAGAAAACGGATTATCTCCATGTTTGCATTGTTATTGTTATTTCATGATAAACTGTGATTGGAAGTCCATCGAGAAACATATATGACAGTTCATATTACATATTTGAATATTACAAAGTGAGTTGTAAATTCTAACGGTGTATAACATCCTAAATTTTTTCACATTCAATGTTTACGATTGTTATTAAATGCATTGAAATGTGCCTTGTGTCTGTCCAAGAGTGTAAATGCAGTGCAGCTGTGTGATAATTCAGGTGCAGCTATGAAAACAAATCGAGTACTGAACACAAGGCACATTGCTACTGGAGTCACTGTCTCACTCTCCACCATGCATAAGGCGACCTCTTTACAAGACATCTTAAGTTTGGTCAAAGAAAAGAGCATGATAGTACCTACAAAACCTACACAGACCTGCACTAATGGTTGCTGAAAACTCTTCTGTGCTCCAGCAGATTTCCTTTTCATTCAGAACTTCATTCTTTAAATTTGGAAAAACTTTCAAAGAATTTGTTATAAAACTGGTAGCACAAATCATAATATACATGATATCAGCCTACTGAAACATCTAAAATTACAACTAGCGCTCAATATATGGCAAAAGATGTTCATCACAAAATGCCAGACAAAATTATGAATTTTGAAATCCCAACAGTGAATAATGCCATCAGATGTTACAAATAGAAACATTATTAACAGTGAAGTTTTCTTCACGTTGAAGTTTTGTTGAGTCACACTTGTTTACACTCACCTTCACTTATTATTTTATAAAAACGCTGGAATGTTTTCCAAGACATTTTCCCTCTTTCTCAGAAGTTTAGTGACTGACTAGGGGGAGAGTCAATCACTAAACTACTGAGTAAGAGGGCGAATGTCCTGGAAAACGTTCCAGCATTTTTAAAAATAATAAGTGAAGGTGAGTGTAAACAAGTGTGACTCAACAAAACTTCAAAATGCCATCAGACTTACTAATCAAAGTAGAAGCTGGCCAAAGACAGCAAGAGCACCAATCAGTGACTAACTGGGTGGGAGAATCTCCCTAAACACATGCTATATTTTAAAAATTTGAAGCAAATGGTGCATGTGGTATGCATGTTAAAACACAACATGTTATACTATGCTGTTTCTTTACATTTACTATCTCATTTAAACGTTTAAAATAACCTGAAACCTTTACATTACCAAAAATAGTGCTGCTTAACAAAATTTCTAACATTAATGGAAATTTGACAGTTTTCTTACACAGACCTCATACATGTGTTTCTATTTATTAATTTATGTTTGTAAATACAATGATACTGTAGGTACGTGTTTCATACCTTCATAACATAAAATGTATATCTGAATGTTATGTGAATACTCTTCATTCTGAACAATATGTAATTTTATATAACTGAAAAACTACAAGTGGAAAAGTTACAACTTAAAAAATGTAGATCTTGTTAACACCAATAAACATGAAATGAAACTTTTTTGTGGCTTTAACCATTTACAAGATACCTTTTGCCAGTATCAATACCAGTTTCCTGTTTAACGAAGGGCAATTCAAAATTTAATAAAAGCTGCCACCTTTCTAAAACAAGAATTCTGATGTGCAGTACTTACATTACTTTCTTGTACAAACTATTCTTGCAATAATTTTCTTGTAAGTGCAAAGGGAATATAGGAATACAGTAGGCTTCAAGTGACAGTCAAATCTATGCAATTGGCTTTGAAATTCTATTCCCTTTGTGAGGCCAAGAAATTAAAACTGGCATTTAATGTATTCCTACTTTAGAAAAGTATAAATATTTGAAATTTCAAAGCAATAACAATGAATATCTTGGAAAAAGCTTGATGCACAAGAAAGATGTACAAGGTCAAAATTTCAGATCAAGATCTGAACAAGATCTATCTCTATGGTTTAGCAGTTATGGAAAATCCATTCAGAATGAAGAGGACTTTGGAGGGGTATACCAGGAGAATTTAAGATATACATTTCATTTGTCATGAAAATATCTTAAGCATATGTTAGTTGAATCAGAATTATTGGATCCATGTTTGAGAAAAACAGAAATCTATCGCCCTTCGTCGGCTTTGAACCCGTGAGCTCGAGAACTAGAGTCTATCACGTTACCTCTTGACCACGGAGGACAGCATTTTTGACTCTACATGGAGTTGTGTTTAAGAGCAATAAATTTAGGCAGCTATATGTAACATTGGGCAAGGAAAGAATTTCATTGAGGAAACAAATTCCGTGTAACCACCCTCGGAAATGGTAACTAAAGCAGAAAGGAAACCCAATGAGCGACGAAATTATGTTTACACCATGGCAGTTAATACTGGCATCTCGAGCCTTGGTCAGTACATCTTATTGCGATAGTAGAGAATTACGACTTTAACGGGATGCTGAGAAACTGCAGCGAAATTTACTTCCTGTGCTTATCTCATGTTTATCAATGTGCGATGTGTGCTCCCTCCTCATTCCTGTTTACACCGCAATCTTTTGTGATTAGTATTACTAAACGTCACTGATACGACGCGGAAGTCTAAAGAAAGCATTCTAGGGATGATATTCCCTTTATTTGTACCTCAAACCTGTCTTTAAATGGAAATGAAATATGCTACTGGAAGTTTTACACAAGGATTATGTGTTATACATTGTTTTATTACTCACCGTTGCTGATTTACTGCATGTTGCAAATAAATGTTCTCTTCGCTGTAAGCGTTTCTCGGTTGCATTAGTCTTCATACGTTTCATCCGACTGTAATCCGAATAGATATACAGAAGTCTTAATACATTTGCCATAACCATAATGTTTGATAGATTTTTGAAGTTAATTAGCACATGCTTTCATCAGCTGTTTGCTGTAGTTATACAGTTAAAAGAAAGCAAGATATCGGGAAAATGAAAAGAAAGCTTGGAATTGAAAAAGAAGCTTAGAATTGTCGTTATTAGAATGCGTTATTTAGAAAATTGAACATCGAGACGGTGGCGCCATAGTAACGTGTGCGGCTCACATTTGGGAGAGTCGCGTGTTCAATCCCCGTTGACCAGGCACACTGATTTGCTTTTCTCGTGGTTTCCTCTTGTCATTTTGGGATGTTTGCTTTCATACCACGGTTTATCTTCCAACATTTCTCTGTCATTAAATTCCGTATCATCTTTTAATCTTTGCTTCAAATAACCTTGCCTTGCTGAAATGTATCCCTCCGCGTACCATTGTCTTCCCCTTTCCCTAATTGGCTAATGCTCTCGGCGCCGTAGGTGTTGCTTTCACACACGTGGAAACCTGCAGTAAACGTCATTAATAACTGCCAGAAAGATAAATAAAACCATGCATATAAAGACGAGAAGGCATGCAAAAATACAAGTTTATAATGAAATTCCACTCACGCGTTGAATGGTAATGTTCGACGAATCCAGTTCAAAGAAAGGTCAGCGATAAAATAATATAAACAAGTATGTCACGACTACCGATAAGCGCACCTGCTATCGTCAATCATCCCGAGAGGCAGGTTTGAAGCAAAGGATCCTCCTATTTATTTCGTGTTAAAAATTAACATGCATTCCAGATAAATTAACTCTTTTACGTAACATATTTAATTTATACGGTTATGAAAATGTAAATTTGACAATTCTCTTCGAACATATTAAAATATATCATCATGTTAAATAACGAATTTTTTTTTACCGCACAACAGTCTATACCACGATAGCAGCCAATGAGAGGTGATTAGGTCACTCAAGTGTTAAGAGATACGTGGCAAGCTTATTTGATTAGGTGTTATTTCTTTTTCGTGATGTATGGTGTGAAGGATAAATGGCGCGGGTATTTGCGCGTTGTAAATGCTGTTCTCGGTGTTGGACGACGTTGTGTGATCGTTATCCTCACATGTGGGGACGACACTTGTCGACACCGGACACGGAGTTCTTGTGGCTACGCAGCGGGTGAAGAACATTCTGGAACTTTCACACCTCTTTGTAGTGCATGTGTATGCGACCCTATAGCCTCCTGTGGTTTTCTCACTATCCATTTTTTCTGGGGGGTGAGGGGATGTTAGGCACAATAGATCTGCGTGGACATCTCGGTGCATGAGGTGTCCTCCTAGGTTACCTACCCTTTACCCTTTTTACTAAAGTCGTGTTGAGAAAAAAAGAGACCAAATTGGATGTATAATGCGTACATATCTTCTGAATGGTATTTATGTTAACATCTCTTAGCTTTACGGCCAACACCCCCCCCCCTCCTTCCGTCGATAGCGTAGACGATAAGAGCGCGGCACCGAAGCCTCCCGCGGTCAGAAAAATAGCACCGAAGCCTCCCGGACCCTTAAATGTCCCTAATTACACAGGTCCAAAGCCTCCCGGTCGAAACAGGTAACAGTTCCAGTTTTGTGTTTATAATATTTGGTGAAGCATTACATACTTCTAGTGGAAAATGTTACATTTGTTGCGTTTATAATTAATAACAAAGAAACACGGCTCTAGCACCAAAGGAGATGCACCTCTAATGCTTAAATTTGAATTAGTGGTTGTTCCTATAGTTCGTTTAGCGTTACCCAGGGTGCACCGCGAGGAGGCGAACTGGCTCGCACACCAAAAGATTCCACATTTATCAACTTCTTCATTATTTATTTTCTGTAATTTACTCACAATGGACCTCCATTTAGATGCCTCGTTATTTTCACATTCTAATCATATATCATACAAATAATATCTATTTTTCGTCTTTAAAATAAGCGGCATTTTTCCTTTTAGCTTTTATTTCCATGTATTTCCACGTTTGGTTTTATAAGAAATCACTTCGCGTATTCCATTCTTGAAATAATTTCAGCTTTGAAATTTTCTACTTGCTTCATCACGAGTTTAAAGTATGAATAAGACATTTCCTTTTTTTATTGGTTGAGAAATTAATTGCAATTTTAGTATCCAGCTGAATTTGCTTGAGTTCTTCAAAACATCCATACAGATCTGGGCTGCAGGAGTAAAACTGATGTATTTGTTGTGGAAACTTTTGCAAGCGTTGGTAGTTCTGTCTATTGCAACTTAGTTTTGCCCACATGGAAGGAGGAAAGAGTACATTTTCGTCGATATAAATTTGCACTAAATAGTCGCAAAACATCTGTTGTTTTTCCGAGATAGGCATCACTGCCATGAAGTCTTGAGCAAAATAGTCACCAACCATACCAGGATCCAGCATTGGCAAACCAAATATGTAGTTCAGAAATTTTCCGATTTCATTTCTGGAATAGTAGTCATGTGTAAGTCGCACGTTTTGTATCTTTCGCCACCAGTTTTGTGTTAGATGAAATTTACAACCTTCGATTTTAAATTACTCCACACTTCTCTTGCTGATGCTTTCTTCAAAGACAGAAAACATTGTTGATGGAGAGAATTTCAGACCTAGCTTATTACATTTATGAACAACTTTTGAAAATATCTGCTGATATGATGAAGTTTTCTTGTCATTCAACAAAGAAAATACAATTGGGATGTAATATCTATTAACAAGCCCATGAATTGTAAATATCTGGCAATAAAGCCTTTTGGAATACTTGAAAGTTCCATCAACATATATTGTGTCACACTGAGTACTCTCCCTCCAGGGGTCTACTTCGGTAGGTAAGGGTTTGGCGCACCCGGGGTCCCGAGCCAACAGTCTCCCTCGTGTGGGCTCCTCTTCGTGGTTGAGGGAGACGGTCAACAGGCCCACCCACGTGTAGGCCGTGCGTGGAGATCCGTGGAGAAGGTTTTTAGATTCTTGTCTAGTTTAGAGTTTAGGATTTAGTGAACGAAATTTTTAGTAGGTTTTGATTGATGTTTTTTATGTACGTGTATTTTTAATGGGTTTTGTTACACTTGTATAGTTTTTAGAAAGTTTTATATCTGGCTTTTGCCATGACTAGTTTTTTAAAGGACGCTGATGACCACCGTAGTTGAGTGCCCTTATATATATATATATTGTGACTTTGTGGGTTCGTGAAATGAAAAGTCCAATTGCACCACTCAAAAATGTTCTTTATTTCCACCGACTTACAGTTGGAACACTTGCCAATTACACAGAATTACGTAATGCACACAATTACGATTCACCAGTTCGTCCGTTAAAGTTCCACTTGCACTCGCGATTACGTTAACTCCTCCGACGCACGTACGCAGTCTTCTCGTCCGTTCGCTAGCTCGTGAAGCACTGACTGACTGACTTCACCCGCTGCAGCCCTTTTTATAGAAATGTCGCCGTCTTCTCGAAGTCTCTAGTTTCCGTGAATCCACGCGAAGGTTCCAGATGGCAGTGGAAGGGAGGGAAGGAGGCGGCCAGCGACAAGTGACATTTCTCTAATCATCCCCCTCAGTTAGGGACAGAGACTAATGAGGGGGTGTGCCTCGGCTGCCTCTGGTCCCCTCTCAGCTGTCGTTCGTCCGGCGTTCCGATAATTGGGTGATAATATCATCACTGAGTACTCTGAGGTTTCCGGTTTCACAAAATATTACAACGTTATTCCCAACATCGTTGTGTAGCAAAAACTCTGTTCCATCTTCAATTTTCACGTTTAATGTGTTTAGAACATTATGAACCTCCTCTATACTCGTAATTTTGGCAGAATTTTACGCCTAGCTTTGTATATGGACTCGCGTAAACTGTGGACAACTCCAATGGTTACTTCCTCCGTATTTTCTCTCTTCAATTGCTGGTTGATGGCTTTTCACTCATACCTTCCGTAGTTGTTCTCTTCAGATCACAAATTTCTTTCCATCCCTGAATTTTTTCACTAGGTAGTGCCGCGTTATTACGGTCCTCTTGAATATCCAGGACATCTATATCTTCAATGGAAAAGGTTTTAATAGAACTTTTGCAACTTTTAACATTGCACGTCCATCGCACTGCTCCACTTTTTAAATACTTCTGGAATCCGAAAGTGTAACCGTTCCGAAGTAGAATTTTTCTTCCTCTCCTACTCACCTTCATTTCAATTTCGTCGGAAAATTACACTAATTGGCTAGCTAATTACACCTGTTTTGCGGGAGGCCTGGGGATTGTTGCCTGCTAAGCTCGTGGGAGGCTTGGGGGTTGTTACCTGCTAAGCTCGTGGGAGACTTGGGGGTTGTTACCTGCTAAGCTCGTGGGCGACTTGGGGGTTGTTACCTGCTAAGCTCGTTGGAGACTTGGGGGTTGTTACCTGCTAAGCTCATTGGAGGCTTGGGGATTGTTACCTGCTAAGCTCGTTGGAGACTTGGGGGTTGTTACCTGCTAAGCTCGTTGGAGACTTGGGGGTTGTTACCTGCTAAGCTCGTTGGAGGCTTGGGGATTGTTACCTGCTAAGCTCGTTGGAGACTTGGGGGTTGTTACCTGCTAAGCTCGTGGGAGGCTTGGGGGTTGTTACCTGCTAAGCTCGTTGGAGACTTGGGGGTTGTTACCTGCTAAGCTCGTTGGAGACTTTGGGGTTGTTACCTGCTAAGCTCGTTGGAGACTTGGGGGTTGTTACCTGCTAAGCTCGTTGGAGGCTTGGGGATTGTTACCTGCTAAGCTCGTTGAAGACTTGGGGGTTGTTACCTGCTAAGCTGGTTGGAGACTTGGGGCTTGTTACCTGCTAGGCTCGTTGGAGACTTGGGGGTTGTTACCTGCTAAGCTGGTTGGAGGCTTGGGGATTGTTACCTGCTAAGCTCGTTGGAGACTTGGGGGTTGTTACCTGCTAAGCTGGTTGGAGGCTTGGGGATTGTTACCTGCTAAGCTCGTTGGAGACTTGGGGGTTGTTACCTGCTAAGCTCGTTGGAGACTTGGGGCTTGTTACCTGCTAAGCTCGTGGGAGGCTTGGGGGTTGTTACCTGCTAAGCTGGTTGGAGACTTGGGGCTTGTCACCTGCTAAGCTCGTTGGAGACTTGGGGGTTGTTACCTGCTAAGCTCGTTGGAGACTTGGGGCTTGTTACCTGCTAAGCTCGTTGGAGACTTGCGGGTTGTTACCTGCTAAGCTGGTTGGAGACTTGGGGCTTGTTACCTGCTAAGCTCGTTGGAGACTTGGGGGTTGTTACCTGCTAAGCTGGTTGGAGGTTTGGGGATTGTTACCTGCTAAGCTCGTTGGAGACTTGGGGGTTGTTACCTGCTAAGCTCGTTGGAGACTTGGGGCTTGTTACCTGCTAAGCTCGTGGGAGGCTTGGGGGTTGTTACCTGCTAAGCTCGTTGGAGACTTGGGGGTTGTTACCTGCTAAGCTCGTGGGAGGCTTGGGGGTTGTTACCTGCTAAGCTCGTTGGAGACTTGGGGGTTGTTACCTGCTAAGCTCGTTGGAGACTTCGGGGTTGTTACCTGCTAAGCTCGTTGGAGACTTGGGGGTTGTTACCTAATAAGCTCGTGGGAGGCTTGGGGATTGTTACCTGCTAAGCTCGTGGGAGGCTTGTGGATTGTTACCTGCTAAGCTCGTGGGAGGCTTGGGGGTTTACCTGCTAAGCTCGTGGGAGGCTTGGGGGTTTACCTGCTAAGCTCGTGGGAGGCTTGGGGGTTGTTACCTGCTAAGCTCGTTGGAGACTTCGGGGTTGTTACCTGCTAAGCTCGTGGGAGGCTTGGGGATTGTTACCTGCTAAGCTCGTTGGAGACTTGGGGGTTGTTACCTAATAAGCTCGTTGGAGACTTCGGGGTTGTTACCTGCTAAGCTCGTTGGAGACTTGGGGGTTGTTACCTAATAAGCTCGTGGGAGGCTTGGGGATTGTTACCTGCTAAGCTCGTGGGAGGCTTGTGGATTGTTACCTGCTAAGCTCGTGGGAGGCTTGGGGGTTTACCTGCTAAGCTCGTGGGAGGCTTGGGGGTTTACCTGCTAAGCTCGTGGGAGGCTTGGGGGTTGTTACCTGCTAAGCTCGTTGGAGACTTCGGGGTTGTTACCTGCTAAGCTCGTTGGAGACTTGGGGGTTGTTACCTAATAAGCTCGTGGGAGGCTTGGGGATTGTTACCTGCTAAGCTCGTGGGAGGCTTGGGGATTGTTACCTGCTAAGCTCGTGGGAGGCTTGGGGGTTTACCTGCTAAGCTCGTGGGAGGCTTGTGGATTGTTACCTGCTAAGCTCGTTGGAGACTTGGGGGTTGTTACCTAATAAGCTCGTTGGAGACTTCGGGGTTGTTACCTGCTAAGCTCGTTGGAGACTTGGGGGTTGTTACCTAATAAGCTCGTGGGAGGCTTGGGGATTGTTACCTGCTAAGCTCGTGGGAGGCTTGTGGATTGTTACCTGCTAAGCTCGTGGGAGGCTTGGGGGTTTACCTGCTAAGCTCGTGGGAGGCTTGGGGGTTTACCTGCTAAGCTCGTGGGAGGCTTGGGGGTTGTTACCTGCTAAGCTCGTTGGAGACTTCGGGGTTGTTACCTGCTAAGCTCGTGGGAGGCTTGGGGATTGTTACCTGCTAAGCTCGTTGGAGACTTGGGGGTTGTTACATAATAAGCTCGTTGGAGACTTCGGGGTTGTTACCTGCTAAGCTCGTTGGAGACTTGGGGGTTGTTACCTAATAAGCTCGTGGGAGGCTTGGGGATTGTTACCTGCTAAGCTCGTGGGAGGCTTGTGGATTGTTACCTGCTAAGCTCGTGGGAGGCTTGGGGGTTTACCTGCTAAGCTCGTGGGAGGCTTGGGGGTTTACCTGCTAAGCTCGTGGGAGGCTTGGGGGTTGTTACCTGCTAAGCTCGTTGGAGACTTCGGGGTTGTTACCTGCTAAGCTCGTTGGAGACTTGGGGGTTGTTACCTAATAAGCTCGTGGGAGGCTTGGGGATTGTTACCTGCTAAGCTCGTGGGAGGCTTGGGGATTGTTACCTGCTAAGCTCGTGGGAGGCTTGGGGCTTGTTACCTGCTAAGCTCGTGGGAGGCTTGGGGGTTGTTACCTGCTAAGCTCGTGGGAGGCTTGGGGATTGTTACCTGCTAAGCTCGTGGGAGGCTTGGGGATTGTTACCTGCTAAGCTCGTGGGAGGCTTGGGGATTGTTACCTGCTAAGCTCGTGGGAGGCTTGGGGGTTGTTACCTGCTAAGCTCGTGGGAGGCTTGAGGGTTGTTACCTGCTAAGCTCGTGGGAGGCTTGGGGATTGTTACCTGCTAAGCTCGTGGGAGGCTTGGGGATTGTTACCTGCTAAGCTCGTGGGAAGCTTGGGGGTTGTTACCTGCTAAGCTCGTGGGAGGCTTGAGGGTTGTTACCTGCTAAGCTCGTGGGAGACTTGGGGGTTGTTACCTGCTAAGCTCGTGGGAGGCTTGGGGGTTGTTACCTGCTAAGCTCGTGGGAGGCTTGAGGGTTGTTACCTGCTAAGCTCGTGGGAGGCTTGGGAGTTGTTACCTGATATGCTCGTGGGAGGCTTGGGGGTTGTTACCTGCTAAGCTCGTGGGAGGCTTGGGGGTTGTTACCTGCTAAGCTCGTGGGAGGCTTGGGGGTTGTTACCTCCTAAGTTCGTGGGAGGCTTGGGGGTTGTTACCTGCTAAGCTCGTGGGAGGCTTGAGGGTTGTTACCTGCTAAGCTCGTGGGAGGCTTGGGGGTTGTTACCTGCTAAGCTCGTTGGAGGCTTGGGGCTTGTTACCTGCTAAGCTCGTGGGAGGCTTGAGGGTTGTTGCCTGCTAAGCTCGTGGGAGGCTTGGGGGTTGTTACCTGCTAAGCTCGTGGGAGGCTTGGGGGTTGTTACCTGCTAAGCTCGTTGGAGACTTGGGGGTTGTTACCTGCTAAGCTCGTTGGAGGCTTGGGGCTTGTTACCTGCTAAGCTCGTTGGAGACTTGGGGATTGTTACCTGCTAAGCTCGTTGGAGACTTGGGGTTGTTACTTGCTAAGCTCGTTGGAAACTTGGGGCTTGTTACCTGCTAAGCTCGTGGGAGGCTTGAGGGTTGTTACCTGCTATGCTCGTGGGAGGCTTGGGGGTTGTTACCTGCTAAGCTCGTGGGAGGCTTGGGGGTTGTTACCTGCTAAGCTCGTTGGAGACTTGGGGGTTGTTACCTGCTAAGCTCGTTGGAGGCTTGGGGCTTGTTACCTGCTAAGCTCGTGGGAGGCTTGGAGCTTGTTACCTGCTAAGCTCGTGGGAGACTTGGGGGTTGTTACCTGCTAAGCTCGTGGGAGGCTTGGGGCTTGTTACCTGCTAAGCTCGTGGGAGGTTTGGGGGTTGTTACCTGCTAAGCTCGTGGGAGGTTTGGGGGTTGTTACCTGCTAAGCTCGTGGGAGACTTGGGGCTTGTTACCTGCTAAGCTCGTTGGAGGCTTGGGGATTGTTACCTGCTAAGCTCGTTGGAGACTTGGGGGTTGTTACCTGCTAAGCTCGTTGGAGGCTTGGGGATTGTTACCTGCTAAGCTCATGGGAGGCTTGGGGGTTGTTACCTGCTAAGCTCGTTGGAGACTTGGTGGTTGTTACCTGCTAAGCTCGTTGGAGACTTGGGGGTTGTTACCTGCTAAGCTCGTTGGAGGCTTGGGGGTTGTTACCTGCTAAGCTCGTTGGAGACTTGGTGGTTGTTACCTGCTAAGCTCGTTGGAGGCTTGGGGGTTGTTACCTGCTAAGCTCGTTGGAGGCTTGGGGGTTGTTACCTGCTAAGCTCGTTGGAGACTTGGGGCTTGTTACCTGCTAAGCTCGTTGGAAGCTTGGGGCTTGTTACCTGCTTAGCTCGTTGGAGGCTTGGGGGTTGTTACCTGCTAAGCTCGTTGGAGACTTGGGGCTTGTTACCTGCTAAGCTCGTTGGAGGCTTGGGGCTTGTTACCTGCTAAGCTCGTTGGAGGCTTGGGGATTGTTACCTGCTAAGCTCGTTGGAGACTTGGGGCTGGTTACCTGCTAAGCTCGTTGGAGGCTTGGGGGTTGTCACCTGCTAAGCTCGTTGGAGGCTTGGGGGTTGTTACCTGCTAAGGTCGTGGGAGGCTTGGGGGTTGTTACCTGCTAAGCTCGTGGGAGACTTGGGGGTTGTTACCTGCTAAGCTCGTGGGAGGCTTGGGGGTTGTCACCTGCTAAGCTCGTGGGAGACTTGGGGGTTGTTACCTGCTAAGCTCGTGGGAGGCTTGGGGGTTGTTACCTGCTAAGCTCGTTGGAGACTTGGGGGTTGTTACCTGCTAAGCTCGTTGGAGGCTTGGGGGTTGTTACCTGCTAAGCTCGTGGGAGACTTGGGGGTTGTTACCTGCTAAGCTCGTGGGAGGCTTGGGGGTTGTTACCTGCTAAGCTCGTTGGAGGCTTGGGGGTTGTCACCTGCTAAGCTCGTTGGAGACTTGGGGCTTGTTACCTGCTAAGCTCGTTGGAGACTTGGGGCTTGTTACCTGCTAAGCTCGTGGGAGGCTTGGGGCTTGTTACCTGCTAAGCTCGTTAGAGACTTGGGGCTTGTTACCTGCTAACCTCGTGGGAGGCTTGGGGCTTGTTACCTGCTAAGCTCGTTGGAGACTTGGGGCTTGTTACCTGCTAAGCTCGTTGGAGACTTGGGGCTTGTTACCTGCTAAGCTCGTTGGAGACTTGGGGCTTGTTACCTTCTAAGCTCGTTGGAGGCTTGAGGATTGTTACCTGCTAAGCTCGTTGGAGACTTGGGGCTTGTTACCTGCTAAGCTCGTTGGAGACTTGGGGCTTGTTACCTGCTAAGCTCGTTGGAGACTTGGGGATTGCTACCTGCTAAGCTCGTTGGAGACTTGGGGCTTGTTACCTGCTAAGCTAGTGGGAGGTTTGGGGGTTTTTACCTGCTAAGCTCGTTGGAGACTTGGGGATTGTTACCTACTAAGCTCGTTGGAGACTTGGGGATTGTTACCTGCTAAGCTCGTTGGAGACTTGGGGATTGTTACCTGCTAAGCTCGTTGGAGACTTGGGGGTTGTTACCTGCTAAGCTCGTTGGAGGCTTGGGGGTTGTTACCTGCTAAGCTCGTTGGAGACTTGGGGCTTGTTACCTGCTAAGCTCGTTGGAGACTTGGGGGTTGTTACCTTCTAAGCTCGTTGGAGACTTGGGGGTTGTTACCTGCTAAGCTCGTGGGAGACTTGGGGGTTGTTACCTGCTAAGCTCGTTGGAGGCTTGGGGATTGTTACCTGCTAAGCTCGTTGGAGACTTGGGGCTTGTTACCTGCTAAGCTCGTTGGAGACTTGGGGATTGTTACCTGCTAAGCTCGTTGGAGACTTGGGGCTTGTTACCTGCTAAGCTCGTTGGAGGCTTGGGGGTTGTCACCTGCTAAGCTCGTTGGAGACTTGGGGATTGTTACCTGCTAAGCTCGTTGGAGGCTTGGGGGTTGTCACCTGCTAAGCTCGTTGGAGACTTGGGGCTTGTTACCTGCTAAGCTCGTTGGAGACTTGGGGCTTGTTACCTGCTAAGCTCGTGGGAGGCTTGGGGCTTGTTACCTGCTAAGCTCGTTGGAGACTTGGGGCTTGTTACCTGCTAACCTCGTGGGAGGCTTGGGGCTTGTTACCTGCTAAGCTCGTTGGAGACTTGGGGCTTGTTACCTGCTAAGCTCGTTGGAGACTTGGGGCTTGTTACCTGCTAAGCTCGTTGGAGACTTGGGGGTTGTTACCTGCTAAGCTCGTTGGAGACTTGGGGCTTGTTACCTGCTAAGCTCGTGGGAGACTTGGGGGTTGTTACCTGCTAAGCTCGTTGGAGACTTGGGGCTTGTTACCTGCTAAGCTCGTTGGAGACTTGGGGGTTGTTACCTGCTAAGCTCGTTGGAGACTTGGGGCTTGTTACCTGCTAAGCTCGTTCGAGACTTGGGGCTTGTTACCTGCTAAGCTCGTTGGAGGCTTGGGGCTTGTTACCTGCTAAGCTCGTTGGAGACTTGGGGCTTGTTACCTGCTAACCTCGTGGGAGGCTTGGGGCTTGTTACCTGCTAAGCTCGTTGGAGACTTGGGGCTTGTTACCTGCTAAGCTCGTTGGAGACTTGGGGCTTGTTACCTGCTAAGCTCGTTGGAGACTTGGGGGTTGTTACCTGCTAAGCTCGTTGGAGACTTGGGGCTTGTTACCTGCTAAGCTCGTTGGAGACTTGGGGCTTGTTACCTGCTAAGCTCGTTGGAGACTTGGGGGTTGTTACCTGCTAAGCTCGTTGGAGGCTTGGGGCTTGTTACCTGCTAAGCTCGTTGGAGACTTGGGGCTTGTTACCTGCTAAGCTCGTTGGAGACTTGGGGCTTGTTACCTGCTAAGCTCGTTGGAGACTTGGGGGTTGTTACCTGCTAAGCTCGTGGGAGACTTGGGGGTTGTTACCTGCTAAGCTCGTTGGAGACTTGGGGGTTGTTACCTGCTAAGCTCGTTGGAGGCTTGAGGATTGTTACCTGCTAAGCTCGTTGGAGACTTGGGGCTTGTTACCTGCTAAGCTCGTTGGAGACTTGGGGCTTGTTACCTGCTAAGCTCGTTGGAGACTTGGGGCTTGCTACCTGCTAAGCTCGTTGGAGACTTGGGGCCTCTTACCTGCTAAGCTAGTGGGAGGTTTGGGGGTTGTTACCTGCTAAGCTCGTTGGAGACTTGGGGCTTGTTACCTGCTAAGCTCGTTGGAGACTTGGGGATTGTTACCTGCTAAGCTCGTTGGAGACTTGGGGATTGTTACCTGCTAAGCTCGTTGGAGACTTGGGGGTTGTTACCTGCTAAGCTCGTTGGAGACTTGGGGGTTGTTACCTGCAAAGCTCGTTGGAGACTTGGGGCTTGTTACCTGCTAAGCTCGTTGGAGACTTGGGGGTTGTTACCTGCTAAGCTCGTTGGAGACTTGGGGGTTGTTACCTGCTAAGCTCGTGGGAGACTTGGGGGTTGTTACCTGCTAAGCTCGTTGGAGGCTTGGGGATTGTTACCTGCTAAGCTCGTTGGAGACTTGGGGCTTGTTACCTGCTAAGCTCGTTGGAGACTTGGGGATTGTTACCTGCTAAGCTCGTTGGAGACTTGGGGCTTGTTACCTGCTAAGCTCGTTGGAGGCTTGGGGGTTGTCACCTGCTAAGCTCGTTGGAGACTTGGGGATTGTTACCTGCCAAGCTCGTTGGAGACTTGGGGATTGTTACCTGCTAAGCTCGTTGGAGGCTTGGGGGTTGTCACCTTCTAAGCTCGTTGGAGACTTGGGGGTTGTTACCTGCTAAGCTCGTTGGAGGCTTGGGGATTGTTACCTGCTAAGCTCGTTGGAGACTTGGGGCTTGTTACCTGCTAAGCTCGTTGGAGACTTGCGGATTGTTACCTGCTAAGCTCGTTGGAGACTTGGGGCTTGTTACCTGCTAAGCTCGTTGGAGGCTTGGGGGTTGTCACCTGCTAAGCTCCTTGGAGGCTTGGGGGTTGTCACCTGCTAAGCTCGTTGGAGGCTTGGGGCTTGTTAGCTGCTAAGCTCGTGGGAGGTTTGGGGATTGTTACCTGCTAAGCTCGTTGGAGACTTGGGGGTTGTTACCTGCTAAGCTCGTTGGAGACTTGGGGCTTGTTACCTGCTAAGCTCGTTGGAGACTTGGGGCTTGTTACCTGCTAAGCTCGTTGGAGACTTGGGGATTGTTACCTGCTAAGCTCGATGGAGACTTGGGGGTTGTTACCTGCTAAGCTCGTTGGAGACTTGGGGGTTGTTACCTGCTAAGCTCGTTGGAGACTTGGGGGTTGTTACCTGCTAAGCTCGTTGGAGACTTGGGGCTTGTTACCTGCTAAGCTCGTTGGAGACTTGGGGCTTGTTACCTGCTAAGCTCGTTGGAGACTTGAGGCTTGTTACCTGCTAAGCTCGTTGGAGACTTGGGGATTGTTACCTGCTAAGCTCGTTGGAGACTTGGGGATTGTTACCTGCTAAGCTCGTTGGAGGCTTGAGGCTTGTTACCTGCTAAGCTCGTTGGAGACTTGGGGGTTGTTACCTGATAAGCTCGTTGGAGACTTGAGGCTTGTTACCTGCTAAGCTCGTTGGAGACTTGGGGATTGTTACCTGCTAAGCTCGTTGGAGACTTGGGGATTGTTACCTGCTAAGCTCGTTGGAGACTTGGGGCTTGTTACCTGCTAAGCTCGTTGGAGACTTGGGGACTGTTACCTGCTAAGCTCGTTGGAGACTTGGGGATTGTTACCTGCTAAGCTCGTTGGAGACTTGGTGGTTGTTACCTGCTAAGCTCGTGGGAGGCTTGGGGGTTGTTACCTGCTAAGCTCGTTGGAGACTTGGGGGTTGTTACCTGATAAGCTCGTTGGAGACTTGGGGGTTGTTACCTGATAAGCTCGTTGGAGACTTGGGGGTTGTTACCTGATAAGCTCGTTGGAGACTTGGGGGTTGTTACCTGATAAGCTCGTTGGAGACTTGGGGGTTGTTACCTGATAAGCTCGTTGGAGACTTGGGGGTTGTTACCTGCTAAGCTCGTTGGAGACTTGGGGGTTGTTACCTGATAAGCTCGTTGGAGACTTGGGGGTTGTTACCTGCTAAGCTCGTGGGAGGCTTGGGGCTTGTTACCTGCTAACCTCTTTGGAGACTTGAGGGTTGTTAACTGCTAAGCTCGTTGGAGACTTGAGGGTTGTTACCTGCTAAGCTCGTTGGAGACTTGGGGGTTGTTACCTGCTAAGCTCGTTGGAGACTTGGGGGTTGTTACCTGCTAAGCTCGTGGGAGGCTTGGGGGTTGTTACCTGCTAAGCTCGTTGGAGACTTGGGGCTTGTTACCTGCTAAGCTCGTTGGAGGCTTGGGGGTTGTTACCTGCTAAGCTCGTTGGAGACTTGGGGGTTGTTACCTGCTAAGCTCGTTGGAGACTTGGGGGTTGTTACCTGCTAAGCTCGTTGGAGACTTGGGGGTTGTTACCTGCTAAGCTCGTTGGAGACTTGGGGGTTGTTACCTGCTAAGCTCTTTGGAGGCTTGGGGCTTGTTACCTGCTAAGCTCGTGGGAGACTTGGGGATTGTTACCTGCTAAGCTCGTTGGAGGCTTGGGGCTTGTTACCTGCTAAGCTCGTTGGAGACTTGGGGGTTGTCACCTGCTAAGCTCGTTGGAGACTTGGGGCTTGTTACCTGCTAAGCTCGTTGTAGACTTGGGGGTTGTTACATGCTAAGCTCGTTGGAGGCTTGGGGCTTGTTACCTGCTAAGCTCGTTGGAGACTTGGGGGTTGTTACCTGCTAAGCTCGTTGGAGGCTTGGGGCTTGTTACCTGCTAAGCTCGTTGGAGACTTGGGGGTTGTTACCTGATAAGCTCGTTGGAGACTTGGGGGTTGTTACCTGATAAGCTCGTTGGAGACTTGGGGGTTGTTACCTGCTAAGCTCGTTGGAGACTTGGGGGTTGTTACCTGATAAGCTCGTGGGAGACTTGGGGCTTGTTACCTGCTAAGCTCGTTGGAGACTTGGGGGTTGTTACCTGCTAAGCTCGTTGGAGGCTTGGGGCTTGTTACCTGCTAAGCTCGTTGGAGACTTGGGGGTTATTACCTGCTAAGCTCGTTGGAGGCTTGGGGGTTGTTACCTGCTAAGCTCGTTGGTGGCTTGGGGCTTGTTACCTGCTAACCTCGTTGGAGACTTGAGGGTTGTTACCTGCTAAGCTCGTTGGAGACTTGGGGCTTGTTACCTGCTAAGCTCGTTGGAGGCTTGGGGCTTGTTACCTGCTAAGCTCGTTGGAGGCTTGGGGGTTGTTACCTGCTAAGCTCGTTGGAGGCTTGGGGCTTGTTACCTGCTAAGCTCGTTGGAGGCTTGAGGGTTGTTAACTGCTAAGCTTGTTGGAGGCTTGGGGCTTGTTACCTGCTAAGCTCGTTGGAGGCTTGAGGCTTGTTACCTGCTAAGCTCGTTGGAGGCTTGAGGGTTGTTACCTGCTAAGCTCGTTGGAGGCTTGGGGGTTGTTACCTGCTAAGCTCGATGGAGACTTGGGGCTTGTTACCTGCTAAGCTCGTTGGAGACTTGAGGCTTGTTACCTGCTAAGCTTGTTGGAGACTTGGGGGTTGTTACCTGCTAAGCTCGTTGGAGACTTGGGGGTTGTTACCTGCTAAGCTCGTTGGAGACTTGGGGCTTGTTACCTGCTAAGCTCGTTGGAGACTTGGGGGTTGTTACCTGCTAAGCTCGTTGGAGGCTTGGGGCTTGTTACCTGCTAAGCTCGTGGGAGACTTGGGGGTTGTTACCTGCTAAGCTCGTTGAAGACTTGGGGCTTGTTACCTGCTAAGCTCGTTGGAGACTTGGGGCTTGTTACCTGCTAAGCTCGTTGGAGGCTTGAGGATTGTTACCTGCTAAGCTCGTTGGAGGCTTGAGGATTGTTACCTGCTAAGCTCGTTGGAGACTTGGGGCTTGTTACCTGCTAAGCTCGTTGGAGACTTGGGGCTTGTTACCTGCTAAGCTCGTTGGAGGCTTGAGGATTGTTACCTGCTAAGCTCGTTGGAGACTTGGGGCTTGTTACCTGCTAAGCTCGTTGGAGACTTGGGGCTTGTTACCTGCTAAGCTCGTTGGAGACTTGGGGCTTGCTACCTGCTAAGCTCGTTGGAGACTTGGGGCTTGTTACCTGCTAAGCTCGTTGGAGACTTGGGGCTTGTTACCTGCTAAGCTCGTTGGAGACTTGGGGATTGTTACCTGCTAAGCTCGTTGGAGACTTGGGGCTTGTTACCTGCTAAGCTCGTTGGAGACTTGGGGATTGTTACCTGCTAAGCTCGTTGGAGACTTGGGGATTGTTACCTGCTAAGCTCGTTGGAGACTTGGGGGTTGTTACCTGATAAGCTCGTTGGAGACTTGGGGGTTGTTACCTGCTAAGCTCGTTGGAGACTTGGGGGTTGTTACCTGATAAGCTCGTTGGAGACTTGGGGGTTGTTACCTGCTAAGCTCGTGGGAGGCTTGGGGCTTGTTACCTGCTAAACTCATTGGAGACTTGAGGGTTGTTACCTGCTAAGCTCGTTGGAGACTTGAGGGTTGTTACCTGCTAAGCTCGTTGGAGGCTTGGGGGTTGTTACCTGCTAAGCTCGTTGGAGACTTGGGGGTTGTTACCTGGTAAGCTCGTGGGAGGCTTGGGGGTTGTTACCTGCTAAGCTCGTTGGAGACTTGGGGCTTGTTACCTGCTAAGCTCGTTGGAGGCTTGGGGGTTGTTACCTGCTAAGCTCGTTGGAGACTTGGGGGTTGTTACCTGCTAAGCTCGTTGGAGACTTGGGGGTTGTTACCTGCTAAGCTCGTTGGAGACTTGGGGGTTGTTACCTGCTAAGCTCGTTGGAGACTTGGGGGTTGTTACCTGCTAAGCTCGTTGGAGGCTTGGGGCTTGTTACCTGCTAAGCTCGTGGGAGACTTGGGGATTGTTACCTGCTAAGCTCGTTGGAGACTTGGGGGTTGTTACCTGCTAAGCTCGTTGGAGACTTGGGGGTTGTCACCTGCTAAGCTCGTTGGAGACTTGGGGCTTGTTACCTGCTAAGCTCGTTGTAGACTTGGGGGTTGTTACCTGCTAAGCTCGTTGGAGGCTTGGGGCTTGTTACCTGCTAAGCTCGTTGGAGACTTGGGGGTTGTTACCTGATAAGCTCGTTGGAGACTTGGGGGTTGTTACCTGATAAGCTCGTTGGAGACTTGGGGGTTGTTACCTGCTAAGCTCGTTGGAGACTTGGGGGTTGTTACCTGATAAGCTCGTGGGAGACTTGGGGCTTGTTACCTGCTAAGCTCGTTGGAGACTTGGGGGTTGTTACCTGCTAAGCTCGTTGGAGGCTTGGGGCTTGTTACCTGCTAAGCTCGTTGGAGACTTGGGGGTTGTTACCTGCTAAGCTCGTTGGAGGCTTGGGGGTTGTTACCTGCTAAGCTCGTTGGTGGCTTGGGGCTTGTTACCTGCTAACCTCGTTGGAGACTTGAGGGTTGTTACCTGCTAAGCTCGTTGGAGACTTGGGGCTTGTTACCTGCTAAGCTCGTTGGAGGCTTGGGGCTTGTTACCTGCTAAGCTCGTTGGAGGCTTGGGGCTTGTTACCTGCTAAGCTCGTTGGAGGCTTGAGGGTTGTTAACTGCTAAGCTTGTTGGAGGCTTGGGGCTTGTTACCTGCTAAGCTCGTTGGAGGCTTGAGGCTTGTTACCTGCTAAGCTCGCTGGAGGCTTGAGGGTTGTTACCTGCTAAGCTCGTTGGAGGCTTGGGGCTTGTTACCTGCTAAGCTCGTTGGAGGCTTGGGGGTTGTTACCTGCTAAGCTCGTTGGAGGCTTGGGGGTTGTTACCTGCTAAGCTCGTTGGAGGCTTGGGGCTTGTTACCTGCTAAGCTCGTTGGAGGCTTGAGGGTTGTTAACTGCTAAGCTTGTTGGAGGCTTGGGGCTTGTTACCTGCTAAGCTCGTTGGAGGCTTGAGGCTTGTTACCTGCTAAGCTCGTTGGAGGCTTGAGGGTTGTTACCTGCTAAGCTCGTTGGAGGCTTGGGGGTTGTTACCTGCTAAGCTCGTTGGAGACTTGGGGCTTGTTACCTGCTAAGCTCGTTGGAGACTTGAGGCTTGTTACCTGCTAAGCACGTTGGAGACTTGGGGGTTGTTACCTGCTAAGCTCGTTGGAGACTTGGGGGTTGTTACCTGCTAAGCTCGTTGGAGACTTGGGGCTTGTTACCTGCTAAGCTCGTTGGAGACTTGGGGGTTGTTACCTGCTAAGCTCGTTGGAGGCTTGGGGGTTGTTACCTGCTAAGCACGTTGGAGGCTTGGGGGTTGTTACCTGCTAAGCTCGTTGGAGGCTTGGGGGTTGTTACCTGCTAAGCTCGTTGGAGGCTTGGGGGTTGTTACCTGCTAAGCTCGTTGGAGACTTGGGGGTTGTTACCTGCTAAGCTCGTGGGAGGCTTGGCGGTTGTTACCTGCTAAGCTCGTTGGAGGCTTGGGGCTTGTTACCTGCTAAGCTCGTTGGAGACTTGGGGGTTGTTACCTGCTAAGCTCGTTGGAGGCTTGAGGGTTGTTACCTGCTAAGCTCGTTGGAGACTTGGGGGTTGTTACCTGCTAAGCTCGTTGGAGACTTGGGGGTTGTTACCTGCTAAGCTCGTTGGAGGCTTGAGGGTTGTTACCTGCTAAGCTCGTTGGAGGCTTGAGGGTTTTTACCTGCTAAGCTCGTTGGAGACTTGGGGGTTGTTACCTGCTAAGCTCGTGGGAGGCTTGGGGGTTGTTACCTGCTAAGCTCGTGAGAGGCTTGGGGGTTGTTACCTGCTAAGCTCGTGGGAGGCTTGGGGGTTGTTACCTGCTAAGCTCGTTGGAGACTTGGGGGTTGTTACCTGCTAAGCTCGTGGGAGGTTTGGGGGTTGTTACCTGCTAAGCTCGTTGGAGACTTGGAGGTTGTTACCTGCTAAGCTCGTTGGAGACTTGGGGGTCGTTACCTGCTAAGCTCGTGGGAGGCTTGAGGGTTGTTACCTGCTAAGCTCGTGGGAGGCTTGGGGGTTGTTACCTGCTAAGCTCGTTGGAGACTTGGGGGTTGTTACCTGCTAAGCTCGTTGGAGGCTTGGGGCTTGTTACCTGCTAAGCTCGTTATAGACTTGGGGGTTGTTACCTGCTAAGCTCGTGGGAGACTTGGGGGTTGTTACCTGCTAAGCTCGTTGGAGGCTTGGGGGTTGTTACCTGCTAAGCTCGTTGGAGACTTGGGGGTTGTTACCTGCTAAGCTCGTTGGAGGCTTGGGGCTTGTTACCTGCTAAGCTCGTTATAGACTTGGGGGTTGTTACCTGCTAAGCTCGTGGGAGACTTGGGGGTTGTTACCTGCTAAGCTCGTTGGAGGCTTGGGGGTTGTTACCTGCTAAGCTCGTTGGAGACTTGGGGGTTGTTACCTGCTAAGCTCGTTGTAGGCTTGGGGGTTGTTACCTGCTAAGCTCGTTGGAGACTTGGGGGTTGTTACCTGCTAAGCTCGTGGGAGACTTGGGGCTTGTTACCTGCTAAGCTCGTTGGAAACTTTTGTTACCTGCTAAGCTCGTTGGAGACTTGGGGCTTGTTACCTGCTAAGCTCGTTGGAGACTTGGGGCTTGTTACCTGCTAAGCTCGTGGGAGGTTTGGGGCTTGTTACCTGCTAAGCTCGTGGGAGACTTGGGGCTTGTTACCTGCTAAGCTCGTTGGAGACTTGGGGGTTGTTACCTGCTAAGCTCGTGGGAGGCTTGAGGGTTGTTACCTGCTAAGCTCGTGGGAGGCTTGGGGGTTGTTACCTGCTAAGCTCGTTGGAGACTTGGGGGTTGTTACCTGCTAAGCTCGTTGGAGGCTTGGGGCTTATTACCTGCTAAGCTCGTTATAGACTTGGGGGTTGTTACCTGCTAAGCTCGTGGGAGGTTTGGGGGTTGTTACCTGCTAAGCTCGTTGGAGGCTTGGGGGTTGTTACCTGCTAAGCTCGTTGGAGACTTGGGGGTTGTTACCTGCTAAGCTCGTGGGAGACTTGGTGCTTGTTACCTGCTAAGCTCGTTGGAGACTTTTGTTACCTGCTAAGCTCGTTGGAGACTTGGGGCTTGTTACCTGCTAAGCTTGTTGGAGACTTGGGGCTTGTTAACTGCTAAGCTCGTTGGAGACTTGGGGGTTGTTACCTGCTAAGCTCGTTGGAGACTTGGGGCTTGTTACCTGCTAAGCTCGTTGGAGACTTGGGGCTTGTTACCTGCTAAGCTCGTTGGAGACTTGCGGGTTGTTACCTGCTAAGCACGTTGGAGGCTTGGGGGTTGTTACCTGCTAAGCTCGTGGGAGGCTTGGGGGTTGTTACCTGCTAAGCTCGTGGGAGGCTTGGGGGTTGTTACCTGCTAAGCTCGTTGGAGACTTGGGGGTTGTTACATGCTAAGCTCGTGGGAGGCTTGGGGGTTGTTACCTGCTAAGCTCGTGGGAGGCTTGGGGGTTGTTACCTGCTAAGCTCGTTGGAGGCTTGAGGGTTGTTACCTGCTAAGCTCGTGGGAGGCTTGAGGGTTGTTACCTGCTAAGCTCGTTGGAGGCTTGAGGGTTGTTACCTGCTAAGCTCGTGGGAGGCTTGGGGATTGTTACCTGCTAAGCTCGTTGGAGGCTTGAGGATTGTTACCTGCCAAGCTCGTTGGAGGCTTGAGGGTTTTTACCTGCTAAGCTCGTTGGAGGCTTGGGGGTTGTTACCTGCTAAACTCGTTGGAGACTTGGGGGTTGTTACCTGCTAAGCTCGTTGGAGACTTTTGTTACCTGCTAAGCTCGTTGGAGACTTGGGGGTTGTTACCTGCTAAGCTCGTGGGAGGCTTGAGGGTTGTTACCTGCTAAGCTCGTGGGAGGCTTGGGGGTTGTTACCTGCTAAGCTCGTTGGAGACTTGGGGGTTGTTACCTGCTAAGCTCGTTGGAGGCTTGGGGCTTGTTACCTGCTAAGCTCGTTATAGACTTGGGGGTTGTTACCTGCTAAGCTCGTGGGAGGTTTGGGGGTTGTTACCTGCTAAGCTCGTTGGAGGCTTGGGGGTTGTTACCTGCTAAGCTCGTTGGAGACTTGGGGGTTGTTACCTGCTAAGCTCGTGGGAGACTTGGTGCTTGTTACCTGCTAAGCTCGTTGGAGACTTTTGTTACCTGCTAAGCTCGTTGGAGACTTGGGGCTTGTTACCTGCTAAGCTTGTTGGAGACTTGGGGCTTGTTAACTGCTAAGCTCGTTGGAGACTTGGGGGTTGTTACCTGCTAAGCTCGTTGGAGACTTGGGGCTTGTTACCTGCTAAGCTCGTTGGAGACTTGGGGCTTGTTACCTGCTAAGCTCGTTGGAGACTTGGGGGTTGTTACCTGCTAAGCTCGTTGGAGGCTTGGGGGTTGTTACCTGCTAAGCTCGTGGGAGGCTTGGGGGTTGTTACCTGCTAAGCTCGTGGGAGGCTTGGGGGTTGTTACCTGCTAAGCTTGTTGGAGACTTGGGGGTTGTTACCTGCTAAGCTCGTGGGAGGCTTGGGGGTTGTTACCTGCTAAGCTCGTGGGAGGCTTGGGGGTTGTTACCTGCTAAGCTCGTTGGAGGCTTGAGGGTTGTTACCTGCTAAGCTCGTGGGAGGCTTGAGGGTTGTTACCTGCTAAGCTCGTTGGAGGCTTGAGGATTGTTACCTGCTAAGCTCGTGGGAGGCTTGGGGATTGTTACCTGCTAAGCTCGTTGGAGGCTTGAGGATTGTTACCTGCTAAGCTCGTTGGAAGCTTGAGGGTTGTTACCTGCTAAGCTCGTTGGAGGCTTAGGGTTGTTACCTGCTAAGCTCGTTGGAGACTTGGGGGTTGTTACCTGCTAAGCTCGTTGGAGGCTTGAGGGTTGTTACCTGCTAAGCTCGTTGGAAGCTTGAGGATTGTTACCTGCTAAGCTCGTTGGAAGCTTGAGGATTGTTACCTGCTAAGCTCGTTGGAAGCTTGGGGATTGTTACCTGCTAAGCTCGTTGGAAGCTTGAGGATTGTTACCTGCTAAGCTCGTTGGAAGCTTGGGGATTGTTACCTGCTAAGCTCGTTGGAAGCTTGAGGATTGTTACCTGCTAAGCTCGTTGGAGGCTTGAGGATTGTTACCTGCTAAGCTCGTTGGAAGCTTGAGGGTTGTTACCTGCTAAGCTCGTTGGAGGCTTAGGGTTGTTACATGCTAAGTTCGTGGGAGGCTTGGGGATTGTTACCTGCTAAGCTCGTGGGAGGCTTGGGGCTTGTTACCTGCTAAGCTCGTTGGAGACTTGGGGCTTGTTACCTGCTAAGCTCGTTGGAGACTTGGGGGTTGTTACCTGCTAAGCTCGTTGGAGACATGGGGGTTGTTACCTGCTAAGCTCGTTGGAGGCTTGGGGGTTGTTACCTGCTAAGCTCGTTGGAGACTTGGGGCTTGTTACCTGCTAAGCTCGTTGGAGACTTGAGGCTTGTTACCTGCTAAGCTCGTTGGAGACTTGGGGGTTGTTACCTGCTAAGCTCGTTGGAGACTTGGGGGTTGTTACCTGCTAAGCTCGTTGGAGACTTGGGGCTTGTTACCTGCTAAGCTCGTTGGAGACTTGGGGGTTGTTACCTGCTAAGCTCGTTGGAGGCTTGGGGGTTGTTACCTGCTAAGCACGTTGGAGGCTTGGGGGTTGTTACCTGCTAAGCTCGTTGGAGGCTTGGGGGTTGTTACCTGCTAAGCTCGTTGGAGGCTTGGGGGTTGTTACCTGCTAAGCTCGTTGGAGACTTGGGGGTTGTTACCTGCTAAGCTCGTGGGAGGCTTGGGGGTTGTTACCTGCTAAGCTCGTTGGAGACTTGGGGCTTGTTACCTGCTAAGCTCGTTGGAGACTTGGGGGTTGTTACCTGCTAAGCTCGTTGGAGGCTTGAGGGTTGTTACCTGCTAAGCTCGTTGGAGGCTTGGGGGTTGTTACCTGCTAAGCTCGTTGGAGACTTAGGGCTTGTTACCTGCTAAGCTCGTTGGAGACTTGAGGCTTGTTACCTGCTAAGCTCGTTGGAGACTTGGGGGTTGTTACCTGCTAAGCTCGTTGGAGACTTGGGGGTTGTTACCTGCTAAGCTCGTTGGAGACTTGGGGCTTGTTACCTGCTAAGCTCGTTGGAGACTTGGGGGTTGTTACCTGCTAAGCTCGTTGGAGGCTTGGGGGTTGTTACCTGCTAAGCACGTTGGAGGCTTGGGGGTTGTTACCTGCTAAGCTCGTTGGAGGCTTGGGGGTTGTTACCTGCTAAGCTCGTTGGAGGCTTGGGGGTTGTTACCTGCTAAGCTCGTTGGAGACTTGGGGGTTGTTACCTGCTAAGCTCGTGGGAGGCTTGGGGGTTGTTACCTGCTAAGCTCGTTGTAGGCTTGGGGCTTGTTACCTGCTAAGCTCGTTGGAGACTTGGGGGTTGTTACCTGCTAAGCTCGTTGGAGGCTTGAGGGTTGTTACCTGCTAAGCTCGTTGGAGACTTGGGGGTTGTTACCTGCTAAGCTCGTTGGAGACTTGGGGGTTGTTACCTGCTAAGCTCGTTGGAGGCTTGAGGGTTGTTACCTGCTAAGCTCGTTGGAGGCTTGAGGGTTTTTACCTGCTAAGCTCGTTGGAGACTTGGGGGTTGTTACCTGCTAAGCTCGTGGGAGGCTTGGGGGTTGTTACCTGCTAAGCTCGTGAGAGGCTTGGGGGTTGTTACCTGCTAAGCTCGTGGGAGGCTTGGGGGTTGTTACCTGCTAAGCTCGTTGGAGACTTGGGGGTTGTTACCTGCTAAGCTCGTGGGAGGTTTGGGGGTTGTTACCTGCTAAGCTCGTTGGAGACTTGGAGGTTGTTACCTGCTAAGCTCGTTGGAGACTTGGGGGTTGTTACCTGCTAAGCTCGTGGGAGGCTTGAGGGTTGTTACCTGCTAAGCTCGTGTGAGGCTTGGGGGTTGTTACCTGCTAAGCTCGTTGGAGACTTGGGGGTTGTTACCTGCTAAGCTCGTTGGAGGCTTGGGGCTTGTTACCTGCTAAGCTCGTTATAGACTTGGGGGTTGTTACCTGCTAAGCTCGTGGGAGACTTGGGGGTTGTTACCTGCTAAGCTCGTTGGAGGCTTGGGGGTTGTTACCTGCTAAGCTCGTTGGAGACTTGGGGGTTGTTACCTGCTAAGCTCGTTGGAGGCTTGGGGCTTGTTACCTGCTAAGCTCGTTATAGATTTGGGGGTTGTTACCTGCTAAGCTCGTGGGAGACTTGGGGGTTGTTACCTGCTAAGCTCGTTGGAGGCTTGGGGGTTGTTACCTGCTAAGCTCGTTGGAGACTTGGGGGTTGTTACCTGCTAAGCTCGTTGGAGGCTTGGGGGTTGTTACCTGCTAAGCTCGTTGGAGACTTGGGGGTTGTTACCTGCTAAGCTCGTGGGAGACTTGGGGCTTGTTACCTGCTAAGCTCGTTGGAGACTTTTGTTACCTGCTAAGCTCGTTGGAGACTTGGGGCTTGTTACCTGCTAAGCTCGTTGGAGACTTGGGGCTTGTTACCTGCTAAGCTCGTGGGAGGTTTGGGGCTTGTTACCTGCTAAGCTCGTGGGAGACTTGGGGCTTGTTACCTGCTAAGCTCGTTGGAGACTTGGGGGTTGTTACCTGCTAAGCTCGTGGGAGGCTTGAGGGTTGTTACCTGCTAAGCTCGTGGGAGGCTTGGGGGTTGTTACCTGCTAAGCTCGTTGGAGACTTGGGGGTTGTTACCTGCTAAGCTCGTTGGAGACTTTTGTTACCTGCTAAGCTCGTTGGAGACTTGGGGGTTGTTACCTGCTAAGCTCGTGGGAGGCTTGAGGGTTGTTACCTGCTAAGCTCGTGGGAGGCTTGGGGGTTGTTACCTGCTAAGCTCGTTGGAGACTTGGGGGTTGTTACCTGCTAAGCTCGTTGGAGGCTTGGGGCTTGTTACCTGCTAAGCTCGTTATAGACTTGGGGGTTGTTACCTGCTAAGCTCGTGGGAGGTTTGGGGGTTGTTACCTGCTAAGCTCGTTGGAGGCTTGGGGGTTGTTACCTGCTAAGCTCGTTGGAGACTTGGGGGTTGTTACCTGCTAAGCTCGTGGGAGACTTGTTGCTTGTTACCTGCTAAGCTCGTTGGAGACTTTTGTTACCTGCTAAGCTCGTTGGAGACTTGGGGCTTGTTACCTGCTAAGCTTGTTGGAGACTTGGGGCTTGTTAACTGCTAAGCTCGTTGGAGACTTGGGGGTTGTTACCTGCTAAGCTCGTTGGAGACTTGGGGCTTGTTACCTGCTAAGCTCGTTGGAGACTTGGGGCTTGTTACCTGCTAAGCTCGTTGGAGACTTGGGGGTTGTTACCTGCTAAGCTCGTTGGAGGCTTGGGGGTTGTTACCTGCTAAGCTCGTGGGAGGCTTGGGGGTTGTTACCTGCTAAGCTCGTGGGAGGCTTGGGGGTTGTTACCTGCTAAGCTCGTTGGAGACTTGGGGGTTGTTACCTGCTAAGCTCGTGGGAGGCTTGGGGGTTGTTACCTGCTAAGCTCGTGGGAGGCTTGGGGGTTGTTACCTGCTAAGCTCGTTGGAGGCTTGAGGGTTGTTACCTGCTAAGCTCGTGGGAGGCTTGAGGGTTGTTACCTGCTAAGCTCGTTGGAGGCTTGAGGGTTGTTACCTGCTAAGCTCGTGGGAGGCTTGGGGATTGTTACCTGCTAAGCTCGTTGGAGGCTTGAGGATTGTTACCTGCCAAGCTCGTTGGAGGCTTGAGGGTTTTTACCTGCTATGCTCGTTGGAGGCTTGGGGGTTGTTACCTGCTAAACTCGTTGGAGACTTGGGGGTTGTTACCTGCTAAGCTCGTTGGAGACTTTTGTTACCTGCTAAGCTCGTTGGAGACTTGGGGGTTGTTACCTGCTAAGCTCGTGGGAGGCTTGAGGGTTGTTACCTGCTAAGCTCGTGGGAGGCTTGGGGGTTGTTACCTGCTAAGCTCGTTGGAGACTTGGGGGTTGTTACCTGCTAAGCTCGTTGGAGGCTTGGGGCTTGTTACCTGCTAAGCTCGTTATAGACTTGGGGGTTGTTACCTGCTAAGCTCGTGGGAGGTTTGGGGGTTGTTACCTGCTAAGCTCGTTGGAGGCTTGGGGTTGTTACCTGCTAAGCTCGTTGGAGACTTGGGGGTTGTTACCTGCTAAGCTCGTGGGAGACTTGGTGCTTGTTACCTGCTAAGCTCGTTGGAGACTTTTGTTACCTGCTAAGCTCGTTGGAGACTTGGGGCTTGTTACCTGCTAAGCTTGTTGGAGACTTGGGGCTTGTTAACTGCTAAGCTCGTTGGAGACTTGGGGGTTGTTACCTGCTAAGCTCGTTGGAGACTTGGGGCTTGTTACCTGCTAAGCTCGTTGGAGACTTGGGGCTTGTTACCTGCTAAGCTCGTTGGTGACTTGGGGGTTGTTACCTGCTAAGCTCGTTGGAGGCTTGGGGGTTGTTACCTGCTAAGCTCGTGGGAGGCTTGGGGGTTGTTACCTGCTAAGCTCGTGGGAGGCTTGGGGGTTGTTACCTGCTAAGCTCGTTGGAGACTTGGGGGTTGTTACCTGCTAAGCTCGTGGGAGGCTTGGGGGTTGTTACCTGCTAAGCTCGTGGGAGGCTTGGGGGTTGTTACCTGCTAAGCTCGTTGGAGGCTTGAGGGTTGTTACCTGCTAAGCTCGTGGGAGGCTTGAGGGTTGTTACCTGCTAAGCTCGTTGGAGGCTTGAGGATTGTTACCTGCTAAGCTCGTGGGAGGCTTGGGGATTGTTACCTGCTAAGCTCGTTGGAGGCTTGAGGATTGTTACCTGCTAAGCTCGTTGGAAGCTTGAGGGTTGTTACCTGCTAAGCTCGTTGGAGGCTTAGGGTTGTTACCTGCTAAGCTCGTTGGAGACTTGGGGGTTGTTACCTGCTAAGCTCGTTGGAGGCTTGAGGGTTGTTACCTGCTAAGCTCGTTGGAAGCTTGAGGATTGTTACCTGCTAAGCTCGTTGGAAGCTTGAGGATTGTTACCTGCTAAGCTCGTTGGAAGCTTGGGGATTGTTACCTGCTAAGCTCGTTGGAAGCTTGAGGATTGTTACCTGCTAAGCTCGTTGGAAGCTTGGGGATTGTTACCTGCTAAGCTCGTTGGAAGCTTGAGGATTGTTACCTGCTAAGCTCGTTGGAGGCTTGAGGATTGTTACCTGCTAAGCTCGTTGGAAGCTTGAGGGTTGTTACCTGCTAAGCTCGTTGGAGGCTTAGGGTTGTTACATGCTAAGCTCGTGGGAGGCTTGGGGCTTGTTACCTGCTAAGCTCGTTGGAGACTTGGGGCTTGTTACCTGCTAAGCTCGTTGGAGACTTGGGGGTTGTTACCTGCTAAGCTCGTTGGAGACTTGGGGCTTGTTACCTGCTAAGCTCGTTGGAGACTTGGGGGTTGTTACCTGCTAAGCTCGTTGGAGGCTTGGGGGTTGTTACCTGCTAAGCTCGTTGGAGACTTGGGGGTTGTTACCTGCTAAGCTCGTTGGAGACTTTGGGGTTGTTACCTGCTAAGCTCGTTGGAGACTTGGGGCTTGTTACCTGCTAAGCTCGTTGGAGACTTGGGGGTTGTTACCTGCTAAGCTCGTTGGAGACTTGGGGATAGTTACCTGCTAAGCTCGTTGGAGACTTGGGGCTTGTTACCTGCTAAGCTCGTTGGAGACTTGGGGCTTGTTACCTGCTAAGCTCGTTGGAGACTTGGGGGTTGTTACCTGCTAAGCTCGTTGGAGACTTGGGGGTTGTTACCTGCTAAGCTCGTTGGAGACTTGGGGCTTGTTACCTGCTAAGCTCGTTGGAGACTTGGGGCTTGTTACCTGCTAAGCTCGTTGGAGACTTGGGGCTTGTTACCTGCTAAGCTCGTTGGAGACTTGGGGCTTGTTACCTGCTAAGCTCGTTGGAGGCTTGAGGGTTGTTACCTGCTAAGCTCGTTGGAGACTTGGGGGTTGTTACCTGCTAAGCTCGTGGGAGGCTTGAGGGTTGTTACCTGCTAAGCTCGTTGGAGACTTGGGGCTTGTTACCTGCTAAGCTCGTGGGAGGCTTGGGGCTTGTTACCTGCTAAGCTCGTTGGAGACTTGGGGCTTGTTACCTGCTAAGCTCGTTGGAGGCTTGAGGGTTGTTACCTGCTAAGCTCGTTGGGGGCTTGAGGGTTGTTACCTACTAAGCTCGTGGGAGGCTTGAGGGTTGTTACCTGCTAAGCTCGTTGGAGGCTTGAGGGTTGTTACCTACTAAGCTCGTTGGAGACTTGGGGCTTGTTACCTGCTAAGCTCGTGGGAGGCTTGGGGGTTGTTACCTGCTAAGCTCGTTGGAGACTTGGGGCTTGTTACCTGCTAAGCTCGTGGGAGGCTTGAGGGTTGTTACCTGCTAAGCTCGTTGGAGGCTTGAGGGTTGTTACCTGCTAAGCTCGTTGGAGACTTGGGGCTTGTTACCTGCTAAGCTCGTGGGAGGCTTGGGGGTTGTTACCTGCTAAGCTCGTTGGAGGCTTGGGGCTTGTTACCTGCTAAGCTCGTGGGAGGCTTGTGGGTTGTTACCTTCTAAGCTCGTGGGAGACTTGAGGGTTGTTACCTGCTAAGCTCGTTGGAGACTTGGGGATTGTTACCTACTAAGCTCGTGGGAGGCTTGAGGGTTGTTACCAGCTAAGGTCGTGGGAGACTTGAGGGTTGTTACCTGCTAAGCTCGTTGGAGACTTGGGGGTTGTTACCTGCTAAGCTCGTTGGAGACTTGGGGGTTGTTACCTGCTAAGCTCGTGGGAGACTTGAGGGTTGTTACCTGCTAAGCTCGTTGGAGACTTGGGGGTTGTTACCTGCTAAGCTCGTGGGAGACTTGAGGGTTGTTACCTGCTAAGCTCGTTGGAGACTTGGGGCTTGTTACCTGCTAAGCTCGTAGGAGGCTTGGGGGTTGTTACCTGCTAAGCTCGTGGGAGGCTTGGGGGTTGTTACCTGCTAAGCTCGTTGGAGGCTTGGGGCTTGTTACCTGCTAAGCTCGTGGGAGACTTGGGTGTTGTTACCTGCTAAGCTCGTGGGAGACTTGGGGGTTGTTACCTGCTAAGCTCGTGGGAGACTTGAGGGTTTTTACCTGCTAAGCTCGTTGGAGACTTGGGGGTTGTTACCTGCTAAGCTCGTTGGAGGCTTGGGGCTTGTTACCTGCTAAGCTCGAGGGAGACTTGGGGCTTGTTACCTGCTAAGCTCGTTGGAGACTTGGGGCTTGTTACCTGCTAAGCTCGTTGGAGACTTGGGGCTTGTTACCTGCTAAGCTCGTGGGAGACTTGAGGGTTGTTACCTGCTAAGCTCGTGGGAGACTTGGGGCTTGTTACCTGCTAAGCTCGTGGGAGACTTGAGGGTTGTTACCTGCTAAGCTCGTTGGAGACTTGGGGGTTGTTACCTGCTAAGCTCGTTGGAGACTTGGGGGTTGTTACCTGCTAAGCTCGTTGGAGACTTGGGGGTTGTTACCTGCTAAGCTCGTTGGAGGCTTGGGGCTTGTTACCTCCTAAGCTCGTTGGAGACTTGGCGGTTGTTACCTGCTAAGCTCGTTGGAGGCTTGGGGGTTGTTACCTGCTAAGCTCGTTGGAGACTTGGGGGTTGTTACCTGCTAAGCTCGTGGGAGACTTGAGGGTTGTTACCTGCTAAGCTCGTGGGAGACTTGGGGCTTGTTACCTGCTAAGCTCGTTGGAGACTTGGGGGTTGTTACCTGCTAAGCTCGTGGGAGGCTTGAGGGTTGTTACCTGCTAAGCTCGTGGGAGGCTTGGGGGTTGTTACCTGCTAAGCTCGTTGGAGACTTGGGGGTTGTTACCTGCTAAGCTCGTTGGAGACTTGGGGCTTGTTACCTGCTAAGCTCGTTGGAGACTTGGGGGTTGTTACCGGTAAGCTCGTTGGAGACTTGAGGGTTGTTACCTGCTAAGCTCGTTGGAGACTTGGGGGTTGTTACCTGCTAAGCTCGTTGGAGGCTTGGGGGTTGTTACCTGCTAAGCTCGTTGGAGACTTGGGGCTTGTTACCTGTTAAGCTCGTTGGAGACTTGGGGGTTGTTACCTGCTAAGCTCGTTGGAGACTTGGGGGTTGTTACCTGCTAAGCTCGTTGGAGACTTGGGGCTTGTTACCTGCTAAGCTCGTTGGAGACTTGGGGGTTGTTACCTGCTAAGCTCGTGGGAGACTTGAGGGTTTTTACCTGCTAAGCTCGTTGGAGACTTGGGGCTTGTTACCTGCTAAGCTCGTTGGAGACTTGAGGGTTGTTACCTGCTAAGCTCGTGGGAGGCTTGGGGATTGTTACCTGCTAAGCTCGTTGGAGACTTGGGGCTTGTTACCTGCTAAGCTCGTTGGAGACTTGGGGGTTGTTACCTGCTAAGCTCGTTGGAGACTTGGGGGTTGTTACCTGCTAAGCTCGTTGGAGGCTTGGGGGTTGTTACCTGCTAAGCTCGTTGGAGACTTGGGGGTTGTTACCTGCTAAGCTCGTTGGAGACTTGGGGCTTGTTACCTGCTAAGCTCGTTGGAGACTTGGGGCTTGTTACCTGCTAAGCTCGTTGGAGACTTGGGGCTTGTTACCTGCTAAGCTCGTTGGAGACTTGGGGGTTGTTACCTGCTAAGCTCGT
This sequence comes from Mantis religiosa, assembly GCA_030765055.1. Lineage (NCBI taxonomy): Eukaryota > Metazoa > Arthropoda > Insecta > Mantodea > Mantidae > Mantis > Mantis religiosa. The sequence goes on along the minus strand of CM060950.1, from coordinate 347,225,716 downwards.
TGGAGACTTGGGGGTTGTTACCTGCTAAGCTCGTTGGAGACTTGGGGGTTGTTACCTGCTAAGCTCGTTGGAGACTTGGGGCTTGTTACCTGCTAAGCTCGTTGGAGACTTGGGGGTTGTTACCTGCTAAGCTCGTGGGAGACTTGGGGGTTGTTACCTGCTAAGCTCGTTGGAGACTTGGGGCTTGTTACCTGCTAAGCTCGCTGGAGACTTGAGGGTTGTTACCTGCTAAGCTCGTGGGAGGCTTGGGGGTTGTTACCTGCTAAGCTCGTTGGAGACTTGGGACTTGTTACCTGCTAAGCTCGTTGGAGACTTGGGGGTTGTTACCTGCTAAGCTCGTTGGAGGCTTGGGGCTTGTTACCTGCTAAGCTCGTTGGAGACTTGGGGGTTGTTACCTGCTAAGCTCGTGGGAGACTTGGGGGTTGTTACCTGCTAAGCTCGTGGGAGACTTGAGGGTTGTTACCTGCTAAGCTCGTGGGAGACTTGGGGCTTGTTACCTGCTAAGCTCGTTGGAGACTTGGGGGTTGTTACCTGCTAAGCTCGTGGGAGGCTTGAGGGTTGTTACCTGCTAAGCTCGTGGGAGGCTTGGGGGTTGTTACCTGCTAAGCTCGTTGGAGGCTTGGGGGTTGTTACCTGCTAAGCTCGTGGGAGGCTTGGGGGTTGTTACCTGCTAAGCTCGTGGGAGGCTTGGGGGTTGTTACCTGCTAAGCTCGTTGGAGGCTTGAGGGTTGTTACCTGCTAAGCTCGTGGGAGGCTTGGGGGTTGTTACCTGCTAAGCTCGTGGGAGGCTTGGGGATTGTTACCTGCTAAGCTCGTGGGAGGCTTGGGGGTTGTTACCTGCTAAGCTCGTGGGAGGCTTGGGGGTTGTTACCTGCTAAGCTCGTGGGAGGCTTGGGGGTTGTTACCTGCTAAGCTCGTTGGAGGCTTGGGGGTTGTTACCTGCTAAGCTCGTGGGAGGCTTGGGGATTGTTACCTGCTAAGCTCGTGGGAGGCTTGGGGGTTGTTACCTGCTAAGCTCGTGGGAGGCTTGGGGGTTGTTACCTGCTAAGCTCGTTGGAGGCTTGGGGGTTGTTACCTGCTAAGGTCGTTGGAGGTTTGGGGGTTGTTACCTGCTAAGCTCGTTGGAGGCTTGGGGGTTGTTACCTGCTAAGCTCGTTGGAGACTTGGGGCTTGTTACCTGCTAAGCTCGTTGGAGACTTGGGGCTTGTTACCTGCTAAGCTCGTTGGAGACTTGGGGGTTGTTACCTGCTAAGCTCGTTGGAGGCTTGGGGGTTGTTACCTGCTAAGCTCGTTGGAGACTTGGGGGTTGTTACCTGCTAAGCTCGTGGGAGGCTTGGGGGTTGTTACCTGCTAAGCTCGTTGGAGACTTGGGGCTTGTTACCTGCTAAGCTCGTTGGAGACTTGGGGGTTGTTACCTGCTAAGCTCGTTGGAGACTTGGGGGTTGTTACCTGCTAAGCTCGTTGGAGGCTTGGGGGTTGTTACCTGCTAAGCTCGTGGGAGGCTTGGGGCTTGTTACCTGCTAAGCTCGTTGGAGACTTGGGGATTGTTACCTGCTAAGCTCGTGGGAGGCTTGGGGATTGTTACCTGCTAAGCTCGTGGGAGGCTTGGGGCTTGTTACCTGCTAAGCTCGTGGGAGACTTGGGGGTTGTTACCTGCTAAGCTCGTGGGAGGCTTGGGGATTGTTACCTGCTAAGCTCGTGGGAGACTTGGGGGTTGTTACCTGCTAAGCTCGTGGGAGACTTGGGGCTTGTTACCTGCTAAGCTCGTGGGAGACTTGAGGGTTGTTACCTGCTAAGCTCGTGGGAGGCTTGGGGGTTGTTACCTGCTAAGCTCGTGGGAGACTTGGGGCTTGTTACCTGCTAAGCTCGTGGGAGACTTGAGGGTTGTTACCTGCTAAGCTCGTGGGAGGCTTGGGGGTTGTTACCTGCTAAGCTCGTTGGAGACTTGGGGCTTGTTACCTGCTAAGCTCGTTGGAGACTTGGGGGTTGTTACCTGCTAAGCTCGTGGGAGGCTTGGGGCTTGTTACCTGCTAAGCTCGTGGGAGGCTTGGGGATTGTTACCTGCTAAGCTCGTGGGAGGCTTGGGGATTGTTACCTGCTAAGCTCGTGGGAGACTTGGGGGTTGTTACCTGCTAAGCTCGTTGGAGACTTGGGGCTTGTTACCTGCTAAGCTCGTGGGAGGCTTGGTCCTTGTTACCTGCTAAGCTCGTTGGAGACTTGGGGGTTGTTACCTGCTAAGCTCGTTGGAGACTTGGGGGTTGTTACCTGCTAAGCTCGTTGGAGACTTGGGGCTTGTTACCTGCTAAGCTCGTTGGAGACTTGGGGCTTGTTACCTGCTAAGCTCGTTGGAGACTTGGGGGTTGTTACCTGCTAAGCTCGTTGGAGACTTGGGGCTTGTTACCTGCTAAGCTCGTTGGAGACTTGGGGCTTGTTACCTGCTAAGCTCGTTGGAGACTTGGGGGTTGTTACCTGCTAAGCTCGTTGGAGACTTGGGGCTTGTTACCTGCTAAGCTCGTGGGAGGCTTGGGGCTTGTTACCTGCTAAGCTCGTTGGAGGTTTGGGGGTTGTTACCTGCTAAGCTCGTTGGAGACTTGGGGGTTGTTACCTGCTGAGCTCGTTGGAGACTTGGGGGTTGTTACCTGCTAAGCTCGTTGGAGGTTTGGGGGTTGTTACCTGCTAAGCTCGTTGGAGACTTGGGGGTTGTTACCTGCTAAGCTCGTTGGAGGCTTGGGGCTTGTTACCTGCTAAGCTCGTTGGAGACTTGGGGGTTGTTACCTGCTAAGCTCGTTGGAGACTTGGGGGTTGTTACCTGCTAAGCTCGTTGGAGGCTTGGGGGTTGTTACCTGCTAAGCTCGTTGGAGACTTGGGGGTTGTTACCTGCTAAGCTCGTTGGAGACTTGGGGCTTGTTACCTGCTAAGCTCGTTGGAGGCTTGGGGCTTGTTACCTGCTAAGCTCGTTGGAGACTTGGGGGTTGTTACCTGCTAAGCTCGTTGGAGACTTGAGGGTTGTTACCTGCTAAGCTCGTTGGAGACTTGGGGCTTGTTACCTGCTAAGCTCGTTGGAGGTTTGAGGGTTGTTACCTGCTAAGCTCGTTGGAGACTTGGGGGTTGTTACCTGCTAAGCTCGTTGGAGACTTGGGGCTTGTTACCTGCTAAGCTCGTTGGAGACTTGGGGCTTGTTACCTGCTAAGCTCGCTGGAGACTTGGGGGTTGTTACCTGCTAAGCTCGTTGGAGACTTGGGGCTTGTTACCTGCTAAGCTCGTTGGAGACTTGGGGCTTGTTACCTGCTAAGCTCGTTGGAGACTTGGGGGTTGTTACCTGCTAAGCTCGTTGGAGACTTGGGGCTTGTTACCTGCTAAGCTCGTGGGAGGCTTGGGGCTTGTTACCTGCTAAGCTCGTTGGAGGTTTGGGGGTTGTTACCTGCTAAGCTCGTTGGAGACTTGGGGGTTGTTACCTGCTAAGCTCGTTGGAGACTTGGGGGTTGTTACCTGCTAAGCTCGTTGGAGGTTTGGGGGTTGTTACCTGCTAAGCTCGTTGGAGACTTGGGGGTTGTTACCTGCTAAGCTCGTTGGAGGCTTGGGGCTTGTTACCTGCTAAGCTCGTTGGAGGTTTGAGGGTTGTTACCTGCTAAGCTCGTTGGAGGCTTGGGGCTTGTTACCTGCTAAGCTCGTAGGAGGTTTGAGGGTTGTTACCTGCTAAGCTCGTTGGAGACTTGGGGGTTGTTACCTGCTAAGCTCGTTGGAGGTTTGGGGGTTGTTACCTGCTAAGCTCGTTGGAGACTTGGGGGTTGTTACCTGCTAAGCTCGTTGGAGACTTGGGGGTTGTTACCTGCTAAGCTCGTTGGAGGTTTGGGGGTTGTTACCTGCTAAGCTCGTGGGAGGTTTGGGGGTTGTTACCTCTAAGCTCGTGGGAGGCTTGGGGGTTGTTACCTGCTAAGCTCGTTGGAGGCTTGGGGGTTGTTACCTGCTAAGCTCGTTGGAGGCTTGGGGCTTGTTACCTGCTAAGCTCGTGGGAGACTTGGGGCTTGTTACCTGCTAAGCTCGTTGGAGACTTGGGGGTTGTTACCTGCTAAGCTCGTTGGAGGCTTGGGGCTTGTTACCTGCTAAGCTCGTTGGAGACTTGGGGGTTGTTACCTGCTAAGCTCGTTGGAGACTTGGGGGTTGTTACCTGCTAAGCTCGTTGGAGGCTTGGGGGTTGTTACCTGCTAAGCTCGTTGGAGACTTGGGGGTTGTTACCTGCTAAGCTCGTTGGAGACTTGGGGGTTGTTACCTGCTAAGCTCGTTGGAGACTTGGGGGTTGTTACCTGCTAAGCTCGTTGGAGGTTTGGGGGTTGTTACCTGCTAAGCTCGTGGGAGGCTTGGGGATTGTTACCTGCTAAGCTCGTTGGAGGCTTGGGGGTTGTTACCTGCTAAGCTCGTTGGAGGTTTGGGGGTTGTTACCTGCTAAGCTCGTGGGAGGCTTGGGGGTTGTTACCTGCTAAGCTCGTTGGAGGCTTGGGGGTTGTTACCTGCCAAGCTGGTTGGAGGCTTGGGGGTTGTTACCTGCTAAGCTCGTTGGAGGCTTGGGGGTTGTTACCTGCTAAGCTCGTTGGAGACTTGGGGGTTGTTACCTGCTAAGCTCGTTGGAGGCTTGGGGGTTGTTACCTGCTAAGCTCGTGGGAGACTTGGGGGTTGTTACCTGCTAAGCTCGTTGGAGACTTGGGGGTTGTTACCTGCTAAGCTCGTTGGAGGTTTGGGGGTTGTTACCTGCTAAGCTCGTTGGAGGCTTGGGGGTTGTTACCTGCTAAGCTCGTTGGAGACTTGGGGGTTGTTACCTGTTAAGCTCGTTGGAGGCTTGGGGGTTGTTACCTGCTAAGCTCGTGGGAGACTTGGGGCTTGTTACCTGCTAAGCTCGTTGGAGACTTGGGGGTTGTTACCTGCTAAGCTCGTTGGAGGTTTGGGGGTTGTTACCTGCTAAGCTCGTTGGAGACTTGGGGGTTGTTACCTGCTAAGCTCGTGGGAGGCTTGGGGGTTGTTACCTGCTAAGCTCGTCGGAGGCTTGGGGGTTGTTACCTGCTATGCTCGTGGGAGGTTTGGGGGTTGTTACCTGCTAAGCTCGTGGGAGGTTTGGGGGTTGTTACCTGCTAAGCTCGTGGGAGGCTTGGGGGTTTTACCTGCTAAGCTCGTGGGAGGCTTGGGGGTTGTTACCTGCTAAGCTTATCTGGGTGCGAGTGGCTTCGGTCCTACACCCGATGATAGCGTGTTTGCCTCAAGTTCAAGAGGTCTCGAGTTCGAATCTCAGTTAGGGTGAGTTACCTGGATAAGTTTTTTCTAGGGTTTTCCCTTTTCTTGAAAGACGAATGTCGGGTAAGTCTAATCTCTATTGAATCTAGGCTCATTTGAGCATCATTTCACCCATTTCATTCATCGTCCAATATGACTTATCGTTGGAGGGCGTATATTTTAAGATAAAGGAAGAAAAAAGAATTTACGACCATAAGAAGCACATGTCTACAACACTACACATTGTTAGGTCCTTTTTTTTGTATTATAGTTTGTTACTTGCTTCGTGTTTATAAAATAAGACAACCAAATCTGGAGTAGGTACTAGAAAATAATGTTCAACATACAAAAGTTCCTTTTCGTAGATGATTGATATATGAGGTCAAATAAGCCAAGCATGCGCCTGGACTGCTGTTAAAAGATAACCAGGAAGTGGCGCTGAGTGGTGAGCCCCTTACTTACAGGATTTTGAATATTTGGTTTCTGATTTTATTGCAATAATTTATTGCTAATGCGGCAAATCAAGAGTTATAACTGTGGATATCTGGTACGAAAACGGCCGCACCGTGGCTCCGTTGTTAGACCGCTTGGCTCTCACCAAGGCGGCCCGGGTTCAATCCCAGGCGACCGCAAAATGAGATTTGTGGTGGACAACACGGCGCTGGGGCGGGTTTTCTTCGGGACCTCCTGTTTCCCCCGCCATCTCATCTCTTTCCACCGGTGCTCCATCTTCATCTCAAGTACCATGAGTGTCACCGCCTGCGGTGCCGTATGTAGTAAAAGCGGGCGTTAAACACTACACATTTGGTACGAAAACGTATTGGATCTTGTATTGTTCTGCAATGCTTGTGATAAATGTATGTGAAATGTTCCATATTTGGTGTACTTCATTTGCATGCTTTTATCTCGTGGTGAGTAGGTAGAGGAAATAACTGCCTTTACTACTATGTACTTAGGGTAAGTAGGAGCAGTATTACGTTCCACCTAAAATCCTGTACGGAGATTTCACTGGAAATACAGGTTTTGAGGTTTTCTGAATAAAAATCATTTTTAGAATAAACGTCCATGTGCACGCGTTTGTGTATGTGCTCCGTTAATATCAAACTTCATCATCTTCCGAAGTTGCAATACGATTTTCAAGAAAATCCTTCCCCACCAGACCATCGTTTACAAGGAACTTTTTCGAAATTTTTGATTTACTGAAAATGGCTCCAACGTGTTTGGTGAAGGTACCATATGTTCAAGATATTTTCACGACAAATGAAAGGTATATTAGAAATTTTCTTGGATTAGCCTCAGAAGTCCTCTTTATTCTGTATGTGTTTTGTATAAGAGGTGGACCAAATCTTACTGAACCAAACGTGTAATCTCGTTAAGACCACAATTTTTTAAAATATTTTTTGGTGCAGCAAACCATTTCCAAGTTATTAGTATGAAATTCTAAATATTCTTTTCTCAAGTACGAATACTTGTTTTATTTCTCTCTTGGCCACGCAAAGGGAACGGAGTTCCAAATTCATCACATGGTTACCAGCTCTTGAAATATTTGACTATTGCTTGAAGCTTCTGTATTCTCCCCTTCCGGTTACAGTAATATAATTTTTGCCGATGTTTATCTCGATTGGCATGTGGGTGGATGGACGAATAAGAATTTGTAAGAGTTTGTATAACAGTTGAGAAAATTACATAAGTGCAAAATATCACATGTTCTTTTTGAGGCGTAGCGCCTTCTATTAAATTTTGAATCAGCCGTAGTTAAATCGGAAACTGTTACCAATAATAACACAAGTATTGTATTTACTCCTGCATAATTTTAAATATTAATTCACACAAAACATGTCAATTCCGCATTACTAGAAGCTCAAGCATACAGGATCTATATCAGAGAGTATACCGGTTTGCATGCCCGTTTTAGCAGAAGATTTTATTTTCTACGAGTATCGCATTATAAATTATAAAAAAAAAGTCTAGCAAAAATTGTACCATATCTACTCCACCCCAATTCATAAGTGATGATTAGGCTGCGGATTTCACAAACAGTTTCGTTCAGGTTGTCTACAGACAAAGCATCAGATCCGCCGCACAAAATGTAAAGTCGTGGAGATGAATCACAGGTAGAGTCTGTCTAGTGAACGCGAGTGCAGTTGCCGCTCAAAGGAAACTACCCTCCCGCCCACTAATGACCGTCATAAATCTATCTCCACACTTCACAAATGGAACACTGTCGTTGAGGACCAATAGCAACCCTGATTTTCTCGAAGTGACAGTTGCATGTCTACTCCACGTGGAGTCTCAGCTGCCAAAGTTCCAACTTCCAGATGAGCTGTTTCAATACGTGCAGAAACTCGTTGTGTGTCACGATGTGGAGACCGTGGGAGAATAATGCAGTGGTAAATGCAAATGAAGTAGTAGATAACTTTCAGTCAAGTGAAAATAATCAAAGTGATGACAATGGTGCGAATAAATGGGCCAAGTTATATTACTGGAAAAGCCTCAAAAAACAAAGTTATAACGGGAACTCTTTCTAAGCAAATTCAAGTGCTTGTTTTGAACACATACAAATATGTGCTGACAAATAATCTTGGTAAGGGGTCGTGCAATGAACCTGATAAATTCTGGGTATTCACAGAAATACAGTAAGAAATATTGTGACGAAAGGAATACCAAAAACGCCGATCAAGTGTGGAAACAAAAGGAAACGTTTCTCTAAAGTAGATAATTTCACATGCGATTTAATTCGTCGAGAAATCTATAGATTCTATGCAAAAGGGAGAGCGCCCACCTTAGACGAATTGGTTGCACATTTGCAAGAAATTTGTGATTTTCCTTATGGGCATAGCACTTTGCGCGGCCTCCTGAAGGAGCTGGGTTGCAAATACCGCACTTTAAATAAGATGAGGGTTATTATGGAATCCAGTAGAATTTTAGCTTGGCGATACACACACACACACACACACACACACACACACACACACACACACACACACACACAAAACTAAGGAAGTTTCGCAGTACGATATATAACTAAGGAAGTTTTGCAGTAATGGAAACTAAGATAATTTATTTAGACGAAACCTCGTACGATACCCATGACGTATCGAGAAAGATGGCAACCTTGCACAAAGGTCTGGGAGAAGGAGGGTCGGTTTTGTAAAACGATTATAAGGGTTCCTCAAAGGCAGCGGCCTACGTGCACATGAGTTAACTAAACAGACTCTAAAAAAGAGGGCATGACCAACTGATCTCTGCAAGCGTACAGTGGGGTGAATAAACAACGGCAGCTTGGCAATGTTATCGAGTAAAAAACATATGCTGTCTCATGTCTACATATTTTCTATTACGGTGACATATACCTATACGGTGCCAACATGGGCTTGTTTTATATAATACTTATTTTAACTTGGCAATTCTTAGAATACAATGTTTGTATTATGTGAACACGTATATCGTTTTAATATACAATGCATTTATACATTTTAATATGCATGCTACGTATTCTCAAGAGTACCTGTAGTTTGTATATTTAGTGATACAATTCTCCATAAGATGTATATGTTTATAGTTGCTCCTGTGTATTCACCTATTACAGTGAATCACCATGCGCATCTTGAGGTTGCTAAAGGTGAATATTTTACGATTTGCAGCAAGACACTCCTTATATCGCGAGAAACTGCGTCTTACGTCGCTAGACGTGAGAGATACAAAGGGATAATATTTGACGTCAATTCTACTGTTGAAGACAGCAGGACAAGGTGCAATGTGTATGCACACAGACTGTCCAGGGAATGGGGGTGGATTCCTTCACATACAAGTGTCGTCTGTTTAAACATTTTGAACCATATTGCATTTCAACATGAAATATCATACCTGGATTCAAAAGGGATAACGAGTATTTGTGTATGAAAACCCTAAGCTAAAAACTGGTTCCATTCCTACAATTTCTGAAGGTTTGCCAGCATTTCTTTCTAAAAATCCGCCGGCGAAAAGAAAGAATCCCAAAGAAAGACCTGCCAACATTAAAAGAAGAAAATTAGTTACTAAACTTCAAGCTTGTAAAGATGCTGCTGTAGAGGACAAAATAACGAAATTTTAAGAATTAATAACGGGAATTGAGAAGAAATGCCTGTTACTCAATTACAAAACAAGGTAATCAATTTTAAGATTGATCGTGATAAACTTATTGTCTATAATATTAACTTTGAATCTATGTCAATAGAATTCTATATAAATGTAGAAGGAAATCTTAAAGTCTCTGTTTATTTGAATCACAGCCCAATTTGTTACCAAGACCTCAGTGAGATTCTTGGATCGGATTTATTATTGAAAAGGTGGAACTGTTTACAGGAGTTAGTTAAGAAATACATTAACACGAATTCTTCTTCTTGTGTGGACAGGCTCTTAGAGCATACAAAATCTAATCTGAGAAATCTGAAACAAACATTAGTAAATAGTAATGAAGTTAGTTTAGCTGAACAAGTGGAATTTTTCTTGTGACAGCTCTCCTTGGTTTTGGTATCAAAGAAGATGTATTCACCTCGCATGATTATGATAGCCTTCACTATTAACACGCAATCAAACAAAGTTACGAAACACTTAGAGCAAACAAAATCTTGCGTTTGCGTCACCCTAAATATTTACAATAGCTTATAGCTTCATTAGACGTATCTCCCCCTCCCCCCCCCCCCCCCAAAAATTGAGAATAATAATTTTCTTAAAGCGGTTGGTGATGACTTGTTAGGACTGGAAAAATGGGTTATTCTGCAACTCGTAGAAATATATTGTGACTTTGTGGGTTCGTAGGATTAAAAGTCCAATTTGCAGAAATTCAAATCGTTCTTTATTTGTGTAGAAATACACTCGCTTTAGCAGTATTACATCACATACATAATCTACCAAGGTCGATGATCACAACAACAGCGTTCTGATTACACCTGTTTACAACAGCTCTCGTTACAACACTTCACAGCTGTTTACTACTACTGCTCTGTTTGCGACTGTCTTTTGGCGAGTCGTCGCTTCCTTAAATACCTCATCTGACAATTCCAGACTGTTCCAGAACAATCAAGAAACCGAATAATCTCTATCAATCAAGATTTCATCAGAAATTTCCATTCATCTGTTTGTTTGTTTCGGCAGACATTTATCTGTGTGCTATCTTTATCAGTTCCTTTGTGTAAACAAGCCGCGTTATCGCTCCGCGCGAACCTTTTATTCGCGTCGCCGCGACAATATGTTCATGAGAAATAGATTACAGGTATGGAAAAATTACTGGTTTCGCAGAAAATCTCGACCATTTCACTGAGGATAAAAGAGTCCTCACATATTTAATATTTTCTCCATTTTCTAACTTCGAGCATGTTGTGTCCCTTCAGCTTGTAAAAACAATATCAGGTTCTGAAATTGCCGATATAACAAAAATGGTCGTGAAAATGGTTGAAAAAGGTGGCTTCGAAATGCTTTGTGTCATTTCAGATAACAGCAAAGTAAATCAGAACATGTTTTCCATTTTAAGTAAGGAATCTAAAAATGAATGTACACTGTTAATGCCTGAAATTGATCATGATGTTTACTTTATGTACGATACTGTCAACTTTCTGAAAAACATAAGAAATAATTGGCTAAATAAAAAGGATCCCATTAAGACATTTTCATTCCCTGATTCTGAAGTTCTTATTAAAACTTCCAGTACAAATCCAATAAAAAAGCGGAATTCAGTCATGAAGACTGCATATAAGGATGAGAGAGAGAGAGAGAGAGAGAGAGAGAGAGAGAGAGAGAGAGAGAGAGAGAGAGAGAGAGAGAGAGAGAGAGAGAGAGAGAGAGAGAGAGAGAGAGAGAACATTGTAAAGAAAGGTTACAAATTAAATTACAAGACTTTGTACCCCACCAATATTGAAAGACAAGTATCCATTGCTTTATATGTTTTACATAAAAGCACGAGGGCATCAATGACTGTTCATGGAGATAATGGGACAGTTGAATTTCTTCCTATTTGTGGTGGACGTAGAAATAATGAATTTGGATATCCATTTGATTCCATGGAAGATAAGAGATTGCAGTTTCTTGAACATTTCATTATCTGGCTAAAAGATTAGAGATGAAATTTGGTGAGAAACTTAAAGGGGGATCACTAACAAATGACACCGGCTAAGCTTTAATACAAAGTAAAAAAGTCATAGATACATATTATATTCTCTCTCTCTCTCTCTCTCTCTCTCTCTCTCTCTCTCTCTCTCTCTCTCTCTCTCTCTCTCTCTCTACTTTAAATGTGAAATACGTGCTGTGTGGAAAATTTCAAATTGGTAAGTTAGAGAAAAGGTTCAATGTGTATAGGCAATTTAGTGGTGGGAACTACAATGTAATAATTGACGCAGAGAAAAAAATTAGAGCAAAAACAGTTGGGAATAAAACCCACGCGATATGGTGTGCTGACTCTGGGCCTGGATTTAATTAAAGGCAATAATGAAATGAATGTCTGAAGAAATCGACGACAGTACCACAGATGTAGGCTAGTTTAGAGATAGTGATTGTGGTATGGTACAAGAAATGAATACATCCATAAATCCATCCTGTTATGTTTATGGTTATGTAGCAGTGGCGGTCCGTCAATGGAATGAAGGAAATGATTAATTCCCTTCGATTTCGATAAAAGCTTTTTTCTTTTATTTTTGACATAATGTATTTAGTTTAAAATTCAATTTCATCAGTTTTATGAATGTGATAACGTATTTTCTATGTTGAATTCCTACATTGTAATATGATGTTCTGCAACAAATTTATCAGATGGTGCGGCATGGAGATAGTTCACATATGCATGCAGTTGATCTGTTCCGAACCTGAAGTCGGAATCTCTCATGGAGCCTCGTGTGACAAGGGGAATGAAATGTGTCTGTTCATTCCAGTCACATGCTTGTAAAGTGTAGTTTCTGGTGTTTCTCATTGTTTTCATTATTCTTTTCGTCGACATTTGGAACCTCACTATCATACCTAACGTAAATAAATAAAATTAATTTTATGTAGTTATTTTTCCCTTATAAGAATAAGTGTCAAAGTTTATAGAGATCACTGTTCACAGATTGCGAAGGGAATGCATGCCGAGCGTTCATTCTCCACGCTGAGCATATAGTAGGACTGTGTGTGAAATGTGTAGTGTTTAACGCCCGCTTTTACTACATACGACACCGCAGGCGGTGACACTGATGATACATGAGATGAAGATGGAGCACCGGTGGAATGAGATGGCGGGGGAAACCGGAGTTCCTGGAGAAAACCCGCCCCAGCGCCGTGTTGTCCACCACAAATCTCACTTTGTGGTCGCCTGGGATAGAACCCGGGCCGCCTTGGTGAGAGCCAAGCGGTCTAACCACTGAGCCACGGCGCGGCCAGTAGGACTGTGTGGGTCAGTCAGTGAATGACAAGGATGGAAACTGACCATAGCGAGAGACGGAAGGGAATGTGACCGCGTGTTAGAAGCAATTCTAACGCGGGTACTGAGTTCGAGGAAATTTGAAGAAAATGTGGCCTTAATTTCGGGGAGTAGACCGATGTCTGAGTTACCTGATGTGAAAACCAAGACAAAACGATGTGTACGCCATTTCAATTCGAGCACTACAAAAAATTAAATGATTTTCTGGTAGCAAGAAAACATTAAAACTTTGTTGGCTTTGCATTTTATTCTCAGACGAGAAGGATGTGTGGAATACTTCAGGTTTCGATGATATGAATAATCTACTACAGTTCCTCACAGGAGAGAAAGTCTCCGCTGGATGAGACGCAGGGGGATTGGAAATGGTTCCTACACCCTCCCCCGACAGGTTTGTCACCCCATGCCAGTTCAGTTACAGACCATTCAAAAACATTCTGACGACTTCTACATTTGTGCATGAATCTTCCCGGTTTTAGTTTACAGAGTGAATGGGACGTATGTTTTTAACGGTTCTGCTCCTTGTGTAGCATGCGTTCTCTGTCGCACACATTTGCTGTCCTTGTCCCACTGAGTAAGGGTGGTACATTCCTTTCAGGGAGCTTCTTTGGGTAGCTGGACAGTAAAAGCAACTCAGTTTCACCAACAGTCACAAGCACATATCAGGGCTGAAATTCTACTGACCACTTTCGGCACCTGTAGGAGAGATTTTAGATTAGATGAGCGGTGGAAACTTGAAGTAATAAGACATAATGAAATTGACAAAAATAATAGAAAAGTTATTCAACGGCTCGTTGATGTAGTATACTTGGCAAGACAGTAACTTTGCTTCACAGGGCATGCCGAAGACGAAGATTCTGAGAACCGTGAAAATTATATTGAAATTATGTTTTAAGCAAGTATGATGACACCCTGGCATGTCATTTACAGAAAGCTACTGTGTTCTCGGGTCTGTCAAAGCATATACAAAATGACATTAATGGAGTAACCACGGAGTTATTCATTGAAATAAAAAAGAAATATTTCAGTCTGCATTTGTAGCAGTTATTATTGATAAAACCACTAACTCTCAGCTCTTAACTGTTATAATACTGATATCTGACAATGGAGAGATACAACAAAGGTTTCTGGGTTTTACAGATGTAAGCAGAGATCGCAGTACTAAGGCACTAGCAGAATGCGTATTCCATATGATGGACGAGTTTAAATGTGGCTGTAAATTGGTCACTCAATGATGTCGGGGGAAGTTAGTGGTTTACAGAAAAGAGTAAAAGAAAAATATCCTGATGCTTTTATTTATCCATTGTTTTGTTCATAGACTGAATATTGTTCTTTCACGGACAACATCCAACATAAAAGAATGCAATTTTTTTTCATGGCCGTAAGTAGTTTGTCTTCTTTCTTCTCCAAATCTACAAAAAGAATTGCTGAATTAGATATGAAGGTGAAGAAAGGTTTCCCAAAGTATGTCCAACACGATGGAATTATAATGGAAGGTTGGTTGAAACTGTTCGGGAACATAGAGTAGAATTAGTTCGGTTGTTCGAGAACATATCCGATAATCAAAACCAATAGGATAGTAAAACTTATCACAAAGCTCGAGGTTTTAACATTGCTCTTTCTGATTTCGAATTCAACTTTCTTTTCTTAATTTTCAGTGAAATATTTTGCTTAACTGATGCCCTTTTTTTTAATTCTGCAGACAAAAATATTGGATGTAAATTATTGCACTGCCGAAGTAAGGGAAACAAATGCCATTCTACAAGAAAATAGAAACGAATTTGGTACAGTATGGAATAAATGGAATGAGAAGTACGAACTGCCAAAGAAAAAACGTCTAAATAACGACTTTGATCAAAAATATCAAATACGAATCTACTGTGAAATATTTGATAATATACCAAATCAAATTCAAATTAGATTTGAAGGTTTAGAAAAAGTTAAATTTTTACAATTAATTGACCAAAATAATATTATAAACAAATTTTCTGAAGAAGCATTCTGTTCACTGAAAGAAAGTTATGGTCAGTATTTTTGACTTTGCTCGCCTTGAAAGTGAACTCAGTGTACTTTATACCTCAAATGAGTATCTGCCGATGGGCGTTCAAAAACCAATGATTTATTTGAAATCCAGTGGCTAGTCGTCGTCCCCTTTTTGTGAACTCTTCAAGTTGTGCGCATTGATTTCCACAATCTCAGTGTCCAACGCGAGTGCCGAACGTTCTTTTTCGGCACGTTGTCGAATTCATACTTGCTGCAGATACACCCATGGTCAGCAAAGACTCGCAAATTTGTGCTGGCTATAGAGAAAAAACTGCTAATACTGAAATTATCGGAAAATGAAGAGGAATTCTACAGATTAGTGATAGATGAATTTAACAAAAAGGAAAGACGAACTAAATTGGTTTTCAAGTGACAGAAGAAAATTTAATTAGGCTGGTTTATTATTATTATTATTATTATTATTATTATTATTATTATTATTATTATTATTATTATTATTATTATTATTATTATTATTATTATTATTATTATTATTATTATTATTATTATTATTATTATTATTATTATTATTATTATTATTATTATTATTATTATTATTATTATTATTATTATTATTATTATTATTATTATTATTATTATTATTATTATTATTATTATTATTATTATTATTATTATTATTATTATTATTATTATTATTATTATTATTATTATTATTATTATTATTATTATTATTATTATTATTATTATTATTATTATTATTATTATTATTATTATTATTATTATTATTATTATTATTATTATTATTATTATTGTTGTTGTTGTTGTTGTTGTTGTTGTTGTTGTTATTATATTGGTAGTTGTAGTAGCAGAAAGAGTAGTGCATGTAATTGTAGTATTTGTAGCAGAAAAAATCAGTTGCAAGGGTAATAGTAGTAGTTTTTATAAGTGCTTCACTTGTTATAAAATTCACCGACCGCCACTGTTATGAAGCATTTAAAACTGCCATAAAAATAAAGTGTGAGCATTGCACAGAACTAATTAAAAGGGAAACCGTCGGCAATGAATAGAGGAGGATTGTCGGCCCCAGCTGCATTCGTTATTAGCGTGGGGGAAATAGCATTTAGAATAATAAATGTACTTGTATCTGAACTGTATGAACATGCATTCTTTCAAGAATGCGACAAACAACATGCATTTGTGTGTAGACTCACAGTAAAAAATGCGTGTGCGAAAATGGAGAACTAAATTCAATCAATCATAATGAAAGAAAATGTCTCTGCAGAAATGACATGCGTAAAATTACACACAAGACTGTACGTGTGTTGTGTAATAGTTTGTTATCAAACTATAAGAAGATGCGGAATGATTCATTATCAGTGCAGAAGACAGGCACATCAAGAAAACTAAAAACACAACAAAATTCACAAGGTACGTGGGTAGATGTATTGCAGTAGCCTAAACCTCATTGTGAAGGGAGTTATCACGACGGACTCCATTCTGTGTGATGGCCTTTCTGCGTCACTACCCCTTCCACCAACCTTCCCGCCTGTGTAGTGTCAGCCGTGGCTAATCCCATCCAATACTAGTCGGCCACGATATGAATGAACTCGGCGAGAAGAGTTACTAAACAGTTATACGTCACAAGTGGGCAGAGTACCGCAGGTACAGTCGGATAACGCAAACATAATACCGAGATGGTCCCAATGTGACGCGCAGATGTAGTGCAGTTCAACACGGTGTTTCTTTGAACCTTTTCTTGTGCAGTTAAAATTCTAATAGTATAGTGGCAGTTGCAGTGCTCGTTCTGACAAAATTGGCCTGTGCTTGTGAAGAGTTTAATTACGGAAATCAGGCACAATCATATCTCTTGATGAGTTTGATAAGTGCGTTGTGCGTAGAAAATGTTTGGAGTACTATGAAAAGGAAAAGGAAATTCCTACTTTAAGGAAACTCCTGAACTTCGCTAAAGAATAAATATTCAGGGTGGCAAATAAACATGTAGAAAAATATTAAGAAACGTGGAATTTCAATGTAAGAAATGCAAAAGCAAACGATCTGTGCTAATGGAAAAACAACAAATTGTTGCAAAAATTGCAGAGTAATTAAGGGATATTTGTGAAAATGTAAAAGACACCCGTAAACCAGGAGTTTATACGGACGAGTCTTGGGTCCATACTCAATATGCCGTCAAGAAGTGCTGGCAATATTACGAAGTACCAGGTGTTTTGACTAATACTAGTGCTGGTCAAAGAGCAATTGTACATGCAGGGGGATCCATGGGATTTATTGACGGAGCCGAATTGATTTCCGATTCAAAATCCAAATCAGCGAATTACCATGATGCAATGTACAGTCAAAATTATAAAAAATGGATAGAAGAGAAATGAATATAAAATATTCCACCTGTTGTGCCATACCGTACAGGAAAATAAAGCCCCTAATACTTCATCTCGAAAAGCACAGGTTATTCATTGGCTAATACCAAATAAAATTAAACATACCCGCAAATGACAAAAAAAATGAGCTAGAGATCGTGAAAATTAATTTTTAAAAAGCCTGTTTATTGGCTTGATAGAATAATGGAACAAAGGGGCTTTACAGTCTTACGCTTTCCTCCGTACCACTGTGACCTTAACTCTATAGAGTTATTTGGAATTTAATTAAACGAAAGATGCATCATCGATTACTTTGAGTAATCTGAGGGCTATGACAACAAGCTGCATAGCTCAGATTACACAAAATGATTGGATTGAAGTATGCAGACACGTGAAAAGAACTGAGCAAGATTTTAAGCGCCGAGATGGGTTAATGGAAGAAACAATTTAAGATATAATTATAAACGTGGGTCTAGTGAGCAACGATGATGACGCCCGCCTCGTTAGCGTAGATGGTAGCATGTCTGCCTCACGTGCAAGAGGTCCCGAGTTCGAATCTCGGTCAGGGTGAGTTACCTGGATAAGGTTTTTCCGGGGTTTCCCTTATCCTTCAAGACGAATGCCGGGTAACTAAGCTCCAAGGACCCTGGACTCATTTGAGCATCATTTCACCCAATTCATTCACCGTCCGATATGACTTAACGTTGGAGGACGTAAATTATAGGTACAAAAAAAAAACGATGATGACGATGAAGATTGCAATCGTAATGAATGTTATTTCGAGAATATGAATATTGAAGCAAAGGACGCAGTGCCAGTGATACAGCTGATAAAGGGAACAGTAACAAGAATATAGCAGATGAAGGACCTGAAATAAAGATTCCCAGCCTTGCTGCTTCTGAGAACTAACGTGAAGACATCAGCAGGCGTGAACTGTTTTAAATGTGACTGTACATTCCCAGTATCGCCTTTCTCCTCGCTTCCCTCGCTCCGTGCGGTTCCCCCAAGCTTCAAGTAGTAAACAGAAACAGTGGCGCGCTCCTTCAAGTGCATTCATATCTTGGCCGACTAGTACCTGAGTGTTCACAAATACATCAGGGACCTCTTGGTGCCGGTACAGGGAGCTATTACTTCGCTCTATCGAATGCTAGACTCTGGTTCGATGTCTGTTCGCAGGCTCTTTCGAGCGCTCATGGTCCCGTTGATTCTATATGTTTGCGAGATCTGGGGCTTGGCCGCAGACGGCTGGCTATTATGGCTTCACTGTGCACAGAATACAGAACTACTTCTGTTGACCTCTCCTTCCTAGTGCTTTAGTTTCATCTCTTCCATACACGGAGGACGAAATAAGGTGCCGGGCTAAAAATTTTTACGCCAGATTATGACATCATAGAAGTACTCTGGTTGGCACTCTTGGAGATTATGATCCCACTAGACCTCGATTTCGCCTTTTTCGGGTACTCCGCATGACGTGTGGGCATCAGAGGTAACACCGGAGCTAATGCTTACAGCAGCAAAAGCTGAGCTAGGCATAGAATTCAACCAAAAGCCGATTGGCCTCAAAATTGGTTCCACCAACCAGTGATATTTGAAGTCAAAAATAACACCGCCTACCATGTCGTGCTCTCAGAGGAGTGCAGTAGCTACTTCATAAATTTTTGAGTCGATCTGCATAGAGTGTAGTACAATACGGCTTACTAGTAATGAGTTTTCAGGTACTGTCTACCCACCACAAGAAGGCAAGAGACGAACAAAGGGGACAGGGATTTGAACTGTTAATCTGCTCTGTTAGTGGATCTGTTTACTGGAAATGAGAGTATGAGAGTGCATATGAGTCATCCATGTTGCCAGATCTAATGTTTGTTGCAGTAACTGTAGCGATAGGTATTGTGTATGGGTGAGTTATGTGACAACACTTGCGCATTTTAAAAGAATCTAGCATTCTTGTCATTCTGGGAAGGGGAGCATAAACACCGTGAGGACAGCAAAAGTGATTACGTTACACACTCCTCTGGATTGCCTTCTTATTCTGGGCAGACAGTGGTGTGTGCAGTGCAGAGGGGCAGTTGTTAGTTGTGAGTTGACCAGTAAATACCGGAGTTGCTGTGTCCGAGTCAGCAAACAGAGCAGAATAAAGGGAAGCGTCCTCTGTTAATAGCGCAAGCTGGTGCGTGTAACATAAAAGAATATCAGACGCTTATGTGTTTCAAATGGGAAGAGTTCTGGCATGCAGCGAATCGGATGCGTCAACGCACTCAGCTTTACCACCTCGTCAACCCCACTCTTTTTATATCTCCCTCTCTCTCGCACACAGGCGGTTCTTCTTGGTGCTGGGCGTAAGGGAACGCAAACTGAATTTTCCAGACTTTTATACGAAATAATGCAGTTGTTGAAATCACGATTGTAACACGGATATTCGCATATTATGCACATGTTTTAAATGCTATTATTGTAATTACAGTTTATGCATTACCAATTTTTCTAAACAACGAAACTGCCCGTGGCGCATCCATATACCTGTGAATGGCCCGTCAAGAGACAATTCGTCATTGTCTTCACTGTGCGAATATTGCAAATTTATGATGATAGGCTCCAAAATCTCATGGTTTTTTGTTGTTGTAATTTACGTCCTCCAATGTTAAGTTATATCAGACGATGAATGGAATGCGTGAAATGATGCTCAAATGAGCCCAGGGTCCATAGAGCTTTGAGTTACCCGACATTAGTCTTTCAGGATAAGAGAAAACCCCGGAAAAAACCTTATCCAGGTAACTCACCCTGACCGAGATTCGAACTCGGGACCTCTTGAACTTGACCACATGCTACCACTACGCTACCGAGGCGGGCATCTCGCCATGTGCTATTTCTTTCCAAAAATTGTCTTCTTGTAGTTTGTCTGCATGTCTAACGCTATTTTCCCAGTCTTGTGTTACCATGTCGGTTTCTTTTTGAATAAGTCGCTCAACTTCAGCCAGTTTAAACATATTATTATTTCTCTTTGCAACACAATTTGAGCCCACATTAACTCAATTGGATTGTACTAGCTGTGGTAAGGCGTATTACCTCGTGTCTCATTTCAGTTGTAAGTTGATTCAGTTGATTCTTTTCCTTGGCTTTTAAACGGAAGAACAACTGAGTGCTACTGCTTTGAACTCTCTCGAGTAAATACAGACTACGAACCACTAATAAACAAACATAATGTTACAACTCACGTTCTGCCATGTAGCATTCTTACAGGCCAGCAGGAAGTGTACTATTTGCTCTCTCTCTCTCTCTCTCTCTCTCTCTCTCTCTCTCTCTCTCTCTCTCTCTCTCTCTCTCTCTCTCTCTCTCTCTCTCTCGAATTTAACAAACACCTTGGCTTATTCAAACTAACTCTTTTATTACGTCATGACAAAGGTTTGCACTTCAGTTCAGAGCAATTACACGTATACGTGCACACATATATACCAACTGATAATAATATTCAATAACGTGCTTATGTCGTGATGCATTGTTACCTATAGCATATTGGCACTTGGTTTATTTGTATTAAGAAAACTATTTTAGCTAAAAATATGGGGTTTTACTGTTATGTTAGACACATTACTCTCTATCTTCCTCATGAATCACTTTTGCAAAATCTGAATATTCGTCTTAGCGCAAATAGTATGTAGCTGGCGCTCGTCACACACCACATACGGAGAATGCAATATGACAAGACCGCAGGACCCCAATTGGCTGTTCACCTAGTAGCGTTGAAGGACAAACATCATCCCATTTGAAACACATAGTAACTGCCTACTCTGTATATTTGTAAAAACAGAAAGCAATTGTAAGCTAGCATTGGGCTAATGATTTTAGTGACAGAATTTTGTCCTGTAATTTTGTCAGAGTACTTTATCTTGGTCTTCTGGCAAAAAGTTGAATTTTACACAATCACCCATTCTTTCTAAATCATGTATGTCCAGCAACACACATGAGTTCATAGTTTCATTTCTGTTATACCTTAGTGCATTCTCCCTCTAAACACTGCATTAATTCATATGGTGTTTCCAAAATCTAACTAATTTTCCTACACAAGTTGTTGAAAACAGAAAATTTTTATATCTATAACGTTTAGTAAATATATGTAAAACCAACTAAAATAGAAAAAAAGAAAGAATATTATGAAACAATATTTCTTTTCTCCACCCACCCCTTTTATTTGGGGTAGAAAGATAATTTACATGTTCAACCCTTTGAAACAGAAAGAATTTTTAAGCTTTAACTTTCCGCCTCTCAACTCAGAAAGGTTCATTCCATTCTTATAAAGAAGAAAAACTGCAAGTAAAAAAGAGTCCATTCTCTTGAATAATGCAGTTTCCTTTTATTTCCAGAACCAGTTTCACGATCTGTGTTATATAAATCTGCTTCTAGTATATTTTTTAATGTGGTAAAAATGTAATTACTTCCCACAAATTATCCTGTTGAAACCTTGTAGGTTAAAAAAAAAAAAGCTTATAGCAAAAAATAAATTCCTAATCTTTGCACAAGCAGAATTTGTTCAAAGTGTAACAACATAGAAAACACTTTTAATATTGTGATCAGTTCTGTAGGATAACACTCTTTGGGAAATTAATTGTAATACTGCTAAGTCTAAAATCTAAGTGGGTCGTTGTTTCAGTTATTTTAGGAATTACCGGGTAACATTTGCATAAACATGTGCATATAATCCCTTTAGAAACAAAACTTTTTGGTTTTCAGCATGCTTGAGGCTAATGATATGTCATATGCTAAAAGACAAAAGCTTCAAAAAATGTCAGTTGACAAATGCAGTAATTGTCAAGTTTGATTTTTGTAGTAGTTTGCCCTGGATGTTTTAGAACACCTTGTTATTTAAATAAAAATGTGTGTGCATATAAATGTGTATATAGATATATACAATATGTAGATAATTTTCTCAGAAATCATACAAAATATATTTAAGAACATGTGTAAATACTAGCCAATTGTTTTTATTAAAATAAAATTATTTAATTTCAGATAGCATTTAAGGCTTTGAATGCCATTTTAAGATAAATTATGTATAAAATACATGATCATTGCCTAAAATTATAATATAAAATGAGACATATGATTTCTAAACAATAATTTCCAGTCAGTGTTCACTTGACCATGTGTAAATACTAGACAATTGTTTTTAATAAAAAACAATTAGTTAATTTCAGAAAATATTTCAAGTTTTGAATGCCATTTTAAGATAAATAATGTATAAAATACATTATCATTGCCATTCCAAACAATAATTTCCAGTCAGTGTTCACTTCAATGATTTTCTTTCACTATGTCATTATTAGCAAGTTTTCATTTTTGTACTTCATGATTTTGTTCACTTGGCAGTTTTTCCATAGTTTTGGCAGCGGCCATCAATGTACTTTGACCCATGGGTTAAACATTCTTCTATGTAACATGCCCCTGGTCTTCATGCTTTACATCCATGTCACCTGAAAGTAAAACGAGTATTTTTATTTTATTTTAATAAATTAGCATGTATAGGAACTATACCAAAATGTCTGTATCATCATAAAATTCATGGTTTTATTTATAAATTAATAGTATTAACTATATTTCAAAATGTTTTAGTTGGTTGATCAAATATCTAGGTATGGGGCATTTTAATGAGAAATCAAATGTATATTTTGAGCTTGTGAAGTTTACTTCATTCTGAATTACCTTTGGATAACTAATAAGATATGGGCAAAATCTTACTGCACACAAAATGTGGGTAGTAGAATTTGAAGGTAATCCTTGTTATTTGTTTGAATTTTGCAACAGATAATTATGCTATTATGATAAAAATATAACAATTTATGATTAATTTCATTTATCTTTTTTAAAAAAAAGTTATAAGTTTTTTAATGGTAATGAATTTATAATTCAGTTTCTCAACAATAAGTGAAGTTGGTCTCAAGTTATTATGTTTTATTGTGATATTTGCATTGCTTTTTTATTAGTAGCTTTAGCTTTTATGTACTTATACTTTTCTCAAATATGAAATCATTTGTTTTTATTTTATGTCTGAGCTATGCAAAAAATGGAATTTCAAAGTTCTCAAATAGTGACCAGCTTTTACAATTTTTGACTGTTTCTTAAATCTACTGTATTTTCTAATTTCCATTTTTGTATAAAGAAATATGTGTTAGAACCATTTTCACAATTATCTAACTCAGTTAATGTGAACTAGATAGAAGAAGATAAACAACAAGATGAAAACATGTTTAAAAAATAGTTTGTTCAGGAGTGAGTAGAGAAAGTCTTGCAAGTGCACACATCAGATTTTTACTTTCTCTCCATACACATAGCAGGTAGAGAATGTATTGTATACCAACCAAAACTTGGATATCAATATTTCACCAGAAATATATGTTTTTGGACCCCTGAATCTAAAAGACACATTTTTAGGAAAAGATCTGTTGTACTCACAAGCATGTACAGCAAAACTCAAAAACAAAAAGTCACTTAAGTACCATACCCTGTATTTAAGTTCAGTTCCTTCCAGGGATCAAGTAGTCATTTTATTGTCTGGTGAGTCGACATACTGACCCCTGCCATCCCTATTCCGCACGCCTACACAGTATGGCTGGAGGATGCAGCATCAGGGAAGAAAGCATAATGTCTGCATATGGTAGGCGCTCTTACGATTATTATATCTTCCAGGGATGAGACAGAAATATGTCAGAAAATCCCTTTACCCCAAACTACTCTTTACATGGAACATTTTTTGAAAATGTTGATTTGTTTTAAAAATGTCTCCTACAATTTAGATCAAAATAGTTATATTGAAAACATATTCATGCCAAATGAAATATATTTGAAGTGAAGTGGCTTCCAGGCTTGTAGGCCGTGGTCGAAGTGTAGGAATTGCTCCTTTTGGAAATACTCCAATATTATTCCTCTAGTTCTATGACAAGATACACTTTAAACCACACGAGCGCGTGGTCTTCATAATCTTCATGAGAAAATTGTGGATGCTATCAACTTGGTCACATCGGACATGCTAAACTGGAGCTTGACTATCTATTGGATATTCTGAGAGCTACCAACGGAGCCCATATAGGAGTCCATACATTGCTCTTCAAGGTACCACAAGCTGCTAATCATTAGGACTTAGTGTGCTAGGGTGGTTTCATGAGAGCATGCTATATATCCCTGACAACACCTGAGGAATAAATTAAAATACCTATACACTGGCATAAATGGTCTACTATTTCACCTGAAATAAATTCATTAAATCTAGATCTTGATCAAATAACTTATGTTTCTGGATAAAAATATCTGATGAGTTGCATTTAGATGACGATTACTGAATCTTCTAGAAACTATTCTTACAAAAAATTTATTCTTCTGTCTACTTTTGTTAATAGAGATAAACCGTCATTACTGAAATACAAATTTTGTCTACAAGTTTAATAAGCATAAGCCAATTTAACTCTTTTCATATTCAGTCGTTATGTGATGGCTTTAATATCTGTTCTCTTTGCATGAACATAGAGAGAGACAGAGAAAGAGAGAGAGTGAGAAAGAGAGGGGACCATTTGCATTTGAGAAAATTATAAAATATATAAAAATTCAAACAAATAACAACTCAGAAATGGTTTTTGCCATAAAAACTTTAATTAGACATAGACTGTGCTTTTTAATGATATTTATATTCCTTGGGCAGCAATATTTTCTTCTGTCTTACAGTTTACCAGGTATCCAAAAGAAATAAACTTAAATGACAAGTATGGTGTCTGATCGTCTTTTCGTTTTTGTGTTATATTTATCACACACTCACACACACATACACACACACACACACACACAAACACACACACACACACACACACACACACACACACACACACACATGCGTGTGGAACTTCTCTAAAATTGATCTTTTTGTTTCAGGGGTTTTAAAAGCATGTATTTCTGGAAAAACCACGGTATCAAATTTTTTGGTGGAACAATTCTAATTAGAGTGTTGTAGAAGTAAAAATCTCTAAAGCATTCTTATATCTTCCATCCTAGAGGTTTATGATCAACAGATATGACACATTTTGTTAAACTGACTTGGATGTCTAATTTGCTAAACATTATTAAATTTTATTTTAAGTAAGACAACAATACACTGTTACTACCCATTCTGTAAATCAGTATCACGATTTGCTTTTTATTACATGGGGCAGCAATGTGGACAAAACTGTATCCTATTCTCTGTCCATAATTAGCCCAAAAGTAATGGGTACTCTTAGAGAGATAATGTATTTTAAAACATGGAGAAAAACTTCAAACTGTAACAAAACTGATCTTCACCTATGAGGGGGGGGGGGCTTAGTGGGTAAGATTACTTTGTTAAGCTTCTTATATATTTGAATTCAGTACTTAAAGAAAAAGAATGAAAATGTCTGCTAAAACGGTACGTTCTCTTGTAGGAGTATAATCCTCTCAATTTAAAGGTGTATCCTTGATCAACACAAATGGTGAAATTGACAAGCTCTGCGTGAATTATTATTTTAAACTATGTAGGAGTAAAATAGAATATTTATGCTATCGATACCAGTTTAACTAAATCTGATTCAAAATTTAATAGAAGTTGCTAAGCCTCAAAAGTAAAATATTACATTTTTTACTCACACGACTTTCTCTACTCTTGCACAAACTGATCTTACAAAGCATATTCCTCATTTACTTTACATTAATCGAGATAATCATTTTTAGAAACAATCTTATTGCGAATGTTCTTGTAACTGCAAGGGGAATATAGTGGGCTTCAAGTGACAATCAAACCTTTCAAGAGCTAGTTGCTATGTGATGACTTTGAAACTCAGTTGGCTTTGCATGGCAAGGGATAAACAAATAATATATCCCTACTTGAGAAGAGTATGAGAATTTGAAATTTCAAACCAATAACAAGGAATATCTTGGAAATAGTTTGAAGCATAGTATTTGACAAAGGTTTCGGATTTAAAGAGATCTGAATTTTTACGCAGTAAGATTTTGTCTATCTCTTAGGATTTAGGACCTCCAAAATCCACTCAGAATGAAGAGGGCTTCAGAGACTGTTCCAAGAAAACTCATTCCATTTATTATGAAGGTATCTTAAATGTATAGGAGTTTCGTTTTTTAGTAAATCGAAAATTTTAAAAATAATTCCATGTGAGGTTTAGTTTGGAGGGAGGGTATGGCATGCTTGGAGGGTACTGTACTTAAGCAGCAACTTTGGTTTTTAACCGGCTTTTCATTTTTGAATTACGTTATCACATGTACAGAAATCTTTTTCTAAAAGTATTTTTTTGGACTCAGGAAGTCTCAAAACATATACTTCCGGTAAAATATCGGTATCGAATACTTTTGCTACTTGCTTTTCTAGTAGAGAAGGTAAAAACGAATAGGTGTACATAATTATGTCATGTAATAAATTCTACAAGGTCAGTAATTTGGTAAGATTTTTACTGAATCAGAAGAGGTTCGAGAAAAACATTAGTTGCCAAGTCTTTATACACTAACTAGAAATGCCAAAGAGAAAAAGAAGAGTAAATTATTTATACGTTATTTTTTTAAGCGTAGTTTCTTGTAGACGCAATTTATAACATGATCTAATAGATGCTTTACATACACAGTGAAGTTCATTATCTTGTCACCAACTGTCTACACACTGGAGATCATTATACAATGGAAGACTTGATGTGTGTGTGTGTGTGTGTGTGTGTGTGTGTGTGTGTGTGTGTGTGTGTGTGTAGTGTTTAACGCCCGCTTTTACTACATAAGGCACCGCAAGCGATGACACTGATGATACATGAGATGAAGATGGAGTACCGGTGGAATGAGATGGCGGGGGAAACCGGAGATCCCGGAGAAAACCTGCCCCAGCGTCGTGTTGTCTCACTTTGCAGTCACCTGGGATCGAACCCGGGCCGCCTTGGTGAGAGCCAAGCGGTCTAACCACTGAGCTACGGCGCGGCCCGAAGACTTGATCAAATACGTAAGACCAAAATGACATTCACAGGCACATCAAAAAGTAATAGATTTCTTACAGGACGCAAGCTGAAGTTCTCGCGATTTTGTTCATTAGCTATTGACTTGCGAGGGGTAATGTCTTCTACAACTCTAAATCAAGAGTTGACAAGCCTGAAATCAAGTTCAGGCTTTTAATACGAGAAGAAACGTAACGGAGATACACTGTAATTTATGACTCCGCATGGAATTGCCATTAAGAGCAATAAATTCAAGTAGCTGTATAGATTAGATAAGATTGATTTGCGTTCAGTAGGTTCACTTGTAGCCAGAGAAGGCTGTGAATATTGAACATGTCCAGAGGTATAACGTTTAATAGCATATATATGTGCAAAAGTTAACATAAGACACATATTATAGTATACAGGCAATATGAACAACATTATGGAAAACAAAGCAGGGATAATTATATATGATACAAAATCAAACACTTTTTAAGTCAGCTTTCACTTGGTTTATGCCAGTACGTCTCAACCCTTTTGCATTTATTACCATTCTTGTTATTTCTTAAATACATATACATTAAAAATAAACTTTGAGCATGCATCAAAGATTTATTGGTAATGATTTGTCATTGGAACAGTTAGATACTACTTACAGAGCTACAGAAGCATTATCAGGATAATTTTGTACAGAATAACAAGATTTTGAGCAAAGGTACTCTCTAACAACATTTTTAAAAGCACAGAAATTATCAATTTTTTCTTTAAGAACATTAGGAAGTGCGCCAAATATTTTGAGTTTCATAACACACACCTTTCTGGAAGCAAGAAAGTTTAGCACTGGGATAATGGATATTATACTTTTGTCTAGTGTTTATTCTGTGAATTACATTATTTGTTGCAAATAAGGCACGATTGCATACAAAGAATTTTAGGATCGAGAATATATACTTGCAAAGAAGCGTTAATATCTTCAATCTTCTAAAAAGATCTTTACAGGAGCATCTGTTGTGGGTGTTAGTAATGATTCTTATAAACTTCTTTTGCATAAGAAATATTTTTTTAACTTTCTACTGAGTTGCCCCAAAATAATATTCCGTATTCCATAATAGAGTTAAAGTATGCATAATACACTAATTTAAGTGTGTCAATAGAACTCACATTAACCAGTTGTCGGATAGCATAACAGGCAGAGCTGAGTTAAAGTATGCATAATACACTAATTTAAGTGTGTCAATAGAACTCACATTAACCAGTTGTCGGATAGCATAACAGGCAGAGCTGAGTTAAAGTATGCATAATACACTAATTTAAGTGTGTCAATAGAACTCACATTAATCAGCTCTCGGATAGCATAACAGGCAGAGCTGAGTTTAGGTAAGATATAATTCATGTGAGCTTTCCAATCTAAACATCTGTCCACTTGAAGGCCCAGAAGTTTTATGCTTTTTTTTCTCGTAGAAATACACTCACAGTAGCAGCATTACATCACATACACAGTCACAATCTACCAAGGTCGATGACAATAACAAACAGCGTTCAACACTCCTGTTACAACATTATTACAGCTGTTTACTTCTGTTTACGACTGCCCTCTTGGCGAGTCATCGCTTCCTTAAATACCTCATTGATAAATTCGAGAGAGTTCTGGAAGAAACAAGAAATCGACTGTTCTCTGAAAATCAAGATATCACTAGAATTTTCTAAACGGGAGTCTTTATCCGTGCCGACAAGTCCTTTATCTCGCGCTATCTTAAACTCCTTATGCAAGCTCTTTATTACCACAGTCTGCCTATCAGTTCCTTTGTCTAAACAAGCCGCGCGAACCCTTTTTGCGCATACGCCGCCAGTCGTAAAAAGGGATTTGCGACAATAATTTTAAAAACACAAAAGTTGCAAGAATGCAACAGAGCACAGCAATGAGGTTTATATACATAGAAGCCTGGATCCTAATAAATGACTTTTGTCATTCACAGTACCAACTTCAAAACAAAATTAATTTTATTTGGGATTTTCTCTAACTGGTGCCAACAGATAGTTAAAATGATTGCACAGTTATTTGCATCCATGTACATTAACATGGCAGGATATGCAAAAGTTGTTGAAAGTGTGTGTTTTTAGTGTGTGTTTCCACCCCCCCCCCCCCCGTTTTTATCTTATCTCTCTAGGTTGGCTCTAACATACTGGTATTGTAGCATTTATTCTTCAGGAAACTGCTTTCCTCGACAGTATCAGATAACAAGGTTCTGTCTTCAGTTTAAATATTAAGCCAAACCTCTGAAACAGACATTTGCTCAAATAAGTGCATTTTGCATGAATGTAATACATATAATCGGAGGAGCTTGCAAAGAAGTCTGATGTAAGATACTCTATACTTCATAATAATAAATAAAGGTAGTCATAATTAAGTAAATATAAATACAGAAGAATCTCTCTTAATCCAAAAAAGGGGGGCAGAGCCCTTTTCAGCTAGCACCTTTTTTCAGATAGTTATCGATGGTAATGATTTTTAAGCAGTGGGAGGAAGAAGTAATTCTATTCCAAACACATGTTATAATTTTAAAATAAGCTACTACTGCATATAATATTAAAATATACATTACAGTATTTTAAAAGCCTGTTTTATGAAATCAGTACATTTTTTCTTAAGTTACTTCCTGCAGTGCTGGTGTGCAAATGTATTATGTCACTGTTTGATAAAGATTTACATTTGTTGGTGTTGATTCATTGCTTTGTTCTACAGAATGCAAAGCAATCTAAAAACAAAAAGTTTTGGGTTAATGGTGACATAATTGAGTATTTCCTGAACTTCCTGTTCATATTTATTACAACATGCTTGCATTTTATTGGCATCTGAAACACAAATAAAACTATTCTGACCAACTAACAGGAAAATAACAGTGCAAGCAGTTAACATCTGTTATGACAGTATACTATTTCTTGGAATATAATTTAAAGTGTGAGGATTAACTGCTTATAATACCAAGTAAGTGAATTAAAACCAATAAATACTTTTAAGAGCTCAGTTGTCAAGTAAATACTTGCCAGTTAATATTAAAGAAAGAATTCTATTGAACATACAATTTCAGCCTAGGAAACAGTAATTAATGCAGGTGAGCAACGCGATTATGTTTGTATCTTGGCAGTTAAATCTCGAGTTTTGCTACATATTTTTGGTCAGTACATCTTATTGAGATAACGAGAATTACAACATTAACGGGATGCTGAAGAACTGCAGTGAAATTTGTTTTCTGTACTTATCTCATGTTTATCAGAATGTGATGCGAATGAGTCAGTTCTCTCACCATTGCTGTCTTATATCTCACAGGCCACGCCGAGGCTGAGTGGTTACACCCTTTGGCTCTCAGCAAGGCGGTGCGGGTTCCAAAGTGAGATTTGTGATGGCCAATACGGCACTGGGGCGGGTTTTCTGCGGGATCTCAGGTTTCCCCTGCCATCTCATTCCACCGATGCTCCATCTTCATCTCATGCATCATCAGTGTCACCGCCTGGTAGTAAAGGCTGGCGTTGAACACTACATTCACATACATCTCCATGTTTTGTGATGAGGATACAAAACGTTATCCTCTTCATACACTATCCCTGATACGACGAGTAGGTCTAAAAAATTAACTATATGGATGATATTCCCTTTATTTGTATCTAAAATTTGTCTTTAAACTGAAAAGAAATATGCAATAGAAAGTTTTACGCAAGTATTATGTGCTACACACTAGGACAGTTATATTACTCACCGTTGCTTAATTTATGGATAATAAAAGGAATTCCTCTTTTTGATATGATCGTTTTCGGATTGAAGCAAACAGTATGCACCACACCTCTTCATACGTTTCAAGCGCTTATAATTACAATACATACGCAGAATTCTTAGTACATTTGACATCACGACGAATTTTTATCTATTCATACAGGCAAATAGCACATGCAGTTGTCAGTTGTTACCCGTAGTTACCACAAGAGAGGGAAACAAGAAAGAAACCTTGCTATTGTACAGGTTGAGTCCAGAGGTTGTACTCCCATTAGTCCTGGACCCGTAGGACCGTGACCCAGGTCTTTTTCAACCGGGGACTATCCGAGCTGTCCCAAAGGGCGCCCGGCGCCTCCGTGGGGCTTTCCATAGGGCAAGACCTGGGTTACTAACAAGCCCCCCTCATCTAGTCCAAGGACACAAGACGGGATGGAAGTGGATACGCACGCCAACACCAAAAGGTGAAGGCTACCGATATGACCTCGGTGGGGCCGCCTGGCGATCTAGCACACCTTCTACTAGCTTTGCAGGCTAGTACCCGGGAATACTAATGGCTTCCCCCAACCATGTCCGGAGACGTACCCGATCTCCCACGGGTATCGGGAACCACTGCCCCCTCGAGTCGAACCCAATCCGAACAACTTCCAGAGGGAGGGGCTCGAATGTTCGGCCCGAGGTTCCTCTAGTAACGTCAGCGGTACCACGAGTGCTAAGGGTCCGCAGCGCCCGCACCCTGACAGCTGAAGGGGACGGATCCCCTCCCCTACGGGAGCTTAGAATGCTTCTCTTGAAAATTAAATACCAAGTAACGTGGCGCCACGTTAACGCGTGTGACTTTCAATTCCGGAGGTCGCTGGTTCAGTTCCCGCCTACCACACGCTCCTTTGGTCAAATAATAGTAAGAATAACAAAAAGGAATCCTCCAACGTTAAATCAAGTCGGACGAATAGCAGACACCTGTAATTAATTTTCCTTTGTTGCTTAGGGAATGCTGTTGTGTGCGCTTACTTTCATATAAGTACCTTGGCCACATTTCTTATTTTTCAGGTGTGCTTTCAGCCTCGTGGTGTATTCCAGTGCCACAGAGGTAGTGCGTGTGCTCGCTATTCTTCTTCTTCTTCTTCTTATCCTCCTCCTCCTTCTTCTTCTTATTCTTCTTCTTTTTCTTCTCCTTCTTCTCCTTCTCCTTCATCTTCTTCCTCTTCTTCTTTTCTCCTTATTCTCCTCCTTCTTCCTCTTCTTATCCTCCTCCTTCTCCTTTTTCATCTTCCTCTTTTTCCTCTACGTTCTCTTCTGCTTCTTATCCTTGTTCTTCCTCTCCTCCTGCTCCTCCTTCTTCTCCTCCTACTTCTACTTCTCCTTCTCCTCCTTATTCTTCCTCTTGTTCTTCCTCTTCCTCTTGTTATTCCTCTTCTTCTTCCACTTTTCTTCTTCTTTTTCTTCATCCGCTTCTTCTTCCTCTTCTTCTTTCTTTGTTTTACGTCCCCTCTGTATTTTTCAATATAAATTACCCTATATTAGTGCAATTTCTAGACTTTTGATTTTCTGTGCTAACTGCTGGTGTATAAATATGTTGTGTTTTTGTTTTGCACCTTGTTGACCCCTACACACTTTCAAAGTACTAAGTTTGTTAAAATTCTAAAATGTTTTGCTGTTTTACTAGGGTCGGCTGATAAGTCCCGGGCCTCACATAGAGATGACGTCACTGAGCAAATTTGACGAATAGCATCATATAGTTTAATTCTAGACTAGCTTGTATTCATAGTTGGGTACTGAATATAATGCATGATCATATCCATTCGCTTCCCCTTATGCTGGCAAAGAAATAAAATACTTGGACGCCCGTTTGGATATCCAAAGTATTCATAATCTTTTCCTGCAGAAATATCCGGAGTTCGATGTTAAGTATGATGTTTACAGAAAGAAGTTATCTGAAAATGCTAATTATGCTTTTGTTCGTGCACCAGTTGATCTTTCCAGCAAATGTGAGGAACTAGAAGCCAAAATAAGAACCCTCATATTAATGACAGTAACAAGAGGGCAGCTCAAATTGATCTTGGTATGCACAAGAGATTTTATACTGACTTAAAGCAAGTGGAGCAAAATAAAAACGATCATGTTGATGTAGTGGAATTTGACTTTATGCAGAATTCTGCTTTACCAAACATTCCTGTCCAAGAAATATTTTACCTTAAACAGTTATGGGTACACAGTTTTGGGATTTATAATATCAAATCTAGGAATTTCATTGTGTATCTGTATCATGGAGGTGAGGAAAAAAGGGGTCTAATAAAGTATGTTCCTTTCTATACGGTTTATATCAATAAATATATTATATACGATAGCATGGCTGAGGAGTGTGGAGGCTGAAAGGGCAGCTAAATGAGTTGTTACAAGGCGATTGTCCATTATATGGTGAAAAGGAAGATATGGAGAACATAGTTTTTGAATCTAAGGAAACTGAGATTTGGCAGATAGAATACATTTGGTCAAACATTAAGAGGAGAACTGATATATGCAAAATTATAGATAAAAGTTCCAACAATGTTTTAAAAAGAGGAAAAATAAATGGAAATGGACAGTAAAAAAAGAGGAAACGAACAATAGTGCGCACGCATATTCTAAGAATTTAATAAATAGTAAGAGCAATAGTGGTAGAGGTAGAAGTAATACCAGTAATGGCAGTTGTAGCACGTTCTTTTAAACATGTTCGTAATCAATAATCTACTGCCAACCAAATAATGACCTGGATCAGTTACCGGTGAACAGTTTAATAATGTAATATCTTGGCGCTTAATTAATTTATTATTAGAGCCCAGATTTGTAAGCACAATCAAATGGTGAAGTAACCAAGCATATAGGCACGAAAAATGAAGCAAAAGGAACAAAAAATAAGCAAATAAAAAATAAAAATTTAATCATAAACATATTGTTTCGTAGAATTCTTACCTTACGTAAGCTTGTTACAGTACATGAGGGAGGTGATCTTGAGATTTTCTTGCGTGAAGCTCCTGCGTCAGTCAGTGAAGAATTTTTTATACAGTGAAAAGAATCTCACAACGTCTCATGACGTTACTAGAACATTTGAAAAGCACCACTGTTCTTGAGTGAATTTCTCTTCGATATACGTTTCCGTACCAGAAAGCTTTTTAGAAATTTTACATAGTGTTTAGTAACCAGGTTTTTCGCCAGTACCTTACTGAGTTTCTCAAAGGCAGTTTTAGCAATACCGCGAGTACCTGAAGACAACGTTACTGAAATTTTATCTATCTAAGAAAGTGAGTGTTCCAAGGTATTATTTCGATCTTCCAACTGTGTTATAATAGCAGGTATTTTGGAGAAACGATTATGGATGTGCCATATCTTGGATGCCCATACAAGCAAAACATTGCTGTGCTGTAGCAATGCTGCAGCATTATTTTTACTTCATTGAAATGGTCTGCGTAGTGTGACACGGCCTTTAACCAACAAACCAATCAAGTTAAAACTGGCTGAGGAGGTAAAGGCAATTTTGGAAGGACTTCATGAGATTTTTTTTAACTCTAATCGGTGACAGTACAAACACTTTCTTTGCCCTAGAGACAAGAAGATACACGTCTTTATATCGGCTCCTGTTTCAGCGAAGCGATGTAATACATGATAAAGTGATAGCTAGTAGTAACAATTTAGTTTTAAATTTATATGATTTAGATAAAATAAGCTATTTTAATTTAAAAAGCATAAAATAAGTAAGCAAATCCCCGTATTTAAGCAAAAAATCCATTTATAAGCATTAACATTAGAAATCCGGGCTCTATGTATTATTATTATTATTATTATTATTATTATTATTATTATTATTATTATTATTATTATTATTATTATTATTATTATTATTATTATTATTATTATTATTATTATTATTATTATTATTATTATTATTATTATTATTATTATTATTATTATTATTATTATTATTATTATTATTATTATTATTATTATTATTATTATTATTATTATTATTATTATTATTATTATTATTATTATTATTATTATTATTATTATTATTATTATTATTATTATTATTATTATTATTATTATTATTATTATTATTATTATTATTATTATTATTATTATTATTATTATTATTATTATTATTATTATTATTATTATTATTATTATTATTATTATTATTATTATTATTATTATTATTATTATTATTATTATTATTATTATTATTGTTATTATTGTTATTATTATTATTGTTATTGTTATTGTTATTATTGTGATTGTTATTGTTATTGTTATTATTATTATTATTATTATTATTATTATTATTATTATTATTATTATTATTATTATTATTATTATTATTATTATTATTATTATTATTATTATTATTATTATTATTATTATTATTATTATTATTATTATTATTATTATTATTATTATTATTATTATTATTATTATTATTATTATTATTATTATTATTATTATTATTATTATTATTATTATTAAAAAAAGTATTTCTGGGTTGCACACCATAAAATCTTTATCAAAAGCTATTAAACTTCAAAATTTTTCATTTACGAAAATGAACTCAAAGACTTACAGATATAAAGTACGCAGTTTGGAAACGTTTACGGCAGAGGAGAAAATATCGCATTTATGAATACCTATCTTCCAGGGAAAATAAATACAGCACTTTATCGTTTTACAATAAAATGAATTCAGTGCGCGAATATTTAATCACTTGTTAAATAATCTCGACCTGTACATCTAAAACTAAGGCAGAAAAATAGATTTTAAAAAAGCTGAACTACTTATTCCGCGTAAATGTGGGAACGATTATATTGCTGTATGATCATAGGAAATAAAGTAGGTAATGCTTGCATAGTTACGTCGTCAATAGCAACACCTTTGAAGGCAAATAAAACTGCAGAACTTTCACCTATCTGAAATTCTTTAAGGAGTGTGAGGATTCAGTAAAAGAGTGAAAACTAATCAGTCCTTATCACTTGACACTGATACTTCATTATCTGGAATAAACACAATTACACAAATATGATGCGTAATGTAATTGAAAAAATTAAATCTTGTGTTTGCAAGAAAGAAGCCAAAGAAGGTATGTAGAGCAATATGTTATAATTAAAACGTAATTCCTGCAGGTTTTGTTACAAACTTGGATAGCACTCTTAGGATAAGTATCAGGCAGGTTAAACAATGCACTATAGTAGATCGTACGTAAAATTTATGTAAGCCATTTTAAATACATTTTAAAAAGAAACTTATTTTATTCTACATACGGCTGTAATTAATTAGGTGACGGTTTTGGTAGCACATGCCATTCGGGCGCTCATATTTAAGTTAAGGATTATTAACTTAAAATCGAAATACATACACATTTGAAATTGTCACGAGTAAACCAGTGTCTTAACACCGATATGCTTAGTAATATTAATTAAATAAGATATGTGTAGAAGGAAATAAGCCAGCCATATTGCAGCTGATGCACTGAGCGTTAAGCTCAGAGCTTTGGATTACTATATCTATGCTTATGAGTCCAGGGTCCATAGTACTCAGACTTACCCTTTCATTCTTCTTTCATTATAAGGGTACACCCCAGAAGGAACCTTATCCGAATAACTCAGCAAGACTAATATTCGAACCCAAGAGCCTTAAACTGAGGCAGACAAAATACCATCTACATTACAGAGTTGGGTTTGTTGTTTGATATAAAGGCAACTTCTCATGGTATTAGAAAAACGACCTGCTCCAAGATGCTGTAGTGCACTACTTGCAATTTGTATGCAGATGTAGTTATATGTGTTACACTTACTTATTTATTACAGAGGTGGCAAATGTTTAACTTTACGCATCATATAGAAGCAATATCTTAGAAGGCATGTCAAGTTAAAAGACTAGTGCACACTACGATTAACTTTAAGTTAATCAGCTTCTACATAAATATATGTACCAAACTTAGCTTTCCAAATATGTGACAGCAATTTTCAAGAAAATTATTGCATCCCAACCTAAAAGTATGCTTGATATACAAAATTAATGATTTCTTCACAAAATATTTGAAAAGATTTTGATTAAATTATCATAGCCTTAAAATATTCTCATGCAAAATGAAATGTGTGTCAGGAATAGTCTTACGTTTCTCTTCTTTCTGAATGACTTTTGTGTAACTGGAAAACTGTGCGACATAGGCAAAACCATACTAAACAAAATATGTGGAGCACTTTAAGTAATCTGTACATTTTATTTCCAAGAATGTTCTTGTAGTATCAACCATTGCAGAAATATCAGTTATTAGTTTCTTTTTTTAAAGTTCTCTAGTTATTCAATTGTTTAATAGAATGTAATGGAGGGAGTACTGAATTTTGAGGTCAACCTATGGCCTCTTACTTTTACATACCTGACTGTTTCCTCCTTGTACCTACAAGAAAATGGTAATGAAACTATTTCTTCAAAGATTAATTTCAAATATCATGTAACAGATAAATAAGACTCTCTAGATTATAAACAAAAGTAGATTATGGTGTGCTGAGGAAGTCATACAAATTGTAAGACATCAGATTTTACCATTATTTTGACAGCGTAAGCAGAAAGTCACTTTTGAATCAAAGTGGCAAAGCTTATAATCACTTCTGTGCAGCAGTTAACTCAGTTTTCCCTTCTTCCTTTTCAGATGAAACTAAGAGGGAGGCATGTGCCACATGCAAAATGTATGGATGTTGCAAAGATAAGGGGTGCCTTGAAGTTTGCAACTGCAAGCATTATGTATTTCCCCTACGGAGAACATTTAGTGGCCCTCTCCCTTAAAGGTTGCAATTCCTTGTAACACAAAATGTGTATCTTTTGAATATGAGTAAAAATAATGTTAAAGATGTTGAAAGTTTAAATGTTGTTCATGAAATGTTGTTGTTAATTTAAATAAAATTTCTTTAGTTGGCTGGTGTAATGTTATTTTCATTGTATTTTATTGTCCCTATATGCTTATATGTCACTAAATTGGAAAATCTTCAAGATGTACGAGTGTATTCTAAATAAAAATAAAATAATTTAAAATTTGTGTACAAGTATTATGTTCTATTTATGATAAAATACTTTAAAGTTTGTGTGCAGCTGAATTTTCTATAAAATAGAAAAATATATAAGGGAAACAATAAAATGCTTTACATATAAGCCACAAGTTTCAATGATTTGTTTTCACATTGTATTTGCCTTGAATCTATTGTAAGAACATTCTATGCTATATCGAAATTTAACTCTATTGGAACACCACAGTGAAGCAAAATAGTTATTAAATTATAGATGAGTCATATTTATTACACCTTAGCTTCACTTAAGTACCTATATTGAGGACATGGTTCACGAACCATTGTTTGCATTGTCGGCTCTTATGCGACTAAAGCTTGATCCAGTGGTGTAGGTAGTTCTGAAGTTGCTGCTGACATCTGTTGATTTTGTGATGAATTTAAATGTGGGGTTGTCTTCTGGAGGCATTTCAAAGTTCATTAGTTGATTTTTATGTTTTTCTATGTCATATGGGAGAGAATGGCAGTTCTAGTACTTTTTTAACATATTTGTAATCAATCATCTACTGCCAATCAAATAATGAGCTGGGTCATTTGCCAGTGATGAGTTAGGACTTCACAAATTTATCATTATTAAAAACCTGTTAATCACTGCTTTAACTACTGGATTTTACATTTCTTGACGGACAAAGAATGGGGTTATGTGCATGCATACATGGTTTCGAGGAATACTGTTAATACAAAAGTTAAAGGGCAGGAAAGATGTGTGGTAATACAAGAACATTTTCAAAATGAATACTGAGATATATGGTTATTGTA
The DNA here is from genome assembly GCA_030765055.1 of Mantis religiosa. Lineage (NCBI taxonomy): Eukaryota > Metazoa > Arthropoda > Insecta > Mantodea > Mantidae > Mantis > Mantis religiosa. The sequence continues at coordinate 347,187,080 of CM060950.1, read as the reverse complement.
GCACTTGCATATCCAACTGCATTGAAAACAGCATTTTCCCATTAGCTGGATACATGTTCAAATGTTCTGTGACTGATGCTGTATACAAAATGTGGTTGGTTGTAGTTCAACCTGTTGTGCTAATGTCATATGTCTATGACTCTAAATTAATTTGGAGGCAGTTACACAAACAAGCATATTGTAATAAATGTTTACTCCAGCTTGCCAATCGAAAGCTTAGCCTCACTTTCAAACCCAAGAATAAAAATGCTTAGCATCTCCTCCTATGAATTCCCATATCACTAAGAACCTACAAGAAAATTATCAATAAGATAATTTCTGCAAATATCTGTCTTAATTAAAATCAAGTGGAAATAGGAGTAAGTGCTTGTAAGAGCGAAGAGAAGGTTCTGTGTGCAGAACATTAGATGTGTATTAATTGATAGGCCTATAAGACACAAGTAATACACTTCTGAGTTTTTAGAGGTGTTTTATATGGAAACTGTTAAGCTTATGAAACAAATATGTTTGGACCACTGAGTTGAAATTTGTTTGATTATTTCAAAAGTACAATGCAAATACTTTTTTCTGTAACTAACAAAGTTAGGAAATGACCTATTTCTGGATTGTCTCAAGAAGATGAGATAAAATGTGGAGGTCACATTCATCTGGATATCCTTAACAAACATGAGGAAGTGACACTTCATATCTCTAAATTGTAGGTTGATCCTATTAAACATAAAATAACACTGAAATGAGCTAGAAGGAGCAATTTTATAATGTAGCAACTGTTCATTTTTACTCTAACTGGTTTCAACTTCAAATGTCTTTAGTGGGATTGTAATTCACAAAGAGAACTGTACTCCAGATTCTTGGGTTTCTTCTTACTTTCATTGACCCTTCTCCAGCTTTAAAGTCATTCCTATAATCTTTCAGACCAAGTCAATATCGCTAAATTAACATGCATCAAAATGGAGTTTCTTACATGAATATACAACTTTCTATGCACTAGGATTTAAATAGCTAGCTTCAAAACACCTTCATTTTCACACATATTGCAGATATCAAATTTTTAGACAGAGGTGTCCCTCCCTGCCTCCTATCACTGCTTCTCTCTCTCTCTCTCTCTCTCTCTCTCTCTCTCTCTCTCTCTCTCTCTCTCTCTCTCTCTCTCTCTCTCTCTCTCTCTCTCTCTCTCTCTCTCTCTCTCTCTCTCTCTCTCTCTCTCTCTCTCTCTCTCTCTGTGCGAGAGAGAGAGTGTGTGTGTGTGTGTGTGTGCGTGTGCGTGCGTGTGTCTCCTACAAGTCTCTCTCTCTGTGAACAGCAAAGTAAAAATCTAAAGGTCTATCGAATATCAAAGTTGCTTTTTAAGTTAAACAGCTTTGAAGAACACAAGACAAAGATTTATTGGGGAAAAAAAAGTCCTCTTTCGAAACTACCCATCATTTGGAACACATTTCAAAAATTTTAATTTTCACAACAAATGGCTCTAACAGTTTTATCTAAATTACTCTAAGTTTAAGATACTGTTAAAGCTAATCAAATGTAGAAATATCTTGAATTTTCTGAGAACAGCCTCTGAAGTTTCTCTTCATTGCAATAACCTTTGGTAACTGGCAATCATAGTAACAAATTTCTACTTTGCAAAAATGGTATACCTTGTTAAATTACATATGTATTTATGTCCTTTATTGTGTAAGCAGCCATTTTCAAGATATTCCTTGTTATTGGTATGAACTGTCCAATACTCAAACTTTTTTCAAATGGAAATCATTAAGCATTTTTCATCCTGTTAAAGTAAAGAGAACAGAATTTCAAGGCCACTGAATAGCTACCTGTTCTTAAAATAATCAACTATCAAATAAGCCTACTTCTTATATTGCCTTTGTACCTACCAGGAAATATGTGATGGGACATTATCTGCAAACGTTTATCTCGATTAACAAAGTATATGGAAGAACAGGCTTTTATAAGATTAGTATGTACAAGGGTGAATAAAGAAAGGTATCCAAATGCCAAACTTGGGATTTATCTATCATGGTTATTTTGGTCATATTTATTTGTGAAATGTAACAGAAAAGTATAATGTAGGTTACAAAATGCTTTATCACTCTGCCCAAATACCATTTAAATTGCTTGATCTAAAAACAAATGGGAAAAATACATTGTGGCATATTACTTTTCATGTGATAAATTTACCTGTAGCTGGCCATTTCAAAATGTTCTCATAAAGGTGCAGGGGCATACTGAGCAACATATTTTACTACTTTTGCAGTGTCCTCATAAAGTTCAGGAGAACTTTGAAAACTATGATGGTATCAATATGTGGTTACTGACAGGCTATGTCATATAATTCTGTTTTTGATAAATGCACTTTCAAATAGTGTCAATCTGTAAGTAAAACATTGAAAACAACTGTTTATTGTACTTGATATTAGCTTATTTTGAGGTTAACTGTTTTCTCATTTCTACTTTTGACAGCACTGGTGAAGTAACCTATTTCACTGCTCTACAATAGCATGATCTGACAGCTGACAATGGATATTTCATTTTAAATAAAACATTTAAGAATGTATTCTGTTACCCCACCAGTGGGTGGGAGGCCCTTGCTCTTAAGGGATGTTATGGGCTATTTATTTTATTTATTATATTCTGTTACTTATTCATGGAATAGTCTTAGAAACCTAACTCTAGCATATGAATCTCATCAGATAAATTTTTAACCGCTTGAGGTTATAATTTCTGGCTGGACTGTACTGGACTGGACTACGCTTTGGATGGGATTCAGCACGGAGAATCAAACTTGGTCTACCATACATATTTTGCAAGTGGGGTAGCTCACGGGAGGAAGGATGAGGTGAGGGAAGACAGAGGGCGGTCGTCCCAAGTAGATACGACAGTGCAAAGGGCAGGGTCCCTACATTTTTACTAAATGGAAACTCCCCCAGCAGGACATGGACAACGGACATAAAACCGGACAGTTCCATAAAGACCCGGGGTCGAAGACCGGCAAACGCGTTACTGAAGGATAAAGCTTTTACTCAGAGCATATCATCCTGCCATGCAGCGCCGAGACTCCCGCCGACTCTTCTACCCTTAAAAGATGAAATGGAGGAACATAAATTTCGGGGGATGTAATTAACCTACCCAGCATTCGTCTGGCGACCCGGGAAAAACCCGGAAAAACCCATAGGTCAGGTAGGCCGGCCATGAACCAGGTCCTCCCGAATGCGAGCCACAGACGAAACCACCTGAGTCATCCCGCTCGGCTTAATTTGTGGCTGCTAGCACTACTTACTTATTTGTAAAAACGAAAAACTACCTCCTTAGTTTTCAGACTGCCAACATGGGCAATGTAAACATAAATATTAAAATGCTTACAGATGCAATATTAATTACATAAAAGAAGGAATAATAATGGCATTAGCAACACAGAAGTAACAAAAGGAAGCAATAAGAAAAAATAATACAAAATATAAAAATATATGGAAAGAAACAAATGATAGAACATATTTACAGAAATGGGCATATAGATGATAAAAACTATTATTTTCAATTTGTTTATAATTCAGAAAACCATTTAAATGTTATCTTAAAATATTTCAAGAGCCTCTTACAACAGTTGATTTAATTCTCTTGAGGGGGAGTTGCAAACATTTCCAGATCTCTGAAAAATAATAACCTGTGATCCTACCATTATTTATAGAAGCTTTACAGTTTCCTTTGCACAGCGTTCCATTATTCCTTGATGTAGTGTAATTCCTCACCTGTTTTACATCGACATACGCGTCATGAATTTCTTTTTCTTAGATTCCTTATTTCTTTTTTCTACACAAGCACAGATGTGAAACAATAAAGGCAATGGAATTCTGGTACAAATTAATTTCGAGAGAATTATTTTCTTGAAATACACACAAGGGAAAGTGAAAACTATTTTTTTTTTTTCTGGGCATGTTAATGTGCCAGCGTTTGAGAGTGGTGTTGGCAGTGCCGGAGAGGTCTGACTTGAGGCTAACGAGGCTAACGTTAGCCGCGGTCTGACTTGAGTGACGTAGTACCACACGCGTCATTCGCAGTTGTGAGTAAGGTGGGAGAGTGTATGGGCTTGTTCCTGTGCGTAATATAATTCCCAAGCTGCAGCAATGTTCGTCGGTTACATTTTGTGTTGTTTTTGACAAACTCCATCACATACAATGGAAATGTTTTAGCAAATCTACAAAGAGCATGGGGAAAACCAAGTTTCTGAGTGGCATACACGATTTTAGAGTGCTCAAAATGACCTAGCGGATGCTCCACGGCCTGGAAGGCATAAGGGTGCAGAGATTATGAATGTATCCTAGGGGTCAGTTGAAGACATTGCACCAAATATCCTAGGATAGAGAAAAATTTTAGCAATGTGGATTCCTGTGTGGTGAATGACGAACAGAAGGCCCGCCTTATGATGGCATGTTAACAATGGTAGCGAAGCCTTCAGCGAGAACCAGACTTTTTGGACAGTCATCATATGCGACGAATCCTATGTTCATCATTATAACCCAGAGACAAAATAGGACAATGGCCAATGGAAACATCCTTCAAGTCCAAGACCCCAAAGGCGAAAGTTTAATCAACTGCAGCAAAAGTCATGCATCCTGTCTTTTTGGATATAAGGCAGGGGCGGTTCTTCCTTGATGCGTTTGAATCGCCGAGTCACCTACTGTTTTTAATATCCTATATGGTTATTTTTTATGTTCTAGCATTTAATTTTCGTTTATAAAAGTCCTCCAAGTTATATTTTGTAATGGAACTACTCTCTTGGCGCTCGCGTGTCGATAATGCAGCTAACCTATTTCCCGACTAGTGATTCGTTATTAAAAGGTCAATGTGACTGTAACACTTGCGGTGGGTGAGGAGAGGTTGGAGGGGCAGAATGCATTGCTGGTTACCATGGCTACGGATTCGATTCATAGAAGCAGTATATCCCGCACCAAATCGTGTTGCCAACACGATATAAGACGTTCTTCCTACTTTTTGCTTTATTTGCAAAGTTATTTGTTGGTAGAAGTGGTAACCAGCTTGAAGCGGGCCCCGGGTGTCATATGCTACTGTTTGTTATCAGTTTGCATCCTGAGTAAAAACGTAATTTTTTATGTGATCATTGATTATTGTCTGATATGTGAAGTGTTTAATTTTTCAGATTTAAGGGATTTACAATGAATCCAACACCCGACTTGGTGTCTCCAAACCTCTTTTCTTTATGGCAAATGATGACAAACGCAACGTGGTAAATGTCGGTAGGCCAACACCAGTGCTATGTTTAGAAAAAAATTGCAGTGAAATATCTTCAAAATACACCACGAAACTTAAGTCTCGTTGGTATGAGGACCATAATTATGTCGGATTGAAGGAGCAGGAAAAAAAAAAACAGTAACAAAATTGCAGACGTTCTTCGGGAAAGTTCACGTCTATATATTGCAAAATAGAATGAGAACATTAAGCTTAACAGGCTTTTCATGCAATGTCCTATTATGGAAGTAGACATTTCGTGGACTTAATTAAAGCGAGGACTCTTTAAATAAAGGTTATTTTAAGGAACATTTTTGGATTCATATACAGAGGGATGCCCTATCAAAATTCCAAACCACTATTCCAGTATAAAATCCGTTTTTGCGATGCTGATTTTGCGAATTTGGGTAAGCCAATTTTCCGAGTCACCTATCAGTTGGCCCAGATCCGCGCCTGCGATAAGCAAGGCATTGTGTACGATCACGTGGTAGTTGAGTAACGTTACTGAAAGTTACTACTGTGAACTATTGAAGGACCTTTAAGGAGGAAAATTGCTAAAAGAAGACCACATCTTGTTCACATGGGATAAATCCTTAATCAGGGTAATGCACAGGCTCATCGCGTCATCAATACTCAAGAAACGATTAGGTACCGAATTAGGCTTTGAGATGATGCCACATCCACCTTATTTGCCGGACCGTGTAACTTCCACCTATTTCCTGCAGGGAGAAAAGGCCTTCGGGGTCGTTATTTTCTGAGTGATTCAGAGATAAACAATAAAATTTTGGCTGCACTCAACAGACTATCAAAAAGGGGCTTCAGAAAGTATTTTTAAACGTTGGACTGAACAGTGGAATTGTGTCGGATGGAGATTGCTCTGAAGGCCTGTTATGATATTTGAGTAAATGTGAGCAGTGATTTACACTAAAAACAATAGTTCCCGTTATTCGTTTGAAACTCCCTCTCTTTTGTAGAATCGTTGCTTAGGCTATAAACGTCTATACTGTCTAATTTCATTTGCTCGGATCAAGCACTACATAATCAAATATCAGCTGGTTGTAGCAGAATTAACGATAAAACAAAAACTGTTTTTATCAAGAACTTTAACATAATGGATGAATATTCAAACTGCACCAGAATTTTAAATCTCATTTAAGTACCTATACATATTTTTTTAGAGTAAATACTTTCTGAGGTATTCTTTTGTTATTTACTTGAATTTTCCAATATTCATCCTTTTCTCAAACGGCACGTCGTTGACAAAGCAGACAAGCCTACACACAACCATCAGCTTTTAAAACATTTTACTGTCATTTAATATTTCTAATACGGTTAGGAATCTATAGATATTATCCTCCCATTGCATCTCGAGCTTGAGATCCGAGTTTGAATGCCGGAATAGGTTACTTAGTTTTGAGGATTTCTTTAGGCGCATATTTCATTCATTTATATAACATTCCGTTATAGAAAAAAATTATACCTACTTATTTCTTGACTGCGCACTTTAAAGTCATTATCAAAAGTTTTTAAACTTCAAAATTGTTCATTTACGAAAATGGAATCAAAGACTAACAGAAATAAAGTACGTAGTTCGGAAACGTTTACACTTGAAGGGAAAATATCGCGTTTATGAATACCTAATTTCCAGGGGAAAATAAATACAGAAATTTATCATTTTACAATAAAATGAATTCAGTGCGCGAATATTTCATCACAGGTTAAATAATCTCGACCTGCACATCTAAAACTAAGGCAGAAAAGTAGATTTTAAAAAAGCTGAACTACTTATTCCGCGTAAATGTGGGAACTATTATATTGCTGTATGATCATAGGAAATAAGGTAGGTAATGCTTACATAGTTACGTCGTCAATAGCAACACCTTTGAAGGCAAATAAAACTGCAGATCTTTCACCAATCTGAAATTCTTTAAGGAGTGTGAGGATTCAGTAAAAGAGTGAAAGCTAATCAGTCCTTATCACTTGACACTGATACTTCATTATCTGGAATAAACACAATTACACAAATATGATGCGTAATGTAATTGAAAAAATTAAATCTTGTGTTTGCAAGAAAGAAGCCAAAGAAGGTATGTAGAGCAATATGTTATAATTAAAACGTAATTCCTGCAGGTTTTGTTACAAACTTGGATAGCACTCTTAGGATAAGTATCAGGCAGGTTAAACAATGCACTATAGTAGATCGTACGTAACATTCATGTAAGCCATTTTAAATACATTTTAAAAAGAAACTTATTTTATTCTACATACGGCTGTAATTAATTAGGTGACGGTTTTGGTAGCACATGCCATTCGGGCGCTCATATTTAAGTTAAGGATTATTAATTTAAAATCGAAACACATACACATTTGAAATTGTCACGAGTAAACCAGTGTCTTAACACCGATATGCTTAGTAATATTAATTAAATAAGATATGCGTAGAAGGAAATAAGCCAGCCATATTGCAGCTGATGCACTGACCGTTAAGCTCAGAGCTTTGGATTACTATATCTAGCTGAGAAAGACACAGCCATCAAACCACCATCACCACCAAATAGCACAAAAATGTTCTCGCTTTGAGATTTCTCCTAGTGTTTGGTGTAGGTACCACTACCTGGATGTACATACATAGCGGTGCTGATGCTGCACATTGTTGGGGCATATCCAGACTTGCATACATCCCTGTCTCAACTTCAATCTTAAGGTGTGAAGAACCACTTTGGTTTACCATCACTCATTGTTGATTGTTGCCAAAACTTTAAGTGTGTTCCTCTAATTCTTAGATATGGGTGTCCCATTTCAATGTGATACTTGCAATGAAACGTATTATTGTGTTGTTTGGTGATATTTTTTAAATAACATCCCCTAACATAGTCATAGCGCACAATGAATGAAATGGATGAGGAGATGCTCACGAGTCCAGGGTCCATAGAGCTCAGATTTACCCTTTCATTCATTTTTCATTATAAAGGTAAACCCCAGAAGTAGCCTTATACAGATGCGGGACCAAGATTCAAACTCAAGACCCTTAAATTAAGTCAGACACACTACCACCTATGCTACAGATTTGGGCTTGTTGTTTAGTATAAAGACAACTTCTCATGGTATTAGAAAAACGACCTGCTCCAAGATGCTGTAGTGCACTACTTGCAATTTGTATGCAGATGTAGTTATATGTGTTACACTTACTTATTTATTACAGAGGTGGCAAATGTTTAACTTTACGCATCATATAGAAGCAATATCTTAGAAGGCATGTCAAGTTAAAAGACTAGTGCACACTACGATTAACTTTAAGTTAATCAGCTTCTTCATAAATATATGTACCAAACTTAGCTTTCCAAATATGTGACAGTAATTTTCAAGAAAATTATTGCATCCCAACCTAAAAGTATGCTTGATATCCAAAATTAATGATTTCCTCACAAAATATTTGAAAAGATTTTGATTAAATTATCATAGCCTTAAGATATCCTCAAGTAAAATGAAATGTGTGTCAGGAATAGTCTTACGTTTCTCGTCTTTCTGAATGACTTTTGTGTAACTGGAAAACTGTACGACATAGGCAAAACCATACTAAACAAAATATGTGGAGCACTTTAAGTAATCTATACATTTTATTTCCAAGAATGTTCTTGTAGTATCAACCATTGCAGAGATATCAGTTATTAGTTTCATTTTTTAAAGTTCTCTAGTTATTCAATTGTTTAATAGAATGTAATGGAGGAAGTACTGAATTTTGAGGTCAACCTATGGCCTCTTACTTTTACATACCTGACTGTTTCCTCCTTGTACCTACAAGAAAATGATAATGAAACTATTTCTTCAAAGATTAATTTCAAATATCATGTAACAGATAAATAAGACTCTCTAGATTATAAACAAAAGTAGATTATGATGTGCTGAGGAAGTCATACAAATTGTAAGACATCAGATTTTACCATTATTTTGACAGCGTAAGCAGAAAGTCACTTTTGAATCAAAGTGGCAAAGCTTATAATCACTTCTGTGCAGCAGTTAACTCAGTTTTCCCTTCTTCCTTTCCAGATGAAACTAAGAGGGAGGCATGTGCCACATGCAAAATGTATGGATGTTGCAAAGATAAGGGGTGCCTTGAAGTTTGCAACTGCAAGCATTATGTATTTCCCCTACGGAGAACATTTAGTGGCCCTCTTCCTTAAAGGTCGCAATTCCTTGTAAAACAAAATGTGTATCTTTTGAATATGAGTAAAAATAATGTTATGTAACATGATGTTGAAAGTTTAAATGTTGTTCATGAAATGTTGTTGTTAATTTAAATAAAATTTCTTTAGTTTGCTGGTGTAATGTTATTTTCATTGTATTTTATTGTCACTATATGCTTATATGTCACTAAATTGGAAAATCTTCAAGATATACGAGTATATTCTAAATAAAAATAAAATAATTTAAAATTTGTGTGCAGCTGAATTTTCTATAAAATTATATATGTATATATATATAAAGGGAAAAAATAAAATGCTTTACATATAAGCCACAATGATTTGTTTTCACATTGTATTTGCCTTGAATCAATTGTAAGAACATTCTAAGCTAGTTCTGTGATTGTCAAAAACTTTGAAATCATGTATAATTTCACATGTCACCAAGTTTTTCTGATTTGACTTTTTAGTAAAATTTCATACTTCTACCTCAAAACTAGGAAATGTGTTTTGTATGTAGTATAAATGAGTTGTATACCTATGTAAACAATAACTTATGTATTTTGATCATTTTGTATTTTGACTGTATACATAAGAGCCGTAGATGCAAACGATGATTTGCGAAACATGTCCTCAAAATAGGTACGAAAGTGAAGCAGATGTGTAATAAATACGACTCATCTAAAAATTAATTATAATTGACAGTGTCAGATGCTCTTGTAAGAGTCTATTGGCCGCAGTAAAATTATTAAATATTTTCATGTACTCCTTAGAATGAAATACAATTTAAATTTAAATTAAAATCTATTAAAAAAACAGGGGCAAAAATCTAATAGCAATGGGAAGAATATATACCAAAAGTATTCTTGGTGAATGAACAACAGAATGGAAGCTTTCATTTATAAGTTCAATTAATGCTAAGTGATAGTTCTAGCAGATAGACTATGAAAGGTAGACCCAGAATGTTGTACTGGCATGTTAATATGGTAGCTTAATGTTGAAGTAGCTTAATGTTAAAGATGTACGAGTAATGTCCTTTAAGTGATCAGCATAGGAACAGAACAGAATTCCAGAGGAACATAATTTGAAACTGATTTACCTTCACATCTTTTTTCCATATTGAGATGATTGTCATTTAAGGGTGAATTTCACATGCTTTATTAATTTACCCTTGAATATGACCTTGCATATTAAGTTTGAAAATTGGAAAATAACATTCTTTGTTTCAAATAGGAAAGAGCTATTTAGGTCAATTTAGGTTTCACTCCCTCATTTACGTTTTTTTAGGTGAAATAAGGTTAGAACGTAAATGTCCAGTCCCCAGTTATATAGTATTGAAGTATGGGCACTTGAAAATGTCTGGTAAGCTGTAGGTAATGTACAGAGAATGTTTTGTAAAGAAATTCATAGAGTACTAATTGTAACAGCAAATGATGTTGCCCAAACTGCAATGGGGTGAGTAACATGAAAATGGCTAGTTACTGAAAGAGCCTTGAAATACTGGTATAGAATGTATGAATACCATTGAGGCACTTAGAATAATAATGGCATATCCCAACCAAAATTCCTTTTGAGATAAATGTCACTTTCTCTTCTTGCTTTTTTCTTTCAAAACATGGAAGGTAGTTCACATTAAGACTTGATATTTTCTGGGTATTTAAATAAAGGGATTTTAATTCTATGTGCAAATTTTTTAACAATTGTGATTAATAGTTTCCTTGAATTTGTGTTCTTAGAACAAAAAAATATACAAAACAGAAAAAAATTGTGTAAAATACATTTTGCTTCATTTAACATCTTCAAATACCTAATCCATATCTTCACATTTTTCGTCATTAACTTTTTCTGTTTATTACCCATTCACAGTTGCCTTTATCACGCATTTCTCCCCCCCCCCTCCCTCCACTTTTTGGGATTCAGGAATAACATCTGTAGATAGCGTCATATTCACTACCCTTCACTACAATGCCATGAATCCTAAATAAAGCATCATAAATAAAGCACTGATAGTTGGGATATGTCATTTTTACACTGAGAATGTCTATGTTTTTACTATGGACAAATTTTAAAGGTGGAAAATGAAAGCTTTAGCATATCCCAAGTTGTTTGATATTTCTTCACATGTATGGTAGAAGGCAGCTGTGTGTGATCATTCTTCTAACTCAAAATTTGATATCGGTTGGGATATGCCATTATTATTCTTCTGAGTGCTTCAGTTTATTACAACAATGCTTAAAATATCAGGAAACAAGTTTGCTAAGCTCAGATTGAGTAAGCTTCCTATGAAGCGATTTGGAAAATAAAGACTTAAGAGATATTTGGAGAAGTAGAGAAGGATATTATAAAGTTTTCTGGAAGTATGTTAGAAAAGGATTCAATATATTAATGAATGAATGAATTCCTGTATTTCCTTAAGTGGAACATAGGGTCTTCTGGACCATGCAACCTTGAGGTTCAGAGGTTTCCTGATCAGACAGATTCCGGGATGAGTGATCAGCCCATCACTGTAAATGAAAGGACGAGAGAGATGAGGTGATAGGAAAAATGATGATGGAGCAATAGGTGGAATGCTGGCAGAGGAAAGCGGAGGACCCAGAGAAAATCCACCTCAGCGCCTTAGTTGTCCACCACAAATCTCACTTAGCGGTCACCTGGGATTGAACCCATGCCGCATTGGTGAGAACTAAGTGGTCTAGCCACTTAGCCATGGCACGGCCACATTCAAATATATAGAGATACAAAAATTGTTTAGCCATTTATCAGAGGAAAGGTCACTTTTATTTTATGTTGCAACAAAACATGGTTGGGAGAGAGAAGGGTATGTAGATAATACTAGTAATGAAGCAAGGAAGGAGATGGCTGAGAGTAGGAGTGAGGAAGCTGAAAGGGCAGTGAAATGGGTTCTTACAAAGTGAGTATCCATTATGTGGGGAAAAGGAAGATATAGAACATATAGTTTTTGAATACAAGGAAACTGGGATTTGACACATAGAATACATTTGGACAAAAAATTAAGAAGAGAACTGATATATGCAAAATTATAGATAAAAGTTCCAAGTATGTAGGGCAGTTCTTAGAAAGAGAATGAAATAAATGGAAATGGATAGTAAAAAAAAAAGGAAGAGGAAGAAGGAAACGAGCAATTGTGCATTAGCATATTCTAAGGATTTAATAAATAGTAAGAGCAATAATGGTAGAGGTAGAAGTAATACCAGGAATGTCAGTTCCAGCATCTTTTCTAACATATTTGTAATCAATAACAACCAAATAATCAGCTGGGTCAATTGCAAGCGAACAGTTTAATAATGTAATATCTTAGGACAAAGCATGGGGTTATGTGCATGCATACAGGGTTTTCAGGAATTGATAAGTGTTAATACAAATGTTAAATGGTAGGAGAGATGTGTGGTAAAACAAGAACACTTCCAATATGAATTTTGATGTATATGGTTATTGTAGCACTTGAATATCCAACTCCATTGTAAACAGCATTTTTCCATTAGCTGGATACATGTTCAAAGACTCTGTGATTGATGCTGTATACAAAATGTGGCTGGTTGTAATTCAACCTGTTGTGCTTATGTCATATGATTATGACTAAATTAAATTGGAGGCAGTTACACAAACAAGCATATTGTAACAAATGTTTACTCCAGCTTGCCAATCATAAGGTTAGCCTCACGTTCAAACCCAGGAATAAAAATCCTTGGTATGTCCTATGCATTCCCAATGGGCACAACTGTTACACTTCTAATTTTTTAGAAGTGTTTTATATGGAAACTGTTAGGCTTATGAGCCTAATACGTTTTGATCACTGAGTTGAAATTTGAAAGGCACAATGCAAATACCTTTTTCTGTTATTGACAAAGTTAGGAAATGGTCTATTTCTGAAACATCTCAAGAAGATGAGAAAATGTGGAGGTCACATTCATCTGGATATCCTTTACAAACACTTGAGAAAGAAATGACACTTCATATCTCCAAATGGTAGGTTGATCCCCTTAAATGTAAAATAACATTGAAATGATCTAGAAAGTGCAATTTTATTAATGCAGCAATGGTTCATCTTCACTCTAATTGGTTTCAATTTCAAATCTCATTAGTAGGATTGTAATTCACAAAGAGACCTGTACTCCACGTTCTTGGGATTTTCATTACTTTCATTGTCTCTTCTCCAGCTTAACCTCATTCCTATAATCATTCAGACCAAGTTAATACCACAAATTAAGATGTACCAAAATTGAATTTCTTACATGAATATACAACTTTCTATCCAGTAGGAGTTAAATTTCAAAACAGCTTCATTTTCGCACATATCAAATTTTTAGAAAGCGGTCTCCCTCCCTGCTCCCTATCACTCTCTCTTTCTCTGTGTGCCTTACATGTCTGTCTGCATGTGAACAGCATAACTGAACATGTAAAGCTTTGTTAAATATCAAACTTGTTATTTAAGTTCAACAGCTTTGAAGAACACAACAAGTAGATTTTTGAAAGGAAAAAAGTATCCTCTTTCCTAACTACCTGTCATCTGGAACGTATTTCGAAAATCTTGATTTGCACAACAAATGACTAATAGTTTTATCCAAATTTCTATATGTTTAAGATACTGTTGAGGCAAATGAAATTTAGATATATCTTGAATTTTCTGAGAACAGCCTCTGAAGTTTCTCTTCATTCCAATGACCTTTGCATGACTAGCAATCATAGTGACAAATTTCTACTTCGCAATAATGATATATCTCATTAAAGTACACATTTATGTCCTTTTTTGTGTAAATAGCTATTTTCAAGATACTCTTTGTTATTGATATGAATTGTTCAATACTGGAACCATTCTCAAAAGAATATCATTATGCATTTTGTGTCCTATTTAAGCAAACAGAACAGAATTTCAAGGCCACTGCATAGCTACCAGTTCTTAAAATAATGAACTATCAAGTAAGCCTATTTCTTATGTTGCCATTGTACTTACCAGGAAATATGTGATGAGACATTATCTGCAAACGTTTATCTCGATTAACAAAGTATATGGAAGAACAGCCTTTTATAAGATTAGTATGTACAAGGGTGAATAGAGAAAGGTATCTGAATGCCAAACTTGGGATTTGTCTATCAATCATGGTTGTTTTGGTCATATTTATTTGTGGAATGTAAGTAACAGAAAAATATAATATAGGTTACAAAATGTTTTATGACGCTGCCCAAATACTATTTAAATTGCTTGGTCTAAAAACAAATGAGAAAATACCTTTTGGCATATTACTTTTCATAGAATAACTTTACCTGTAGCTGGCCATTTCAAAATGTTCTCCTAAAGGTGCAGGGGCATATTGAGAAACATATTTTATTACTTTTGCAGTGTCCTGATGAAGTTCAGGAGAACTTTGAAAACTATGATGGTATCAATATGTGGTTACTAAGAGGCTATGTCATATAATTCTGTTTTTGATCAAAGCACATTCGAATAGTGTCAATTTGTAAGTAAAACATTGAAAACGACTGTTTATTGTACTTGATATTAGCTTATTTTGAGGTTAACTGTTTTCCCTTTTCTACTTTTGACAGCACTGGTTAAGTAACCTACTCCACCTATGCTCTACAATAGCATGATCTGACAGCTGACAATGATGATTTCATTTTAAATAAAACATTTAGGAAATTAATTAGTTAACTATGTTAAGATTAATATATACATCATTATATCAATTTTGAAGCACAGTGTAAATTTGAATACATTAAGAATAGCCTATTTTGCAAATTTTCAGTCATTAATTTCTTATGGTATAACAGTATGGAGAAATAGTAGTAGCATTATCAAAGTATTTAGAATCCAAAAAAGGGTAATTAGAATTATGATGAATTTAAAGAGAACAGATAGTTGTAAGCGATGGTTAAAACAATTAGGCATATTATCATTACCAAGCATTTACCTTTTAGAAATAATAGTAAAGGTTAAAAGGAACTTAGACAAATTTCAAAAAAGCAATGATATTCATGACCATAACACGAGAAATAGTTCAAACTTACATGTCACCTATCACAAAAAGAAAATGTATGAGCACACTTTTAAATTCAACGGAATTCATATCTACAATAAACTGCCAACTGAAATAAAAAACATTGCGTCCTTCACAAAGTTTAAAAACACATCAAAGAAGTATTTGTTACAAAAGTGTTACTACTCAGTAGAAGAGTATTTAAATGACAAAGGGTAGGAATAAAAGCAATGTAAATTTTAATTATTAATTTGGGTATTATGCTTAACAACTTATTGTAATTCTTGTTTTTGTTACTATTTTTTGTGTAGTTAGTAATTTGACAATTCCACATCATGAGTTGTATGATTTACGGATGCAATAAATGAATATGAATAAGATGCTATGGGCTATTTATTTTATTTTATTTATTATATTCTGTTACATCTTATTCATGAAATAGTCTTAAAAACCTAACTCTAGCATGTGAATCTCATCAGATAAATTTTTAACTGCTCGAAATTACAATTTCTGATGTAATGTAATGTTTATTTGCCATTAATAATGGTTTTAACCCGTGGTGCAACAGCCCATATAGGGCCAAGGCCTGCCAACCTGACTGCCAGCCTCACACCCACATACGCAAGGTAGAGGTGGATGATCATCCAACCGATATGGGGAGGAGATCTGGCCAACATCTTGGGCACCCCCAGCCGGGAATTTGTATACAATATAATTTACATAAAAATTAGTATAACATTAAAAAAAATGTCTTTCGCAAAGTTAGTACTGTCTTGATCTGTTATACTGTTAGAACCCAGTATTGGGCCTAATAAAATGCATCAAACAAATCTGAGCCATACAATACAATAAATCGCTGTAGTTAACATACAGGGTCCCATGTGAATAATAAAAATGACAGAAAATGCACTAAGGGTGCGAATTAGCGGGTGTTAATGAGATAAGAAAGCATGTTGAACATTATGAACAGTTTTGTAAAGAGGTGCTAGGTTTGATTAAGTCAAGGCCAAATGGAGTAGCTAGGGTGAAACTTGGAAGACCCTGCAGAAGTGGGGTAATTATAGAAAGATATTTACAATATTGGTACAGCTGTATAAAAAAAGATGATGATAATATATTAAAGATCTGTTTAGAACAACAGAAGAACTCAACATATAAGGATAGCAGGTGGTTGGAGCTAAAGAGAACATTGATTAGAATAGAGATGTGGGATACCTGGCAGGAGGGAGAAAGAAATATAAGGGCTTTTGGACAATGATTAAGAACAGGGTAAAGGACATTGGCAGACAATTGACATCAGAAACTTGATAAGTAGAAATTCACTAAATGTATACCTGAAAATGAAGAGCAAATGGGGAAGAGAAGATAGACATATGTGATAGATTGGAAAGGGAGGGTTTAGCTTGGTAAAGGACAGGAGCCATATTGAGAGGGGTTCACCAGAGGACTGCATTTTATGTGGAAATAAAATAAGCATACAGATTGATGTAGTGGACTGTAAAGAAATAGAAAACTGAAGGAAATTAATATGGAACAAGAACTGGGATAGTAAAGGGGCTTGTGTAGTAATTATAAAAATGCTTACATTGAAAGGAGAGAAAAGAATAAGAAAGATGGGGAAATATGCAGAGAATATCAAAGAGAAATGGATGAGAAGAGTAAGGAAGCTAAGAGGTAGAGAAATGGAGGACACAATGGAATTTTAGTCAACGTTGCATAAGGGCTAGAATAGAGGTAAATGTCCAGGGAGCCAATACCACTACTAGCCCGTAAAATAAGCAGCTGGCAAATTTGTACTTAGAACAGAATTAGAAAATTGTCATTGGAATTGTATGAAAGTGTTGTATGTTCAAGTACAAATAACCTAACCAACCACTCTTTTTTTATTTTATATATATATATATATATTTTTTTCTTCATAGCAAACCAATTCAGATATTCCTTGCTAATTGTTTGAATTTTCAGTACATATACTTTTCTCAAATGAGAAGTCATTCATTTTTTGATGTCCCTAGACATGCAAAGAGAAATGAATGTCAATGCCAAAACTAGACATTCGATATGTAGGAAATAATAATTTCTTTCACACTAGCCGTGTGTAGGCTAAGGTTTGAATGAGTAGAGCCAGACTGAAAAATTCAATGCCATAGCCGGGATTTGAACCACGGATTCCCTGCTCTCCGTGCGGTTGCTCTAAACCACTGAGCTACTATGGCCAATGTGCCAATATGACATTAAATTCTCCAACTGACTCGTATGTTATATTGGATAGATAGATATGTTGGATTGGATATGTAGGTTTTTACCTATCTTTTCCTTTACAACCTATTGAACCTAATTTTGCCCACCTTGATAGAGTAGATGGTAGCGAGTCTGCCTCACGTTCAAGAGGTCCCGAGTTCGAATCTTGATCAGGGTGAGTTATCTGGATAAGGTTTTTCCCTAGGTTTTCCTTTATCCTGAAAGACGAATGTTGGATAACTCTAAGCTCTATGAACCCTGGGCTCATTTGAGCATCATTTCACGCTATCCATTCATCGTCCGATATGACTTAACGTTGGAGGACGTAAAATACAAACAAAAAAAATCCTAATTACACACATGTGTGCAATCACGCACATAATTAACCTAGAAATGTACCAGCTTTTTACCTAAAGACACCTATTTCAACACAAATGTCTCTTTCTGCCTTTTGGTGCCCATAAATGGCATTTTGTAAAATTTCCAATCAGTTTATTCACTGCAATGTTGTACTCAATAAATAATTATTTATTCAACAACAAACCTTTCTGACTGGATACTTGTTTAATTTTTATATGATAAAATTCAGTGTGGTGTTGTTTATAAAAGGTTTATATTAAACAATAAATAAAGCAATTATTGAAATCTTAAGAAACTTTGACAATGGAATATAACTTCAAATTATAATTGCTTACAACAATTGGCCCACATCTGGTTCTCAGAAAAGGTTTCTGAAAATAAGGCAACGTGTCAGTTCATACTCATATAACTATATTAAAGTCTTTGGTGCTGTGGTAATTTTTATGCTAATGCTGCAAAATGCCTAAGAACAAATCTACTAAAAGTGCATTAATAAGAACATGGATTTCGGATTTCCAATCTTATACAACAGATTGGAAAATATTCTTCTCTCAGGTCAGCAATAAAGGGGAAAGCCTTTTAGTGCATTTTCTGTCATTTTTATTATTTACATGAGACCCTGTATGTTAACTACGGCAATTTATTGTATTGTATGACTCAGATTTGTTTGATGCATTTTATTAGGCCCAATACTGGGGTCTAACAGTATAACAGATCAAGATTACTAATTTTGCAAAAGACAATTTTTTTAATGTTATACTAATTTTTATGTAAATTATATTGCATATTATTTAAAATTTGAATCATTTTAGCACAATATGAGTACCAGACTAAAATATATGATTAAATATGTACATACCTGAAAGATTTCTGACGAAAAAAAGGAGTCACTTGGTACAACACAAGAAAGCTTCAGTGCATCAAGCAAATTCTAAACAGAAAGATTCTTAGAAGCAAACTTTACTCACATAGCTCATGCACTCAAAAACAGAATTCCAGTTCTATTTTGATATGTGTAAAGCATTCGCTACAGCCAAGATTCCTTTGAATATAGCTGAAAATATAACAATGTAATGATGATGATGATGATGATGATGATGATGATGATGATGATAAACTTTATTTATCACAAACATTTACAAAGTGAGCAAAAGCTCCGTAAATAGGTGTCATGTCAATGAAGTACACAATAACAAATATTATTTACATTCATACAGGTGTTTACAATTTATAATATATAATATTTAGGCAAAATGCCTTTAAAAATGGAGAGAAAACAATGTAAACTATCCTCTAGATATTCCCTTACTGTGTAATATGACTTTTTTACCAGTAGGATAATTTATTATATATTTTTATTCCCGCATATAGTGGGCTTTTGTCAAATGATGTTAATCTATGTTCTAGTGGCTTTAAGTTGCCTTTGGTTCTGGTTTGATAGCCATGTTGTTTTTGTGTACTATATAGGTTGTCGAAATTTATGTGTATATATTTGCAAAACTCCAGTATATATTACGATGAGAATGTTAATATTTCCAGGCTTTTGAACAGTGCTCCATATGACTTGTTTGGACCTGTGTGTGTTACTATGCAGATTATTTTCTTCTGGGTTTTGAATACTGATTTCCAGCCTGTTTCATGACTCCAGAGAATTATTCCATATGTCATGATAGAATGAAAGCAACTAAAATATAGATCAAAGTATAAACTTGAAAGAAGCGTAGGGACAGTGAAGCACAAATTAGTACAAAATTGAATCGAGAATATATTGACACATTGCTTCACTCACACTGTTTATTCACAGGACATGTTTCAAGAGCTCTTGCTCCTATCCTCAGCTGATACTCGAGTATCAGCTGAGGATAGGAGCAAGAGCTCTTGAAACATGTCCTGTGAATAAACAGTGTGAGTGAAGCAATGTGTCAATATATTCTCGATTCAATTTTGTACTAAAATATAGATACTACTTTCCTGGTCTCCAAGTTCGTAATTTAGGACAGGCAGAACATGTTAAAAGCAGCATTTACTCTTTTTCCTATGTATTGCATATGTTCCTGCCATTTTAACTGTTTATATATACTCTGAGTATTTTTGCTGAGGTGGCACTACTTATATTGGTGAGGTGTAACGTGTCATTGTCTACTTTTGTTTATTTTAAGTGCATAGCAGAAGTTTTAGATGTGTTCAGTTTTAGTCCATTGTTATTAAACCATTGTTCAATGCAGACATTGTTTCAGCCATTTTCTGTATCAACTCTATGTTAGTTTTAGATAATTGGTGGAAATTAATCATTTCTTCACACTAGCCGTATAGAGGCTAAGGTTTTTGATAGATAGAGTCAACATGTTGACTCTATTTATCTATGTTAGTTACTGTTTTTATCCTAATTGTTGTATCATCAGGATGCATTATTGTTTTTTTCACAGATGTTTTTGGTAGATCACTTGCATATAGTATGTAAAGTATTGCAAAGAAAGAACCCTTCACATCCACATTTAGAAAAAGTTATCTCGAGATGTTGTGTGACTCACAACTGAGTGGAATACGGTCAGAAATAAGAGATTCCTACATCTGGATTTCCGTAGATGAAACAACAGATGTACTTGGGCGAAGTATATCAAATTTAGTTGCAGGGAAATTAGATGAAGAAGATTATGGAATTTGGCATTTGATTTTTTCAAGGATATTGGAGAAAACTAATGCTCAATTAGCTGCTTCCTTCGTAAACTCCAGACTAAAAGTAGTGTATCCGAATGGTGTAAAGGATGAAAGGGTGTTGTTACTGTGCACTGATGCAGCACCATACATAACAACAGCTGCGAAACTTTTGAAAGTATTTTTCCAGAATTTAACACACGTTACTTGTCTAGCTCATGCGCTTCACCGAGTAGCAGAAGAGTTTCGAAACCAATTCCCCCCAAATCACTGATTTAATATCCTCCATAAAGAAAGTATTTTTGAAGTAAAGTTCTAAAATTGCAGCTTACAAAGAAAGATGTTCCAATCTGCCTTTGCCACCAGCACCTACTTTGAAAGATAGAGTACGTGGCTGTACTGCATGCCCACGACAAGAAGTCTAGAGGGGTATGAAGGGTAGAGGAGCTGGATCTGTTTATCTGCTCAGTTAGCAGATCTGTTTACTATGGAATAAGTGTATGAGACTGCATATGAATCAACCATGCTGCCAGATCTAATGTTTATTGCAGTACTTGCAGCAATAGGTATTACGTATGAGTGAGTTATGTGGCAACACTTTTGTATTTTAAATGAACCTTTCATCCTTGTCATACTTGGAAGGGGAGAATATATACCGTACGGACAGTACAGGTGATTATGTTACAAAGTCCTGTAGCTTGCCTTCTTTTTTTTGGGCAAACAGTTAAGTATTGAAGAAGTAGTATAAAAGTGAGAACATGACTGTGTTGAAGAGGTTGTAAGTAGTTTTTTGGAAAAAGAATTGCAGAGTATTAAGCTTGGCCAGAATGTCCTAGGGAAAAAAAAGGATTTAGACAGGATCTGTCATATATTCACGCTAATTTCACATTTTTAGCAGATACTATAGAGGAATTAGAATTATCAAAGCCCAGCCTCTGTGAATCAATCACATTATTTACAAGAACAGAAAGTCAGATAAAGAAAGCTATAGGTGAGGTTGGGAAAATTGCTTCCAAAAAACTACAAATGGTGCTTGTCAAAAATCCTGGATATATGGTTCTGAATGGCATATCAGATAGCAGATGTGAGGCAGATCTGCCTGTAGGATTTAATCCGCATATGGTTTCTCTTTTGAAATATGTTCCAGTCACCACCGCAGAAGTTGAGTGATCTTTTTCAGCATTGAAGCTAATTCTGGCGGAAAAAAGACATAAACTTAACCCACATGGAAATGCTGAAAATAAATTGGTGCTTACAAGAGATAAATGTTTTTGTGTGGCATGTCATCCACTGAAATTTTGATCATGTTCATTGTTGAATTTCCGTGATTGGATGAGAACAAGTCCAATGATGTCGATGTGAAAGGCATTCTATCCCAATGCATTTCTGACATGGTTTCTATCTTCCTGGTTAAAGTTTTGATTTTTATTTGTAAGTATAGATAACATTTTTTACCATTTTATCAGCGTATTCGGATGGCTTCTTTAATTGCTTTGTAGATTTAAAAAGGATATTAGATTTTTTCGGGGTGTACTTGTGGTAGACTTCAAACAGCTGCACACACAATTAACAACTCACTAGCAACTCCATTAACAACTGACTCACAGTTCACTGCTCACTAGCAACTGTGCCCCTTCTTACAGCCGCGGCGCTTTTATTCCTCCACCCCTTTTCTAGAATTTAGTGGATCGTTCGGTAACAATCAGGATGACAGCGAGAAATTCCAGACTATCTCTGTCTCTCTCTCGACAAGGTTCAGCGCTCGCGTAATTTCTGTCTCTTTCTTTCGCACGCGCCCGGCACTGGCCTGTCGCAGCTCCAACACAAAAAATGTAATTGGTGACAATATTACTCTCCCTTCACTTTCCTTTCCTGATTTACATGTGTATAATGAAAGACAACTCTAAATCTGCACTTTACCATGTCATTTTTAACAAACAGCAACATGTATCGGCATTTAACTGAGCTGGAAAGATTTGATGAAGAACTTGCAAAATTCTATGAAATTCAGGTGTGTTTGGCATTTGAATACCTTCAATTTATGGATGTCATTTATCGTGATCTGAAGCCTGAGAATATTATAATTGATCACCGAGGATATTTAAAACTCACTGACATGGGATTATGCAAAATTGTAAAAGGACTTATACCTTTTGTGGCACTCAAGAATGTATGCCTCCAGAAATAATCTTGCAAAAAGGTTGTGGAAAAGCAGAAGATTAGTGGTGTTTCGGATTTTTGCCGCATAAAATATCCTGTAGCTACACGCCATTTTTAACACATTCAGAAATGGAAATGCATGACCAAATAGTTTCTGGAACATATGAAGCAGCTCGTTACTTTTTTAAACCTCTACCAAATCTGATCTCAGGTCTACTCCAAGTCGACACAAGTAGATTAGGCAACTTAAAGAATGGCATACAGGACATAAAAGACCACGAGTGGTGCAGAAACGTGAACTGCTTAGGTGTACTAAATGGAAAAGTAAAACCTCCATAAATGCCGAATACGCTAATAAACTGACCAATTTTGAAAACATACCTGAAGTGCCATTACAAGTTGCTGCCACAGAACTACGCAAAGTAGTTTGAGGACTTCTAGGTGATTGCTTTATGGATGTATGGATGAAATAACTGAACACATCTTCCAGGTAAGTACCACAGCAATGAATATAAGTTGAGTTTTACTATCAAATCGGCGGCCATTTTTCTTTGGAACATACCACCTATTGGTGATGGTGTTAACTTGTAGATAGGTTGCTGGTACTATGGATTTTTGATCATTAGATCACGCACACATTCGCACTCTCATTCATACTTCCAGACTCTGGGGAGGATGGGGAATCATTTTGGTTGGAGAAAAATCCCTACACCCACCCGGGAATCGAACACGGAACCCCTCTGAGTTACGGGCCAGCCGATCAAGGTGATTGTTTTTTTTACTCACAATCTTATAGATTTCCATAATTGTTCTGGTAAAAATCTAAAGTTTGGTTTGCAAAACGGATTATTTATATTTTAACAAGCACATTTATTATTTGATACCACAATATAATATAGTCCTAGCGAGCGGGATGTCTCAGACGATTTCGTCTGCGGCCCGCATTTGGGAGGTCCGGGTTCGATTCCTATGGCCGACCTCCTGAATCATGAATTTTTTTCGCAGGTTTTCCCGGGTCGACAGGCAAATGCTGGGTAGGTTAATTATATCCCCGAATATCCTGTCCCTCCATTTCATCTCCATTATCATTTCATATCACGTGGTCTCTTTCAGGGTAGAAGTGTCAATGGGTGTTTTGGTGCTGCATGGCAGGATGATATCCTCTGAGTAAAAGCTTCCACCCCCAGTAGAACGGTCTTCATTCTCTAGTAGAGCCGTTTCTGAACCGCAGTCAGGTGAGCTGCTGGTTGTGGTGTCCTTCTGGGAAATTTCCAACTGGTAAAGTTAGGGAGCTTGCCCTTTGCAGTGACGTGGCTCCTTGGGATGGCTGCCTTCTGTCTCCTCTCACCTCATTCTTTCTCCTGGGGATGCCCCACTTGATAGATCAAGACTGGTCGCAGTGCCAAATCCCCTCCGCATCGTAATCCAATAATATAGTCCTATTCACCTTTTGACATGTTCATTAGGTATCTGAGAAGTTAAGCATTTGGTCATGATGAGAGACTTTTCCTTCACACAGACATTCCTCAGGAATGTATTATTCTTGTTGAAATGTAAAATATATATTTCAAAACAGATTATATATGTTTTATGTAAATTTTTCTTAATAACAGTATTGGCCTTCAGAATATGAAAATTTACAAGGTTAGTCATTGCAGGGGTTTACCATTAACATAGACAGTCCTTGAGGTTTCTATCTAAATTAAATTAAATTCTTGGATAGTAAGAAAAGTAAAACTTCCTCTTCACATCACAATATTATAAATAGTGTGTATTTGACACATGATTCAAGTTGTTGTTGAAATTATTGACACCTTAGGTTATTTGCAAAATTTTATACATAGGAAAACTTAGCAGCCGGAAAACATTTTTATTAAAAAATAAAACATATTACATGCACAAATATGAAATATTGTCATATTTCAACTAGGGCTTTTGATACAAAAGTACAGAGAAAATGTGATTGATCAGTACAAAGGAATATGCCTATAATATGAAAATGTCTTACTGAACTACATTGTGCTGTATCTTATTACTTTGAATATAAAGCATAAATATAGCCCTAGAAACAGCAACAATGCAGAAAATCACTCTATGTTGAAAACAGAAAATATAATTGCTTTGGAAACAAAAAGCTCACGTTCAAGAGGTGGTCCGGAGTTCAAATCTCGGTCAGGGTGAGTTATCTGAATAAGGTTTTTTCCGGCATTTTCCCTTATCCTGAAAGACGAATGTCGGGTAACTCTAAGCTCTATGGATCCTGGACTAATGTGAGCATCATTTCATTCATTCCATTCATTGTCTGATATGACTTAACATTGTAGAATGTAAATTAAAAAAAAAACAATAAGGAAATAAATAAATGGATAATATTGCACTTTATTAGGATTTTGCTTCAATAGTAGATCTAAACCTTTCTGGCTTTATGTATTTTCAAAACACAAATCACAACTTTACAAAATATGTTACACATCAGAAAAACATGTACATGTGTACATGGCTAAACACAGTAAAATACTAAAAAGAACAAGAAAAGAGTATCTGTAGGACAGGCATGCATTGTTCAAAAGAATGCTTTTTGTAGGTTGTGGGCGATAACCCACATTCTTGACTTTACCAACACACCAAATAGCTTTTAGACAAAATTAAAAAAAAGAGGACCAAATATATTCTAACACAGTTGAATTTAGGTCACAGTAATGTTCCCAATTTTAGAAAGGAAAAAAAAACACACTGTTGGTTGGTCACTATGTTGGTAAAACAGTCACAATGGTGCAGCAACTTCTGCAGGTTGTATTTATAACCAAAGCATGGTGTAGGAACTCCAAAAGCTAAATAAATACCATTCAAATTTATAAAGTCAACTGGAGTGCGAAGTGGATTTATAAATAAAAATGGTAATAAAATTATATGGCCTGAGACTTAGGTACTTATAAACTGTAGATCCCCACTCAACTGCATAATCTAGAATTGAGATTTCTCCCCTTTCTATCAGGCAAGTATAAGTCAGTTTAGAGCAAGCATGCATAGAGTAGAAGATCCATGGTTCAAATCCTGGCTATGACAAGAATTTTTCAGTTCTGCTGCTACCTTTCAATGGATTTTATAATATTGATAGTTTATCAGTTATCACAGTTTAAAGTGTGGACCCACAGGCAATGCCATTTTGAAGGCTTTAATTCTATAGTACATATCTGTTATGTTGAGACCCTTGGCTTGGAGTGAGATATTTAAATTGTTCAAATGAGCTATTATATCAGTAAAGAAAGCTAAGTCATAAATCCAGGCTTTCTCTTGCAACTGAGGAACAGGCTGATTGTGACCAGTCATGAACATTAAAATTTCTTCTCTTAATTCAAAGAAACGATCTAATACCTTACCCCTAATCAGCCAGCGCACATTGCAATGGTAAGGGAGATCACCATACTGACTGCCACATTCTTCAAGAAAAGTTTTAAACTTCTTGTGTCTAAGTCCACTGGACCAGATAAAATTTGTAACTTTCACCACGGTATCCATAACATGCTTCTTTTGAGTGTACTTGGTGCAAAGATTCTCTTGATGAAGAATGCAGTAGATTGCAATGAGATCATGTGCAGCACCAGGAACACACTTTATCTGTTCTTTCATTCGTGTTATTAGTCCTATGTTGACACCTACCATAGATGGAGCCCCATCTGTTGCAACAGAAACAAGAGTGTTCCAACTCAGACTGGTATTTACAATAGCTCCTTCAACTCCTTTGAAAATGTCCAACCCTGTGGTGGTTCCTTTAATGGGAGTTAAATCTAACAATATCTCTCAGTTAAATCTAGCAATACCCCTGTGATGTCCAACTTGTCATTGACACTCCTAATAAAATAGCTAATTGTGCAGTATCTGATATGTCACAACTCTCATCAACTGCTATTGAATAATATACAAACTTAGTGCCACAATACTGAGTTGTTCGTGGACATCTGGACCCATTTCTTGAACACGTCGCATAATAGTTTTAGGAGATAAACTTACTTTTTCAAAGTCTTCTACCAATTGTGGACACATTTCTTCAGCGGCTATCACAATCACTTCTTTCTCAAAATTGCTTCAGTAAATAGCCTTACTTTCTTGGCTATATGAAGAGCAATTCTGTAGCTCAGACGGGCAGATGCTTCGCTACTTTGATAGTCTTCCATATCAGCATGCTCCTTTAATTACAATAATACTGCATCACGCTCTTCTCCTTGAAACTTCTCATGTTCATTTGCGTGGCACAAAGAATAATGAAGTTTTAAATTACATTTTTAATACGCCGTACTTCTTTGTTACACATCAGGCACTTTGCACTTTTGCTGTATAGCACAAACAGAAAAAGATTTTCCCATACAGATAGAAAGACTGGCTGCACGGTTTTACTTATACTGGCCATGTTAATATCATCAAGTGAGCTAAACCTGACTGAACCCTCAGATTCTATACTCACAGTGCCATTTATATAGGCAACTTGGTACTACAAGGCTCTTGCCTGACGTCACATGCACCCGGCTGAAATACATCACAACGCTCGAAGCTGTCTTCCTCTGTATTAGACTTTATATTAATTTATAACGTTTTCAACTTCATTGTAATGCATATTTATATTTTTGAAAATATTGTACATAAATTGTATTTTTGACGATGCCATGAGTCTGGTTAACTCCTACAGCTAATAAATTATCTGAATCTGAATCAGCTCATGTAATACTTCTGAAATCACACACTACATGTGGAGAGGGAAAGGGAAATGTAATGATACTGTTAGTTTCACAATAAGTAATGAGTATAGGGAATTTGTCAGACATTGATAATTGCATAAATTAATTATGCCATCAGTATACTTTGTAAATTAGGATCCAAAACATTACATAGTCAGAGTTGAGAAAATGTTTCAAATGTATGAGCATACATGAAGAAACAAGCTAAACCCAAAGAACTGGTTACATCAGAAGATTTTTTCAAAAGATTCTAAAAGCTAAAGTGCATATCAGATGACACAGGATTGTACTGTTTTACAAGAACAGTAAAAAGAATTTGTTAAAGAATGCAAATCAAATGAAAATCAGAGCATATCTTCGAAACTCCAGGTAAAAAGCATAGCGTTCCCAAATGATTAATAGATCTAGATGACTTCAACAAATGTGTCATTATAGGAATGATTCAAAATTTTTGTTTTCGAAAGTATAAACATTCAGAGAAGTAAGTTATCCTTATACAGAATAGTGAGTGAACTGGTTTTTAAATGTAAAAAACAATAAAACAAACAGAAAATGCTTATAGAAAAGTGTGACATTCATTCTAAATGTCCATGGTTCAGAAGACAGTCTATGTGGTATTCAACAACTTGAGTAAATTTATTTATATCATCTTCAATTATTATTGTATTAATATGAGCAAATTTGCACAACTTATTCAACTGGTAAATTCTGGGGACATTTTTCTGCAAGGACTGTACTGCTTTTCTAACGAATGCATTGTATAGTAGCATATGAATTGATGCAACAAGTTGCTTAATGCAGTATACAACAAGAATGGCAATGACGGTGAAAATGATAATGGTGAAAATGATGTGGAGGCAGAAGATAACTGAATGTTAGTGAAGTGATAAATCATTTTAACAATGTGATTCTTGTATGGACACGCAAACTGAATCAAACAGCATTTATCTGCTCCATCTTGCAACAATATGCGGAGAGAAAACGTGGTGCATAACCGCATCAAACAAAACTTACTGATTTTTTTAAAACAAAGAAAAATTAGGTTGGTGTAAAACATGCACATTGCAATATAAATTAAGATCAGTTACGGACTGGAATACATCTCCCAGCATAACATCCGTATATACCGTGGTTGGCTTATAATGTGGAGATAAAGGATGTCCCCTAACATTTAAGTTATTTTGGGGTTCTACTCTATTACTCTTTTCAGTATGAAATTGCATCGTGTGGAATACTTCAATTAAATAACATTAAAATTCAATAAAAGTGTTAATATGGCAGGTACAATTCTTGGTATTAGCATGTAAGTTACTCTTAATACTATACATGTTGTGTTACAGTTTCAAATCAATTCAAACAAAGGTTTCTCAAAGAGGGTATCCTTAATGCTAACATGGTATTGCTGTTAATAAACATGTCATAATCATCTATTTTACGGTGCTAAAAGAAAGTCTTCCTAAATCTTGACAGACTCGAAGTTCAGTTACTGTGGCTTTTATTCTGAAAATAACTTGCTTTTAGTTTAAAAATGTTTAATAATTAATCATTTTTGTTATTTAAAGCAAAATTATAGTTGCTACTGGTAGACTCAGAGTACACTTACTTCAGTTTTTATTGCTACAGTAATTTGCTGTTAAGTAAATAGCCCTCTTTTAATCATTAAAATATCTTGTTGCATTTAGCCCACATGCTTGTTTTCAAATTATTACAGTATGGTAAATACTTACTATCTACAAAGGAAATGTCATCCTTATAAATGCAATAGATAGGGAAGAATATGTAGTTGCACTTTTTTCTTAATCTTTCTAAAGCATTCAGCTGCATAAATATTATCCACTACTCAGAAAAATTCATAACTATAGGATTCGAGGATTACCACTAAACTGTCTAGAATCTTACCTACAAAATATGGAACAATGTGTTGAAATAATACATAGCAGGTTGTAATTTAAACAGAATCAGATCATCATTTAGGAATGTCACTCATAGTGTCCCACAAGTGACAAATTTGGTCCCTACTAATTTCTTTCATATATCAAGTCTATTCAGAGAATAAAAGAAGCTAGAGGATCAGTCACTGGATATGCTGATGATACTATGATTATTGTAAAATGTAGCAATCAAGACAAACTTATTATTAGAAACAATCAACATAAGTATTAAAAGCAGAAGCATTATTAACAGTGAAGTATTCTTCATGTTTAACCAAAAATTCTACAGACAATCAAAAGGATTAGCTATGGGGAGCCCACTTTCGCCTATTTTAGCAGACCTATACATGAGCTATTTTGAAACACACATAATAAAAGCCTTCCCACAGATTTACAAATTTTGACGGAGATATGTTGATGATGTTTTTGCTATCATTCCGGACAAACTTAAAGAAGATTCTCTAAAATTACTAAACCTGCAAGATAATCATATCCAGTTTACAATGGAAGTAGAAAGAGACAACACCCTACCCTTTTTGGACCTCAAGATAACTAGAAATCGTCAAGGTATAGATTTTGGAATATACAGGAAGCCCACACACATAGATAGTTACATAAAGAAGAATGAGTAGAACCCAGTTTCACATCAACTAGCGGCCTTTAGAAGTCTAATTCACCGGCTATACAACATCCCACTGAGTAAGGAGGAGTTTTTGAAAGAACAACACATAAAAGAAATAGCAGTATTAAATGGATTCAACCCACCCATCATAAGGAACATGATGAAAAGAAAGGAAAAACTCAAGATAATATAAAAAAATACCACTTTCACACTGCTTAAAAACACAAACTGGCAATATAGAAAATTCACCTACCATCCATGGGCTTTTACAAAATTTGAATGAATCTTCAAAAGAGTAAACTTAAAACTAGCACCCCAAAACAAATTCAGTCTTAAGAACCTGCTAAATAAACCACTAAAAAATTCAATCCCCAACACTTTGAAATTGGGAATTTATCAGATAAATTGTGAAACCTGTGATAAAAGCTACATAGGAAAAACTAAGAGAAACTTAAACTTGTTAACCAGGCAAAAAGAACACCAGAGGAACATAAAGTTGAAACAAACAGAAAAATCTGCAGTGTCACACCATTTTTGGACAGAAAACCACAACATTGGCCATAACATTAAACTGTTAAAATCTGTAAGTACACCCGTAGAATTGGATATTTGGGAAAAAATATTCATAAACAAAAACCGTGATAAAGTTATAAATTTTGAAATCCCGGCATTAAATGAAGTATTAAAACTTAGTGCCCCTAACACCAGATGGCAGAGGGATCGGAGCACCGTAGTAGTGGAAGAAGAGGAATGTTCATTTAGTCACCAAACAGCTGAGGATGAGATTGAATGATCTTAAAAAAGTTTCAATTATACAACAACAAGTAAGTGAAGTTTGAGTGTAAACATAGTGACTCATAAATCAAACTCAAAAATCAACATAAGGTTAGCAAGTCTAAATATGACTGTAAGCATAAATAAAATCAGAGTATAATACTGTCTACCAAAGCATAGTAAATCCCTGAGAGGAACATGCCACCCTTACACAGTGGGATAAGGACAGTAAATATGTGCGTGTAGCTGCGTGTGCGCATGTGCGTGCGCGTGTGCGTGTGTGTGTGTGTGTGTGTGTGTGTGTGTGTGTGTGTGTGTGTGTGTGTGTGTGTGTGTGTGTGTGTGTGTGTGTGTGTGTGTGTGTGTGTGTGTGTGTGTGTGTGTGTGTGTGTGTGTGTGACAGAGAAAGCACAAGTAGTAGAACCGTTAAAAAACATGTGCCCTGTTCACTCTGTGCACTAAAACCGAGAAGATTTGTTCACAAAATTACAAGCTGTCAGAATGTTTTTGAATGGTCTGTAACTGAACTGACATGGGGTGTCATAAACCTTTTGAGGGAGGGTGTAGAAACCTTCTCAAACCCTGCATCTCATTCCCTGGAGTAAACTATATATTAGCTGCCTGACAAATAAGTGCAGTTGTTTGGGGAGGTCACTGGTGTAGTTTGGACAGATTAAAGATGTCAGAGAAGATGGGAATATAGTGCAGTAGAGCCTGACCATCAAAACACCAGCACAGCATATGTATTTTTATAGCATTATTTAACAGAATAATTATGTCTTTATGTTTCTCTTATTTTCAAAATTATAATACATAGAATATTAATTTTCTAATTTGTGAGTGTATGACTTTGCTTGGCAATGTTTGCCCTTCTACTAGACTTGAACCCGTTCACTGTAAGAGTGTACTGCATTTCATTATTGCCGAATTGGGAATGTGATATTACACCACTTATCTGTTTCTTTTTATGCTAGCATCCACTGTTGGCCATCTGCAATCATTCTTCAGATAGGTTGAATACACTTGTACACCTTGTATGTTTATATTAATGTATAGGTGTTTATAGTAAAAGCTTATTTGTATGCATGTCTTTTTTATTTTTGTAAACTTAAGGACAATAATTTGAAAAGAGGAAAAAGGGTTGTCATGAGTAATCAAATTGAATATGTGAAATATCCCATTGAAAATATTTTGAAAGATGGTGAAGAGCTATTATACTGAATGTTTTTATTTGAATTTAAAAGTTTCATGAAAAGGAAACACAACTATCTGATAATTACTTCCTGTGTCCTTTGTTGTGTACACAGAAGAATCACTGGTAAAATGTTTCAGTAATATTGCTAAATGTTTTGAAAGTGTGTTGCCAAATGCAGTAAGAATGTTAATGAAAAGGGCATAATGAAATTGTTCAGCAAAGAACAGTGCTATTGGGTGTGCAATTATGCCAGTCAGATGGTTTAGGTAGAAACAGATTTATAAAGTCAATGCATAGATTTGCAATATACTGGCCAAACAATGCATCATCGCAGGACTTCAAACTACATGTGACTTCTGGTACATGCGGATTTCAATCCAATGAAGGTATCAAGAAAGAAGATGGTGAAAAGTAGGAGATAAAAGTTGATTTTTTATTGTAGGCGTTTAATCAATGTTCTACATTTATGTTATTACACAGCAATAAAATAGTAGGAAAATCAGTGCCACATGAAAAGTGTAACACACAGTGTCACACAATGTCACAATGATGGAAATAAATAGGAGGGAGATAAAAAGTAGAAAGTAGAGATGGCAGAATTGAAGCGAAGTTTGAGGGAATCAGAAGAAA
Organism: Mantis religiosa; assembly: GCA_030765055.1. NCBI lineage: Eukaryota > Metazoa > Arthropoda > Insecta > Mantodea > Mantidae > Mantis > Mantis religiosa. Next base: position 347,154,358 of record CM060950.1, on the reverse strand, counting down.
CCAAATAGAAATGACAGTTAGGAAAGTAGTTAGAAATGGGTAGAAAAGAATGTAAAAGAAACATAGCAAATGTAAATGGAGAATTAAGTGAAACAAGGAGTTTTCTTGAAATTAAAATAGAAATTTTAGAAACTTATGATGACATTGATGATAATAATAGCAATAATAATTTATACCTATATTATTTGTCATCATAAAACCACTATTATTATTTTTTTTCTCCCTTCCCCACCAATCGGGTGCCAGGAGTCGCTCAGGTTTCCTCAGAGCAAGGGAGCTGAAGCATTTGATCTGAGATACCAGGGTTGAGGAATCGGCCCAACACCTGGGATGATGAAGAGATGAATCATGGAGAAATTGGTGGAATGATGGTGGGGGAAACAAGAGGACCAGAGGAAACCAACCCCAGCACCATGTTGTTCACCACAAATCCCACTTTGCGGTCACCTGGGGTAAAACCCAGGCCGCCTAGGTGAGAGCCAAATGGTCTAACCACTCAGCTATGGCATAGCCCACACTTTACATTATAATGTAAATATATATTACTATTATAAAGAGAGAACATTTTATGTTCTGATGTGTATATGTTGTGCAATCTGAAAAACCATGTCACTCATTTTGACAATTTTTCATCACTGAACATTTATATTCTTTCTGGCATACATGGACAATTTACAAATTTACTGAAGGACTAAAAGGAATTTACAAATTACTAAATATATTGGAGCTGTAAAAAAAAATACTTGTGAAGAAGGCAAGTCGAAAATAATTGCTATTTCACATTATGTAAGTTTTGATATTAAGTAACTACAAGCGCAAAGAGAAAGTACAAATATTTAAAATCTCACCTAGAGTAATTTATCTAACAGCTGCTTCATGGTACCGATCAATGATTGGTTGATCACCAAAGGGTACTTATGGGTTAGGCAACATTCCCAGAATTAGGAAGACATCCTGGGAATGCTAAGGAAGTCCGACTTTTTGCTGATGTTTCACATCATTTTGATTTATATGAGGAAATTTTCATCATTTATTAAGAACAACAGGACTGTACAATTACAAATGCGAGAGATTAACCATTAACGTCCTCTAGACTTTAAGACAGGACAGGTCATGAAAGTAATTAATCTATCAATCGTATTTTAAAATGTAACCAGTTCAACGTTGGGTAAGACCACTAGTAAGGTATAAAAATAGCTTAATCACACATATTTTTCCAACATCTTCGTAGACATGTTGGCATGGAAAGCGTAGTTAAAGACAAATTTGTGTTCTCTTGTTAACGTAAGTAGAGATAATTAAAGTGTTCACTACATTGTAACAAATGAGGCTGCGGTTTGTCAGGACAGAAGCTACAAGGTAAAGCCAGTGAACAATCTCTTGTCCTATGTAGATACTTCAGGCAATATGAGACACTGCCCCAGGCTACCTCCTGATACTCTTGGTCTGCTACCAGCTCTTTGTCATGCATTGAGACACTGCTATTGTGACGAAACTGACATAGAGCAGAGCTTTAAGCAAGCCAATGACCTGCTAGTGTTAGATTGGTGGGTGTATATGAAAACACCAAAAAGGACCAAATCTGATATAATTAGGAGCAAGGTTTCCATTGGTAAGCATATTTGGAAGTGAATAAAACACTCCCCATACATTGACACATAGAGCTTTGTGACCAACGACAGGCCTATACTGCAAACTTAGTGTATATATTATTTCCATGTTTCCGGATTTCTTTATCTACTCTACCTTTAAACAATAATTGTTCTCAATACTGATTCTCATTTGGTATCCTCTTCTACCCCAAACATGTTTATCCTTTATTGCTTCTTGCACTACTCCTCTAGCAAGCAGTTTTTTTCTCGGGTAGTGGCTAGCTATAAATTTTTCTAATTAGGTGCAGTATTTTGTCCTTCAAATATTTTTTTTTTTTAAATAATTCCATCAACACATTTTCTGTCCACATTGTATACTACTTTCCTTTCCATGTTTGAAATTGTTTATTATTATTATTATTATTATTATTATTATTATTATTATTATTATTATTATTATTATTATTATTATTATTATTATTATTATTATTATTATTATTATTATTATTATTATTATTATTATTATTATTATTATTATTATTATTATTATTATTATTATTATTATTATTATTATTATTATTATTATTATTATTATTATTATTATTATTATTATTATTATTATTATTATTATTATTATTATTATTATTATTATTATTATTATTATTATTATTATTATTATTATTATTATTATTATTATTATTATTATTATTATTATTATTATTATTATTATTATTATTATTATTATTATTATTATTATTATTATTATTATTATTATTATTATTATTATTATTATTATTATTATTATTATTATTATTATTATTATTATTATTATTATTATTATTATTATTATTATTATTATTATTATTATTATTATTATTATTATTATTATTATTATTATTATTATTATTATTATTATTATTATTATTATTATTATTATTATTATTATTATTATTATTATTATTATTATTATTATTATTATTATTATTATTATTATTATTATTATTATTATTATTATTATTATTATTATTATTATTATTATTATTATTATTATTATTATTATTATTATTATTATTATTATTATTATTATTATTATTATTATTATTATTATTATTATTATTATTATTATTATTGTTATTATTATTGTTATTATTATTGTTATTATTATTGTTATTATTATTATTATTATTATTATTATTATTATTATTATTATTATTATTATTATTATTATTATTATTATTATTGTTATTGTTATTGTTATTGTTATTGTTATTGTTATTGTTATTGTTATTGTTATTGTTATTGTTATTATTATTATTGTTATTATTATTATTATTATTATTATTATTATTATTATTATTATTATTATTATTATTATTATTATTATTATTATTATTATTATTATTATTATTATTATTATTATTATTATTATTATTATTATTATTATTATTATTATTATTATTATTATTATTATTATTATCATTATCATCATCATCATTATCATCATCATTATCATTATCATTATCATTAATCATTATCATTATCATTATCATTATCATTATCATTATTATTAAGCTTACATTGGAATGGTAGTTTAGAGATTGAGGTGAGAGAGAAAAGAACTATACTAGAAGAACAAGTAGGGAAGTGCAGAAATGAGGTCACAGAGCATAAGATTAGTCTAGAGAGTGAAATCAATGAAACAAAGTTGAATTTAATTACAGAAATAGAGAGGTTAAAATAAGAAAAGATAATTTTAAATCAGAACAGTAGAAATAAGAAAAGGAAGTGACCAAGAAACAGAAAATGCAACGAAAGATAATGTACATCCTGTAAATGTTGTACAGGAAGAAATAAATGAAACAGTGAAGTGATGCAAACATATTAGTTATCTATGGAAAATATTAAAGAAAATAACTTAAAACTTAATAGTGACGTAAAGAAAAAATTAAGTTAAACATGATAAAAACAAATGAAGAAGAATTTTTATAAACTAAGCCCAAATGTAATTGCATCAGTAATGCAGGGAGAAGGACTTGTGACAGGGTTATGGGTATTCAAAATAATAGTGAGTTTTATGATGCTGATATATGTAATGCAAAAAATCTGCACACATACAAATGTGAATAACATACATGTTATAGAAACACCATCTTAAGAGAGAACATTCTACCAATATATGGTGAAGAAAATGGGGTTGACCCTAAATTGTTTATGAAAGAATTTGAAGGATACTTCAGAGTAGAAGAGTAGCAAAGTCAATTTAAAATGTTGGTTGTCGAGAAAAGTTTGAAAAGCAAAACTTCAGAATCCTTCAGGATAACATTAGCAGTTCATGGATGTTATTCTTATTTTAGAAATTTATTCCTTTCACATAAATAGCGACCAGCTAAACAGAATCAAGTGAGAATTGGGTTACGGAGAAATTGAACCAGAGAAAGATTTATCATTGGTAGATTATTACATGTAAATAACTAATAAAGGTAAATTAACAGGAACCCATATGTTGGAACAAGAACTAATAACTGTAATCACCAGGCATTTCACTATGGCAGTCAGGGCAGGACTCATTGTTGCCAAATCGATGGATTTTGCTGACGTAATAGAATTACTAATACTTTTTGAGGTGCAAAACACATAAAATTTAAATATAAAAATAAAAATTGATATCACACAACTAAATCACCAAAATATGTACATCCCGTCATCCCAACGGTGGTCAGGGTAATAAAAATATAAATCAAAATGGAGAGAGGGAAGCATATCATCCGTCAAACACAAAGTAGAAAGTAGAAAGAACCAAAATTGTAAGGGAAAGGCATCACAAAACTATTGCAAAAACTGGAAGAAATGATCTGAAATGAAATTCAACATATCACATTGATCAGGGCACTAGCAGAGAAGGCCAAATTAACCACCTAAAGTTTTGTCAAGGCTATATGAGGAACTATAAAAAATGGAATTAGGGGAATGAACACAGCAAATATGACATACTGGAACACATGCCAACCAAAATTTAAAACTGCAGAACAAACTGAAGTATCAATTCACAATTCACCCCAAGATAATTTAGGAAATATCAATTACAATAAAGTAAAATAATAAATAAATTAACAAGAAAACTATATATATATAAATTATTTTTGGGTCCAAGAGGTTAATATATTTGGCATACGAGACAAAGATAAATACTATTGATAAAACAAAATCCAAAAAGAGAGAAATAATAAATCCACCATTAATAAAAGTGTGGTTTTTAGAATTATATGCCATGATAGATACTGGGGGAAGCACTTTATCTTGTGTAAATAACCAAACAATTTAGAGAAAATACGTATGAATTGTGAGTTTTTTAAGATAAATCCACAGGGAAACATAATAACTTTCAAACAACTTAAAGAGTACATAAGTAAACAAAAACTTTTTATAACAAAAATATTTAAATTATTTTGATATATGCTTTAAATGAATGGAACTGACACAATTACACATGTGAAGTAAAACAAAATATAATTACATATTTTTCTTTATGTTCTCAAATACAAATGTTATCTCCATTATAAAATAAGTATTATTAACGGCATACCAAAGAATGAATAAGTAAATTTAAATCAACAGCAAATCTTATCCTAGAATCTAAGAGTCCATTCATATTTATGTCTTTAACTAAGGAGGCAAATGTATTACATTACTTTAAGTAGTCAAGTTACATGTATGAGTAATAAATAAACAGAAATACGGTTGATAATCATGGGAAAAATATGCACATGTATTCAAACAGATTTGTACAGATTGATAACACAATTGAATTTGGAAAAAGTGATATATTGAAAAATGTAGGTTGTACATAAAAGTAAATAAATGGATAAATAAATGTGAAGTATATTATGAGGAGAAATGTACGAGGGCTGTTCAATAAAGAATGATCATAATTTTTTTACAGTAATAATTTTTCGCACTAAAATTCAATCTTATTATATTCTGTTAGCTTAATGTGAAGCAAACATGCCGTAGTAATTTCATTGTTGGTACCCCTGGTTCCCGCCTGTGAGAATCAGGCAAGTTCAGACATGTTCAGTATCGCCTACTGCTGCAATGGAGGTAACAGGCGAGGAACAATATGAAGCTTTGAAATTCTGCTTCCGTCTCAACAAATCTTCAATTGAGGCCTCTACAATGTTACAGGAGGCCTATGGAGAGTCTGTTCTTCCCTACAGCACAGCTTGAAGGTAGTTTAAAATGTTTAAAGAGGGGAGACAATCAATTTCAAAAGAAGGTGGACCAGGTACTCCATTTAGTGCTCTTACAGAAGAAAACATCAACACCGCTGCTGCCATTGTGAGAGAGGATCGACGAATTACCTTAAGATGACTTTCTGAAATACTGAAAATTTCATTGATTGAGTGCCACCAACAGGATGGTGTTTGTGCATGATGTGTTCCAAGACTGTTGATTCCCGAACAAAAGAACATTCACATGCAGGTCTGAATGCAGTTAAAGTTGATGTTAGAGGAAGATCCAGAGTTTCTTTCAAACGTAATCACTGCTGATGAAGCTTGGCTACATAATTTTTATCCTGAGAGCAAACAACAAAGCTCAATGTGGAAATCTCCTTCATCACCAACCCCCAAAAAAGCAAAAGTGGTTGCTTCTGCTGGGAAAGTTATGGTCATCTCATTCTTTGATATTCATGGAATGGTTTATCAGCCTGTTATGCACACACATCAGTAACTGGACAATACTACAGGGATGTCCTGAAAACATTGCAAGTTCATATCAGGCGCAAAAGACCACATTTCCATGAAGCAGGCTGGATGCTACACTACGATATTGCGCAGCCGCATATTGCCAATGTTGCATAATATCTTGCAAAAATCAAGGTGAAGTGCGTCCCTCACCCTCCCTATAGTCCGGATTTAGCTCCATGTGACTTTTTTCTATTCCCTAACTTGAATAAACGCTATCGTGGGAGGCATTATCCATCATCAGAAGCAGTGGTGAAGGCTGCGGAGGAGATTTTGAAGGATCTCTCCAAAAAGCGGTTTCCAGCATGCCTTTGAAGACTGGAAGAAACCTGGGACAAGTGCATCACATTCAGGGGAGACTATTTTGAGACGGACCATCAAAATTATGAGAATGAGTAAAGGAACGTTGTCAAAAAAATTGTGATCATTCTTTATTGAACAGCCCTCGTATATGTTATAAGGGATTTATCAAATGAAGATAATTCTTTTCCATAGAAACATAATGCTTAATCACTGATAAAAAGGGAGTTGTGGAAAAACAGATATGATATAATTATAACAAGAATGAAGTGGAATAACATAAGGCATACAAATATATAGTAGGAAGTATGTAGGTAATTGGGAGTAATCAAACAGACACATAATAGAGTGAATGAGAAGTCATTTTATGGAAGAAAAATAAAATAAAATTGTGGTACAATAAAGAAAGGTAAGTAAAAACATATTTCCTGTTTGATGTTATTAAAAAAAAATTATGTACAAATTCAATGAAAAATGAATCAAACAAAGCATGTAAACTCATAATTATTAAAATTTTTAAATAATGTAGGGAATTTAATTTGACCTTATCATTTTATGTACATTAAATTATTTAAATTAAGAAAATAATAACGTCACGACAGGCACTTTAAATACATATATAAAGTAGAAAAATTATTTTACTTCAGTAATTACTATATATTATTTTTTATATTTAAAGTTTAATTATGCCATGACTGTATTATGAATTTATTTAGTTTAATTTAATTGGTTAATTTTTGTTAATTATTGAAGGATTGTATGACATAATCAAAATGGCAACAGAAGTTATATGCAATATATTTGTGGGAGAAAAAATACGAAAATCACGTATAGGTGCTGTTTGATGTGATCTGGCTGGTGTTTTTCATCTGACGAAATTCCTAAATTGTAAATAGTACATCAAATAACAGTTCCATCTGGGCCTATGAAATCTTGTTTGAATTCCTGAACCAGAACAATAGGTCAGGCACTGGACACCTATGGCATGGTAAAATCTAGTAATATACTTGTTTAGTAATGTAAAAAAGGACTAACACCAGTTCACTTGCTAACTCAACGTGAACGGTCATATTTCATCTGTCTGCATGTATTTTCTCTACAAAAACTAACAAAGAAATGTTGCAAGATGCTGAGAGATGAAAAGTTTAGAGTAAAAGCAAAAGCAAAATTCCACCCCAAAGCTACTAATTTGAGTAGTCAATTGCTCTAAATAGCAGAATTGTGTGTCAACTATTCATTGTGTTTTGTGTAGGTATATAACAATATGGGTACAGTGTGGTAGTGAAAACACTGACCAATAATTTTGAGTGACCGCAATGCCAGCAATTCTGTATTGTCGCGAACCCGTATCTACGATCATGCGGCTTGTATACACAAAAGGAACTGATAGGTGGGCAGTGTCAAAACCAAGAGCCGGCAGACGAAGATAACATACAGATAAAGGTCTTCCGAAACAAACAAACTGAGATAAATGGAAATTTCTGGACTGATAGAGATTGTTCAGGTTCTGGTTTATTTTCGAATCGTCTAGAACATTCTCAGCGAGGTATTTAAGAGATTGTGACACGCCAGCGGGAGTGGCAAGTTGTAAAACAGTGGCAAGTTGTGAAACAAGAGTTGTTGTTGTAAGACATGTAACAAGAGTGAATGAGTCGCGAGAGGTAAGCAGAGAACAGCTGAGAGTGTTGTTTTAAACTGAACGCTGTTTGTTATTGTCATCGACCTTGGAAGATTGTGTTGTGATATGTGATGTAATTTTGCTGCTACGGAGTGTATTTCTACGCAAATAAAGAACATTTAGAATTTCGGCAAATTGGACTTTTAATTCTACGAAGCCACAAAGTCACAGTATCATGTAGGTAGGTATGTGGTATACTGCTTGCAGTTTTTTCTGTTATCTCTTTAATTTAAAGTGCAGGTGTAGTTTAAACGATTATGACATACAAATCTGTAGACTGTATGAATGTTTAGGGTTATATAGCTACTTGCGCATTGGTCATCATTTAACATTAAATTGTATTTATTTTACTTCTGAAACAGTATTTTGTGCCTTTAACTATAATAGACTTATACACCATAATTGTATTTTACTGCGTCAAAATATAGTTTATGGTTCAAGATTAGTTTATGAACTTTTCCTACCACACACGACCGCCATTTTGAGTAGGTATAAGTGTCAGGTCCATTTATTTTATATGGTCCTGAGTCGTAAGAGGATATTTATCGAATTTTGATTACTGAAAGGATAATTAATACCTCTCAAAAAGTACAGATGGGTTTGCAGAACCAACGTGCCGTCCCGACATATGAGTCAACTGGAAAATTTAATGTTGGTACGGCACGTTGGTCATGGTAACTCAATGGGTAAGAGCGAATGTAGGGAAACCAGGAGATCCGTGGTTTAAACTTCGGGCATAGCATTGAATTTTTCAGGTTGACTCTATCTATCTGAAATCCTAGCCTACATACGGCTAGTGTGAAGAAATGATTAATTTCCGCTAATTAACTTAAATAATAAGAGTTTAATGGTGAAGCCTGTGATTCAAGTACTTACAATAGGAAGTCGCCAGAAGCGGTGAATCCCGAATACGAGAGCCCCTAGTGGTTTACCGGGAAAATATGAGTAAGTTGGAGAATGTAATGTTGGTTCTGAACGTAGGCCATGGCAGCCCAATGGGTAATAGTGACTGGACGGAAACCAGGAGATCCGTGTTTCAAATCTCGGCCGTGGCATTAAATTTTTCAGGTTGACTCTATCTATCCAAAATCTTAGCCTATATACGGCTAGTGTGAAGAAATGATTAATTTCCACCAATTAACTTAAGTACAGATGTATTTTTTAGACGTGGCCCATGACCTTGCTCGGATGTGCGCGAGTGACGTCATGCGAAACAATGGTAGGGGCAAGATCTCTGCTTTCACCAGCAGATTGCTGATAAAGCTAGTCAGTTAGATTACAAATGACTAACCTGACAACCCTTTTTCTTACAAATAAACAAGTGGACTCGACTATAAACTACTGCGCAACGCAGTCATACGCCACTTCTAAAAATACATCTGTACATACGTATATTGCTGGCAGACTGAAGTTCAACTCGAGTAACTTTGCTGCATGTTCCTTTTTTTAAAAATTTTTTTTTATATTTTTTAACGGATGGGTTAGATTGAATAGTTTTGTTTAGAATAGAGATAGCATGTTGCTCGTCGACAGCTGATATGGTGTAGTGACGCGGTCCTTCTGCACCTCTGATGGATTTAAGGTTATTTTGGATGGGAATCATGCTGACTTAGAACTTGCGTATTAAATGAATGAACACTTGAATATTAAAAATTCTACCAACAGTGGAAATGAACGAATAATTAACTCTAAAATTAAGATAAGTTAAAGTTAGAACGAGTTCTGATTAAAAGCCCAATCTTCAAAGTTAAAAACTGAAGAGCTCTGTTAGTTTTCAGTGATGGAAACTGAAGTGGACTGGAATGAAATTGAGTTGAGGTAGTAGAATTTTGTGATTTTTCCAGAACTGATGAATTGTGCTCTGTGATTATCTTCAGTAATGTGTTGGCATGACTATTACATTTATTAATTTTTGATTCTGTATTCCAGTCTGAAAAATGTTTGATTGTGCTGTAGAATTGGATGATGCAATATATTAATTATTGCATACTGATCTATTACGATTCAGTAACGAGATCATGTTTTATCAAATAAAATATCACGCCGTAAGCACATCGTAAGATAATCAACCATGATTGGTCAATATACCGGCATTGCTAAACGCTATACTGTCGGTATCAAATACAGGGGGTGTGAATGGAATATTTGCATTTATTTCACATAACACAGCGCTGGAACAATCGTGGCTGCTATACAAAAGTATGCATACATCATACGTCATCCTCATCACAAGATAGCGCTTGTGGCTCGCATTCGCGAGATCATGGCTTCGACTCACGTAGCTTCCTGAACCATGGGTATTTTCAGGTCGCTAGGGAAATTCTATAAAGGTTAATTATATCCTCCGAGTTTCCTTTCCCACCATTTCATTTCACCTTCCATCCTGATTGCCTGTTTCAGAAATGTAACTATGGGTAGGAGTCTCCGCGTTGCATGGCAGGCATTTGTTCTCTTTAAACCTTCATCCTTCGAATCGAGAGTGGTTCTTGAGTCCCCGGCACAACATGTTAGGAGAGCGGGTAGCCAGATGTACTGTAGGCTTTAAATGTTCTCCAGCAGACGATAGGGAAAAAGGGAGAACGCCTGGCCCAGGTTGACCCACGGTTGAACGATGTTACGGGTACTCGTCATACATGAGGTTAGCGGAGAGCAAATAAACATTTAAATACTTGGCTCTATACTTCATCACAATTTTGGACAAGTACGTAACATTAGTTTTTATGCTAGCACTAATGCTGCTTAAGGAAGATGTTTAAACAATTCTTTAAAGAAACATAACGCTTAAAATGTAGTCTTAATAATAATGATAATAATAATGCAGAAACATTAATTTTGAACTGAAAAGCAAATATTGAAAATATAGGAAAAGAAGAACGTAAAATTATTAGAAAAACCTTAGGTCCACAAGTTGTAGGTGAAGAATACAGTGGTACAAGTAAAAAGGAAATAAATATACAGACATCTATAGTGATATTAGGAAACGAAGGTTAAAATTTTATGGACATATTAAACAATTAACTTCAAATAGGCTCACAAAACAAATCAAGGAATTTTACGAAAATAGAAGTAAAGCACAAGTGGACACTATGAAATGGATTGGTGAAGTAAAAATTGATTTAAAATTAGCAGGAATTACTCCAGACCAGAGGTGCCCAGGGCTAACCGCGTAAGGGAAAGCTGTGTTTACCTCCACCGACAGTTCCCGCAGCTATGACGTAATGTTTTTATATATATCCTTTTATTTTTTCTTATTCAACCGTTTTTTTCTCATTATTTTCGCTTATTTTCTTATCTATTTTCTATAGTTTCATAGATATTCACTATACACATAAACACCAATGCCCAAGGCGGGACTCGAACCCGCGACCCTCTACGCGTCGGAACGCTAGAGACATACGCTCTAACGACCATGGCTACGAGGGGCGGCTTGTCTTTACTGATAGTCACAGACCTCGCTAATGTTGCTTTTAACAGTGGTGGCTTCTTCAGTTACTTCTACTATTGTTTTTGATGGAATTAATATTAATAACGCCTCCTGAACACCGTTTTTGTTACTGACTCTTTTGGCGCAATTTATTTTTAACCACCTCAGCAATGTTTGCCTCCAAGGATGAACAACAGAATCTTAAAAGATGGGCCAAATGATTGTGTGATATTTAACTATGATACTGACTTTTTATGTGATTCATTTTCGAGAACATGTGCTCACAAATGTATGTTGAACCAAACATTGACACTAACTTTGCAGCAAACTTACGCAACCTGGGAAATGTTTTATTGGGAAGGGATTTAAATAAGCTGCAACCTTTTTCCTGAGAATATTTCAAGACTGTTGAATTCTCCAAAGCATCTAATTCCATTTGCACTGCGTGAGGAGTGTCTTTACAGGCAAAATTAAATGAATTATTAAAATTATCGATTTCCTACCGTATTGTTTTCAGGTCTCGAAATTGGTACTCGAAAGTGTTATACAGTCCCTTCAGAATTTTTAAATATTTGCTAACAGATGAACATTTATGGTAAAAATTGATTGCAAGGATTAAAAATGAAGTCACCAATTTCCATTTTACCTTGTATAGCGTTAATTGCGCCATAAATTGTTCACTGCATCAGCTAACGTAACGTATATGCTTTCAGCTTTCCCCTGTAAGCTCATGTTTAGCACATCAAGATGGTGAAATATAACAGTCGCAAAAGTAAGATCTCACAGCCATTTTTCTTCAGTTAGTTCTGGAACTTGATGGCTCTACAATAATAATAAATAGTGTAAATTAGGAAAACAAGTTATTTGTACAACACCTTATAATGGATACATAAGTATTTTATATTTGCATACTTACATACTTACATCTTTACAAAAAAAAAAAAAAAAAAAAAAAGAAAAGAAAAGAACTTCGACGCATTCGTTTTGGAATGCTGGACGTTTGGTTGTCATTGCGAGAGTCGTCGAACTGGGTGAGTGGAGGGGAAATGCTTCTTGCACCGCACAAACACAAAATGAAGGGGTTGGGGTGAAAGGACAGCGTGACGTCATTAGCTCATAAGAGCGCCGTTTGTGTACCTCTGCTCCAGACGATATCCTAGACAGGGACGTCTTTAGAATGAAGGTGCATTAGTGGCAAGTTCACCAAGAGGTCAAACCGAAGACAAAGACTGGAACAATGTGAGCAGACGAGAGCAAGAAAGCCCACAGCCAAACAATGAGAGAACTTTGGATTCATAGAAGAGCAAAGAAACGTCTCTATGTCATATAAAGACATGTCATTATTATAACACAATGGATATTTCTCGTAAAAGTGGACACAGCACATTACTTCTCAACCCTTCGTTGTGCGCGTGGGTTACAGCTGACAGGTGTCACCCAGAGTATTTTCTTTCATCCCTATAGTTCTCAGAACACATTTACAGATGTGTGGGTTCAGGTAGCTTTTAAGGATTACACAAAAGGCAACATTTCTTTGTTTCATTTCTATAGATACTCTAGTATTGTATGTAGCTGAAGTTTTCTTCTCCTGTGTGCTTTCGGCTGACCAGTGCCATCCACGCGACCTTTTACGTTTCTGTTCTTCTGTTCTGTTCTTCCGTATACATTTGATTCCCTATATTGTATATTTAAGAATGGCCATCCCTAAAAGAAATAAATTTGTTCTGTTGCTTTCCACAACGCATCATATGCTACCATTGAGTTTCAAACTAATGAAGAAAAAAGCTGAAAATTATAATATTTTACAACATGACAAAGGCATGAATTGATTTGGTGGACCAACCCTGGCCTATTGTTGTTAAATATAGCTGGGATCAAAATCTTCTACATTTACAAAGCCAAACAAAAGAATGTAAAACATTTAGCCACAGATTGAACGTAGGTCTAAAACTGCAAAGATTACAAGACCTGCTCAAGCAGTGGTTGATGTTTTAGAACCAGCTATAGAAGGTAAACAGAGAAAGCATCCCACGAACGTTGTAATGAATGTGGTATATGTAAGTCAACCAGAGAGTGGTGTACGAAGTGCTTGCTCTAGTCATTGAGAGACGTGTGGGTAAATTGCTTATAAATGTCTGTATTGTGTTTGATGAATGCCAAAAGAAATTGTCTGAGTTTGGTGAAATATGAGTAGGCATATAATAATAAACGATAGCTGGGAGGGTACAAACAATTATAGATCTAGTCAGGTATATTTCTAAATAGAGCAATACCAATGTGAACATATTCTAAGCTCGAACAGAAAACCGGAAGTATATGTAATTAATTTATAACAATATATTTATATAATATTCTGAGAATGAGTTTTATTTTTCGCAAACTCATGTATGTATATATCTATAATAAGGTTCGCTATAGTCCACAAGACCATATCTATTTAAAAAATAATCTTTAAAGCAAGAATGTAAATAACGTGACACCTGGCCGGCAAGCGAGTAAATAAATACGTTACAGTAATTCACGCAAGCACTGAAGGGTTAAATTGAGTATACTGGCAGGAATAAATGTTCAGCACAAAATGTGGATACTACTAACAACAAATAATACATAGTATTGTATATCATATATTAATAATTTATATTAACCCTTAGTTGGTAACATCCGTCTCTGAGACAGGTATAAAGTTTCTCAACGTATAGTTGGCACACGTGCATTGCTAATTTGATCTGATGTTCCAGCTATGCTTCATTTGTGAGCTGAACTTCGTATTGCGTGGACATCATTGTTTCCACGAAAGTATTGTTTTGCTCGCGCGCACGCGTCACCCACATCGTCTCACAGGCGGGTATTACTGTGAAGGTAATTCCTTTCTCCGTCTGATAGACGGATATTAATTTAAACAGGTAAGTTTTCTTGTGTCATACTTCTTATTTTTCAAATATTTAATTATTTATATAACGCTACTAGTGGAGGGATACCACGCGTCAGAAAGAAGCAGAAAAGTGGTGCAGTTGGCTTTAGAGCAGCTCAATGAGAGCGATAATGACTTATCATTCAGAGGATTCTTATGTCCCTGAAGATCACGCATTATATTCAGACCATTAGATATTAGGAAATAGATTTTCAGCATATCCGAGAGTGAAAAGGGTGGTGTTGACTCTATTCAGAATAGGGAAAATGACACCAAAACTGAGAGAATTCATCATGGCAAGATGAACTATTTCACGCAATGCCATAAAATCTGGAGTATATGCTTTAGACATGAAGCCCGCCTCGGTAGCGTAGATTGTAGCGTGTCTTCCTCACGATCAAGAGGTCCCGAGTTCGAATCTCGGTCAGCGTGAGTTACCTGGATAAGGTTTTTTCCGGGGTTTCCCTTATCCTGAAATACGAATGTCAGGTAGCTCTTGCTCCATGGACCCCGGACGCATTTGAGCATCATTTCACCAATTTCATTCATCGTCCGATATGACTTAACGTTGGAGGTCGTAAATTAAAAAAAAATAGACATGAAGTGTAGCAAGTATTCACCTATCCAAAGAACAAGGAGATGGCTACTCGAAAAATGTTAATTTCTTATATCTATGAGCTGCGCTAATGCCTATGTTATATATACCTATATCCACAAAGGTTGTAAAGATTTGAGTTCATGAAGAGCATAGGAATACATCTAATAAGAGGGCATATGCAGAGAAGGCTCCAGATTCCAAATTTACCGGATGATATTAGGAAAATCATTTCAGATATTCTGAGTGAAGGGCACAGAAATTAATCTCCAGCAAAAAGAGTAAGAAAGATCAGCTAGAAAAGAGAAGGAAGCAAACGGCGTCATTATACCTACATGCTGAATAGAATGAAGGCAAGCAAGTTCGTGAAGTATGGCGAACCCATTGCTTACTGTATTCCAGGAAAATATGTAAAATGTGTGTAGAAAGTATGTAATGGTTTACCTTGTGTGCACTGAGGTCAAGATATATCTCAAAACAAATGTCAGCTTTAGAGGTTTTTTTTTTTTTTTTTTTTTTTTTTTTTTTTTTTTGTAATTTACGTCCTCCAACGTTAAGTCATATCGAACGATGAATGAATTGGGTGAAATGATGCTCAAATGAGTCCAGGGTCCAAGGAGCTTAGAGTTACCCGACATTCGTATTTCAGGATAACGGAAAACCCCGGAAAAACCCTTATCCAGTAAACTCACCCTGACCGAGATTCTAACTCAGAACCTCTTGAACGTGAGGCAGACAAGCTACATTTTAGAGGCTATTTTAGTGAAAATATTAATATACAATTTTGTCACTTTTGCGTAAGTATAATCAACTTCAGGAACTATTTCCTGTGAAAAACCAATATTTAATGTTGTATTTGTTGCATATTCTATAGCAAAATATTTTTAAACGCAATAAAAATATCCATAAGTTATTTACCTTCTATACTCATTACGGTGCACCTAAAATGCAAAATTTGATAATGTTGGTCTCACAGACGGATGTTACCGTAAGTACCAATTTTTCACATGTCACCTACTAAGGGTTAATGTGCAATATAAAAATGATAAATAATGGTTATACGAGTATGTACAAGTAATATTTTCCAACTTTTACCACAATAGCCATATTTTTTAAACTTTCTTCTTATATCCTAATTTCATGTTCGCTGAATAAAAACAATTTGGAAAATTTCCAGCGTGAGTTCATGTTCTCCATGAATAGCTTAAATAAAACAGTCACAATGGTGCAGCAACTTCTGCAGGCTGTATTTATAACCAAAGCATGGTGTAGGATCTCCAAAAGCTAAATAAATACCATTCAAATTTATAAAGTCAACTGGAGTGCGAAGTGGATTTATAAATAGAAATGGTAATAAAATTATATGGCCTGAGACTTAGGTACTTATAAACTGTAGATCCCCACTCGACTGCATAATCTAGAACTGAGATTTCTCACCGTTCTATCAGGCAAGTATAAGTCAGTTTAGAGCAAGCATGCATAGAGTAGAAGATCCATGGTTCAAATCCTGGCTATGACAAGAATTTTTCAGTTCTGCTGCTACCTTTCAATAGATTTTATAATATTGATAGTTTATCAGTAGAAGATCCATGGTTCAAATCCTGGCTATGACAAGGATTTTTCAGTCTGCTGCTACCTTTCAATGAATTTTATAATATTGATAGTTTATCAGTTATCACAGTTTAAAGTGTGGACCCACAGGCAATGCCATTTTGAAGGCTTTAATTCTATAGTACATATCTGTTATGATGAGACCCTTGGCTTGGAGTGAGATATTTAAATCGTTCAAATGAGCTATTATATCAGTAAAGAAAGCTAAGTCATAAATCCAGGCTTTCTCTTGCAACTGAGGAACAGGTTGATTGTGACCAGTCATGAACGTTAAAATTCCTTCTCTTAATTCAAAGAAACGATCTAATACCTTACCCCAAATCAGCCAGCGCACATTGCAATGGTAAGGGAGATCACCATACTGACTGCCACATTCTTCAAGAAAAGTTTTAAACTCCTTGTGTCTAAGTCCACTGGACCAGATAAAATTTGTAACTTTCACCACGGTATCCGTAACATGCTTCTTTTGAGTGTACTTGGTGCAAAATACAAAATTGTGCACTATTTAAACGTACCAGACGATATGCATTTAATGTCCCCTGGTCACAAAATATGTTTAACATGTAAAAACATGTGTTATTTGTTATTTTCTCACAAATGCCTTTATACTCACCTTAGTTTATTCCTGCTGTAGACAAAGCGAGGCTGACTCAACTCGCCACATGTTAGACGCTACATGCATGCACGTAAGTTTTGCAACAGTATTAAAAAAGGATAGAGCCAGACTGAAAATTTCAATGCCATAGCCGAGATTTGAACCACGGATCTTCTGGTTTCCGTCCAGCAGGCAGAAACACGAGTCAGTTGGAGAATTTAATGTCATGCTGGCACGTTGCCCATAGTAGCTCAAATGGTTAGAGCGGCTGGACGGAAACCAGAAGATCCGTGGTTCAAATCCCGGCTATCGCATTGAATTTTTCAGTTTGGCTCTACCGTTTCATAGTGCGTCCTACACACGGCTAGTGTGAAGGAACAATTAATTTCCATTAATTGTACCTAATAGTGGTCCGAACTATAAAGCCCGGGCTTAAAGTACTTACAGCATAGTAAGTCGCCATTAAGATAGTTGTTTCATTTGTTTATGAGAACTCTTAGTGGTTTACCGGGAGAAACACGAGTCAGTTGGAGAATTTAATGTCATGTTGGTACGTTGGCCATAGTAGCTCAAATGGTTAGAGCGGCTGGACGGAAACCAGAAGATCCGTGGTTCAAATCCCGGCTATGGCATTGAATTTTTCTGTCTGGCTCTACCCTTTCATAGTGCGTCCTACACACGGCTAGTGTGAAAGAACAATTAATTTCCAATATTCAAATAAATAACAGCGCTAACTTCTAGACAATAAGTAAATAGAGTTGAGTTACACATTAACTTATTAAATCCATGAGTTGGTTCATTTTTGAAAAAACAGTCATGAACTTTACTGCGTATAGCAAGCACTTTTCGTAAAATCGTCGTATTTCTCCACGCGCTGTTTGCATTTACGCGATTTTCCCGGTGTTCTTAGAGTTCCGGATGCTTGCTGTTCCATTCTAACACTATGTACACTACTTGCAGAAATATCAAGGAGGTCACCAGTTTCTTTCTCATCGTTTTTATAGACGATTCCGTGTTTCTTTCTTTAAGCACCGCGAAACAATGCGTAATCATTGGCCCCCCGCCACTTTTTAAACGTTTGCCTCGATTGTGTTTCATTTCGGCTGAAGCACCGACCTGCTCCATGATGAAAAGCTTACTGATTTTCATAAGTGTTCTTGGGCTTGTGAGGTACGCGAGAAATATCATAACTGTTAAATATCATAAGCAACTCCACACTATAAACAATAACATCTTCATCAGCATTCAACTCGATACAGACCTCGCTGCGAGAGAGCTGCCTCGTATAGGAATGCAAAAATTACCTAATAGCAGTGTCCTTTAGTAATTGTTAAATAAAATGAAGCTTAATTTAGCATAATAAGTTAATAGTGTGTATAATTTCACCAGTCTTCTGTCTAATCTGTACATATTAAACAGAACACATGTATGTGGTAAGTGAAGCAGAAAAATGAAATGTGAGACTATTACGTTTATAAGAATCGAAATATTTGCATACTTTTCTCTCTCGGGAATGAACTCGCACAGAGCAGTGATCAGAAAACTACTTACAGTACTATACTTAAAGGAGGAGTTTATCGTACGAATTCAAATAAAAGAAAATGTCTATTAACTTCGCTAAACCAGTCAAGAACTTGACCGTTTTCTGTCCCAATATCTCTGTCTCTGTCTCTCTTGCCACCCAGATGTTTACAGCAGGATTAAACTAGGTTGAGATAGATTATAGTTGGCTTAACCTACACAGGACTGTCACGGCTATCGCCCCCAGGAGGAAGGGATGAAGTGAGGAAACTGTATGATGTCACGGGGTTGCAAACAGATAGGTCACAGAGTCCCAGGGAAGTCCCTAACAAGCGCTGAGAGTTCATCCTGGCGCCAGGACAAGACTGCTGCACAGCCACCGTGTCCGGTGTCAACAAGCGTCGTCCCGCATGTAATGCGCAAGCATCTGCGCCACGTGTCCGTCATAGACACAAGCCTGTAAGCACGTAAAAGAAACTCAAGCCTGATAGAGGCCACTGAGAAAAATTAAGCTGTCTTTCATGCCCAATATTGCATAAGATGCTGAGAACCAAAGCAGTTAAAGAGCTTATAAAAAAAACAGCCTAAGTCACAGTGTATGGTCAACGGGCATTTAGCCCGTGACCTCAGAATGCAAGTCGCACACGTTACCGTAGCGTCACCGCACTCAGTTATGATCTGGGAAACGAGGAATATTAAACTTGACAAACTGGCGTTCAGCTTTCCGTTGATTGTATACACGCACATTTGAAAACACGAGGCGTACTACTGCACAACAAGATCCCTCTGACTCTTCATCTCTCTCGGCTCTGCTAATTAGCCTGTTCACTCAACTTCTAAATTCTTTATCCACGTTCCTCACTCCTCTCTTACCGCAATTTACACAATGTTTCCAAAACGCTCTTCTAACTACTTTCCGCAATGGTGGCGTGTAATAGGCCATCTCTTTCATCACTCACTCTCCTGAACTGGAACGCTAATGGCATACGCACTAAACGTGCCTCCTTCGCTGCCTTTCTCAGCTTGCACAGTATAGATGCTGCCTGTATCACCGAGACTCATCTTCTCCCGAATGAACGTTTCTCCGTTCCAGGCTACAGGATTTATAGATTTGATCGGAATGCACCTACCGCCTCTGGGGGAGTAGCTGTGCTAGTTAAACGTTCTCTGACTCATCATGAAATATTCCTACCTGTGATTCCCGGTTTTGAGGTAGTGGGCGTTAAACTCTCGCTTCGCGATAGCAACGATCTCGTTCTAATGAGTGCTTACAAGCCCCCAAATAGTAAGCTTAATACTCACTATTTCTCTTTCCTTTTCCCAGCAGAAAGCTGCACTCTCTTGCTAGGGGATTTGAACTCGAAGCACACTTCTTGGGGCTGTAGAGTCACAAACCCGAATGGACGGCGTCTGTTTGACACTATTAATGCCACTGGTCTTCACATACTGGCTCCCACAGAACCGACTTACTATTCTGGCAACCCACAGGTAGCTCCTGACATTTTGGACATTGGGGTACATCGCAATATACGATTACCTGCATCGATTTCTGCACTGCCAGCGCTCGATTCCGATCACTGTCCAGTGTTGGTCACATTTAACCTCACTCCTGATATTTTGCCACAAATCCCGCGACTCATCGATGGTTTTGTCAACTGGGACATCTTTCGCACACACCTGGATGCTGCACTCCACACCTCTTATCAACTGGGTAATGCGGATGCCATTGACACTGCCGTTCACCATTTTACCTCAGCGCTCTCTTCCAGTGTACGATCCTCTACTGTCCGCAGTCCTCAACCTCGCCATTTCCCCTCCTTGCCTATCCATATTACTCAACTCATCCAAGAGAAACATCGCATCCGTCGATTGTGGCAACGTCAGCGTCTACCCTGGCTGCGCCAAAGATTAAATAGTCTCATTCGACAAGTACGGACCGCACTAGAGCAACACCGATTTCAGGAGTACCAGCGACAATTAGCCACTATCCGTCCCGGAGATCATACCTTATGGAACATCACTAAGAGGATTCTCCGAGAGCCGACAGTGATTCCACCTCTTCAGGTTGATGGGACCCTTTTGAGTGACTCTGCTGCCAAGTGTGACGCTCTAGCTACTCACTACGAGCGTACATTCACGCCTAACACCTGTCTTGACTCTAATATTCCCTCTTCCGTGGACAGGGAACTCCTTGAGTACCAACTTCGTCCTACAGCGCACAACAGAATTTCGTTCACTACTCCACGTGAATTGTCCCGCTTTATTCATCGTCTTCCCGTTAAAAAGTCTCCCGGTCATGACCTTATCCCTAACGTTGTGCTGAAGAATTTGACAAACAAAGCCCTAGCTTATTTATCATCAATCTTCAATGCTGCTCTGCGCATTGGTCATTTTCCATCTACATGGAAACATGCGGAAATTATAGTCTTCCACAAGCCCAACAAGCCAAAAAATCTTCCCTCAAGTTACAGACCAATCAGCTTATTACCTACACTTTCTAAGCTTTTTGAAAAGATTATTCATCAACGTATTTCTCATTTTTTGATCCATAATCAGATAATTCCGTCTTTTCAGTTTGGCTTTCGCCCGAAGCATGCTACCACTCACCAATTGCTCAGAATCACGCAGTCTATTATTCAAGGTTTCGAAAACAGGCAATATACCGTAGCAGCATTCCTAGATATCGCCCAGGCATTCGACAAGGTGTGGCACAGTGGACTACTACTTAAAGCATATCGCATTGGTCTCCCTTATTATCTGATACAAATCATAGCAAGTTTTCTCACCAATAGAACCTTTGTGGTGCGCATTGCTGGTTTCACATCCACCCGACGGCCTATTTTAGCAGGTGTACCTCAAGGTTCAGTACTTGCACCACTCCTCTTTAATATATTCACTTATGATCTTCCTGATATAGCTCCAGTTTGTACGGCGTTATACGCAGATGATACTGCTCTCTATTATTCTCACGCCAATATTCTTCATGCCATTCAGAAACTGCAAATTGCCCTAGATCAATTAGCTCATTGGTTCTCTCACTGGCGCATTTCCCTCAATACTAACAAGACAGAGGTTAAGATCTTCTCTTTACGACCTTATAGGGATCCTCCTTCACTACGGCTGCTGGGGGAACCGCTCTCATGGTTACCAAGCAATGTGCCAGTGAAATACCTTGGGGTGTTACTGGACACCCGACTTACTTGGAACGCCCACATCTGTCGGTCTGTTACGCTTGCGTTTGCCCGGCTATCAAAACTGTACCCTCTACTCAACAGGCGCACTTCACTTGGTTATGAATCCTCCCTGCTTCTTTACACATCTCTAGTCCGTCCTATTTTTACCTATGCAGCTCCAGTCTGGGGTGGCACCTGTAAGACTAATCTCCGCCGACTGCAGGTACTACAAAACAGGGTGCTTCGTACAGTTACAAACGCTCCATGGTTCATCCGAAACCAGCAGCTTCATCATGAGTTTGGTCTTTTACCCGTTCACCAATACATCCGACGCCTGGCACGTCCATTCTTTTACCATCTCCAGGAGGTCCCTGGAGCTGTTACGTACCGTCTCGGCTGTCGCACTCGCCAGCCAACTCGCCTGAAGCGCAGACTGCCCCAAGATCTTCTCCTGAGTGACGTCTCCAGCACAGACTCAGACACGTGATTACTACCATAAGACTTTAAGTTCTCAATTTGTGTTACAGTTATCCTCCATATTTAGTTAGAGGAGTCGTTCATGGCTACCTCCATTGTTATGTGTCCTGTTCCTATGTATCTTATAACAAACATCTGTAAAGCATAATTGCTGATCGATGGATAAAATAAAATAAAAAAAAAAACATTTGAAAACGAGTGTTATAATAATCGGTTACCACATTTTGGTATTTTCCTGCGAACATTATGTGTCTCCTACAAAGAAGTGCTGTTCAAGTGCAAACATCTGTCATGACATAAGGTAGAAAAAATATGCAAACGTTTTTAAAGGCTGTTCATATTTTTATTATAGTGATGTATTTTTGAACTGTATAAACCTTGCTCAGTCATGACCGATTTCTTTCTAGAGTAATGTGCAATAAATAGCATCTTCATAATGGATCTGAAAACGTCACTTAGCAACAGCCTTTCTTTGAAATAATGACCTCTGTGAACTGATGGCTACACGGATACAGATTAGCAAGGTTTTGTAGCACAAACAACCGCTGCAGTCAAGTGTATGAAGCTGACACGCCAGTATTTTAAAGAGCGTTCGTTCTGTCTCAATGTTCCATTAATACGTAGTTACGTCACAATGTTTAAGGAAAAGTATTGTTGCAATATTCAGTATTATTTCAAAGTTACAATTTTCTTATCTTGTATACGAGGTACGTCCAGAAAGTAAGATCTGTTTCGTAATAAAATTAAATTCTGTACAGATACAGAAAAATTATTTCTTGCACAAAATTCTACAACTCTTAAACTACATTTCCACATAACTGCCGAAATTTTGCAGGCATTTTTCATAGCGAGGCACAAGTTTTTGTATACCTTCTTCATAGAAGTTTGCCGCCTGTGTCTTCAACCATTTGGAAACATTTTCTTTGAGCTCTTCGTCATTGTTGAAGTGTTGACCGCCAAGGAAAGATTTGAGAGGCAAAAACAGATGAAAGTCGCTAGGAGCGAGGTCAGGGCTGTGCGGGGGTTGGTCAAACACGTCCCAGCCAAATCCCTGTAGGATGTTTTTCGTCGCATTTGGAGTGTGTGGTCGTGCGTTGTCGTGAAGAAACACAACACTTTTTGACAGCATTCCTCGGCGCTTATTGTGTACTGAGCGGCGCAATTTCCTAAGTGTCTCGCAATAAATATCTAACTTCACAAGCGGCGCGATTTTCAATCAACACCGACATTGTAAATAAGCACAACAAAGCGTACCTGGCTGACAGCGATCTCACAATGCCGCACGTTTCTTCTCCTTGATTACAGGGCGTCTACCGCGCATGTGCGGAACTACGATCGCAGCGCTGCAGTGGAGATACATTGAAACAGAACTTACACTCTGGACGCCCCTTGAATTTTAAAAGTTGTCTTACATTAAGATCTGAGACATTTCAATCGATATTAATGCAACTATTATTATTATTATTATTATTATTATTATTATTATTATTATTATTATTATTATTATTATTATTATTATTATTATTATTATTATTATTATTATTATTATTATTATTATTATTATTATTATTATTATTATTATTATTATTATTATTATTATTATTATTATTATTATTATTATTATTATTATTATTATTATTATTATTATTATTATTATTATTATTATTATTATTATTATTATTATTATTATTATTATTATTATTATTATTATTATTATTATTATTATTATTATTATTATTATTATTATTATTATTATTATTATTATTATTATTATTATTATTATTATTATTATTATTATTATTATTATTATTATTATTATTATTATTATTATTATTATTATTATTATTATTATTATTATTATTATTATTATTATTATTATTATTATTATTACTATTATTATTACTATTACTATTATTACTATTACTATTATTACTATTACTATTATTACTATTACTATTATTACTATTACTATTATTACTATTACTATTATTACTATTACTATTATTACTATTACTATTATTACTATTATTATTATTACTATTATTATTATTATTATTATTATTATTATTATTATTATTATTATTATTATTATTATTATTATTATTATTATTATTATTATTATTATTATTATTATTATTATTATTATTATTATTATTATTATTATTATTATTATTATTATTATTATTATTATTATTATTATTATTATTATTATTATTATTATTATTATTATTATTATTATTATTATTATTATTATTATTATTATTATTATTATTATTATTATTATTATTATTATTATTATTATTATCATCATTATTGATGCGGAACCTATCAAGTATCAACAGATTACTGTAAATACAGAACTATTTGCGACTTTTAGAAGCAGTGTCACACTAAGGACACAGGAATACTGTAACCACGCACCGTAGGTACATTCACGTTCGAGGACATCTTAGCTTCTTCATAAATACAAAAGTATAAAAGCACATCTTGCAAAAGAAACAATTCTAATCTTACCGAAAAAAAATACGAGAGCGACACGAAAACCAGGATTACTTCTGAAAACCTAAACGATTTATGATTTTATTATATTCCAAAAGAGATCCTCTTAAACATCAATATATTTTTGTACTCATTGAAGCTAGTCCTTAAGGCAATGATGTTACTCTTGGTGAGGTACTTCAGAAACCAGGTTATTATACTATTCCACTGCTTCTTCTGATGACGAGAAAGTTATTCCATACGTTTTATCTTTGACTTTTGGAAACAAAATTCAGGTTCTAGATCAGGGAAAGACAGGTAATGGCGGTGTGACGTCAGCTCCGTCAGTTCCAACCGCCAAATGTGCACCCGAACTAAATACAGGTTAGCGTGTGACGTCACCGCGCTGATTTCTTCTGCCCAAGAGAAAGGAAATAGTTTGATGTGTTGGGGTTCCAACAGCGTAGGAAAGACAGGAAACGTATCGGATATATATATATATATATATATATATATATATATATATATATACAACTTACATTTTGGATGTTGTAATATTAATGCTGACTGCTTTAATTACACAATTGGTCACAGTTTATCAACAATTACATTTTGTCTCAGTGCTATGAGAAATTATATAAAACTTCAACTCGTAGTTTATCTGAAGGTCAGGCATGTTATAAAGTAAATAAAATATAAAGTAATTTTGTCTACAAATTAGAGGAGACCCATTTAGAACAAAAATTACATGGACATTCTCCGACACTTTCTGTCTCGTTTTTCTTTAACTAGTTTATCTGCGTCAGGACGTAATGTCTGGGAAATTTGTAATCGAAGGCTGCTTGTTAGATTGTGATCCGACAACGTACTTGGTGGTTGGACTTAGCTAATTTCGTAACAGAAATAGAAATATTTTAGCGCACATATGTCGACCCAGACATACACAATGTCTGTGCAGCAAGTGAATACAACCGCGGAAATCTGGTTTGGGAGACATTGTTGTAAAACTCAGCCAAGTCTTTCTTGTGTGAGTGTGTATTTGTCCTTCAATAACCCGCCACATTGTACATTTAACAGTTTCATTTTGTACGTGGCAGCTAAATTGTTGCCATCAAGTGTGTTATACCTGACTGAACCCTCAGATCCTGTACTCATAGCGCCATTTATATAGGTAACTGGGTACTACATGACTCTTGCCTGACGTCACAAGAACTGCAGGCCTCGCTCCCGGCTGAAATACGTCACAACTCCCGCAGCTGTCTTCCTCTGACCTAGATACTCAATTGTTAGTTTTGTCGTATGCGACGATGCGTTGTCATGATGCAACGTTTTTTTTTTTTTCTTTTGGGCGTTTTACGCGAACTATTTCAGGAGTTTTCGATAAGCAGACATTTGTGTATCAGTCTGGAGAAATGACACGTTTATCTTCTAATGCTATATCAGCAATATGGTCTCACGTATCTATAGTTTGCCCTTCACATTCCCTCTCAAACTTAAGGCAAATGTTTCGTTAGATTGTGGAGTAATCGACTCCCATAAAGAGAACTGCAAGTAAATAATGTTTTTAGTTCGAACGCATCCGCCCAACCTACAAGTCCCTTCACACGGAGCTGGGTCGCACCTGGATAGTCCCGACCGACACAAGGGAAGAAATCTTTACAAAGTGCATATCCACCGGCCAGCCGCAACTCACCCAAAACCGTCGTCTGGTCCTACAAGCTTGAAATAGATGACTGAAGAAATTGATGGGTATGGAAAATTAGGAACAGGAAAGTCGTGCTGTAAGATGAATCACTTCAACATTCGCCTACCGACCCGGAGTAACCACGGAAAACCAAGGGATCTCCAGAACTCGAACCCTGAAGCTTCCGAATGCTAAGCGCATAGCTTACCTTAATGCCACTTCGCTCACTTTTGACCATCAGTATTTTGTAAATTCAATTATTTTTGCCATGAATGCCTTCATTCTTGAAATCAAAGTATTGAATTACTTCTGAAAATAATAAAATAATTGGAGAAGAAACTTGCACCTGTAGCTATATCTAGAAGACAATGTGAACAGAATAAGGTTTACCTTATGGGTTGGCCCATGACTCCTGGCGTTTTTTGTTTTTGTTCTTTTCTTTAAATGAAAGCTTTGGGTGCAAAATTAAGTATTTTGTCCGCTACTATAAGAAAGAAGACAATGCCATACATTTTCTACTGAAAAGTAGGTGTTAGACATGAGTAATCTTTGCAAAGAGTCAAATTATCTCTACCAGAGCCAATATAGCAGGTCAAGCAGAAGAATAAAGTTAAAATTTGCGAGACAAAACACATTATTCTTCAGGAACGCCTACTCCAATATAGTGTCGCGGCGAAACGCGCAGAAATTTCGGTGCAGAGAGATAAGCGCGGCTTGAGTACACAAAGAGCCTGCAGATAAAGATAACAGGCGGACAGTGCTTGCATAGGCAGATAAACATAGCGCTTGAGATAAGTGACTTGCCGGCCCAGATAGGGTTTCACGTAAGGAAGGTTCTAGTGATATATCGATTGACAGAGAATAGTTGTTTTTCTTATTTTCTCCTGAAGTCTCTCGAATTTATCAATGAGGTATTTAAGAGAGCGACGATTCGCCAAGAGGCAGTCGTGAGTAGTAAACAGTTGTAAAGACATGGCAAAGCGCCTTCTTCAGCTGTTCTGCGGTCAGGTGATCGGCCACCCTCTCCAGTAAGCCTTCCAGCCGGGGCCCCAGGTGTTGCGTTGGCACCGGCTCCTGTGTCTTGTTGATTGCTGTCACGATGGCCACGGGCTCGCACGTCCCCATCTCACTGGCACCTCCTCTCGGCACGGCAACAGTGTTCTTCATTCGCTGCCCTTCTAGTCGCGCCGTCACCACCACCTCCTTTCTCACTGGGGCCCACGTCTTCCTTCAAGATGAGCCTGCAGATTCCAAGGCGTTCTTCGGGTTGCCGGAGTATGACCTCTTCTCCATTGAGCCGCAGGACATTCCTGCCGTATTCGAGCGTCGCCTCGTGGCTGCTGAGGGCATCCAGTCCCAGTATCACCTCCTCAGCCACCTCCGCGACGAACACCCACTGGCGCACGGCACTCCATCCGAAGGTCAACTGCAGCAGGGCCTCCCTCTCCACGGTTAAGGTTTCGCCCGATGCCGTCACTAGCTGGTATGATCGGCTTGGTGTCCTCGACGTCAAACCCTTGGCCACGTCAGGTCTGATGACGGTCATGGCTGCCCCGGTGTCTACGAGAATGTAGCACGGCTTCCCTCATACCCAACCGTCCGCGATGAGGCTGTCATCCATACGTCGGCTGACGGCGTGCAGTGTCACTCGAGGCGATGGTGGTGATGACGCCGACGTGCTCCTCGCCACGCCGGGCCTTACTCGTTTTCCGGCTGCTCTTCCTGGTGTCGGCCATCTTCGCGGTCATCGTCGCGGCCAAGTTGTATTTGCAGCTTCCGTCTTCGTTGTTAATGCGGCCTTCATTTCTTCCACCTTCTCGGTGATGTCGTTGTTCCACTTCCTGACACCAATTGTGACTTTGTGGGTTCGTAGAATTAAAAGTCCAATTTGCGGAAATTCGAAATGTTCCTTATTTGCGTAGAAACACACTGCGTATCAGCAGAATTACATTACATATCACAATCTACAACACCAAGGTCGATGACAATAACAAACAGCTTCCACTGTTTACAACACTCTTGTTCATGTCTTTACAACTGTTTACTGCTCACGACTGCCTCTTGGCGAGTCATCGCTCTCTTAAATACCTCATTGATAAATTCGAGAGACTTCTGGAGCAAATAAGAAAAACAACTATTCTCTGTCAATCGATATATCACTAGAACCTTCCTTACGTGAAACCCTATCTGGGCCGGCAAGTCACTTATCTCAAGCGCTATGTTTATCTGCTTATGTAAGGACTGTCCGCCTGTTATCTTTATCTGCAGGCTCTTTGTGTACTCAAGCCGCGCTTATCTCTCTGCACCGAAATTTCTGCGCTTTTCGCCGCGACAATAGTGTGAAAGAAATAATCTCTTTGACTATCGATTACCTCATAGATGGCTTAGTCCGAAGTTCAATATTTCTTTAGTTATCTGAAACGCAAGAAACAAACATACGAAATCTAAAATGTACAGAAATATATTTTATTATTCGGGCTTCATTGCACAATTAACATTTACGGCACAAACGTACACGTCCACTAGTGTAAGCTGAAGATGAACTGCCCGATAAGTTACAATCGATCATGACTGGTAAATTATTCTTTTTAATGACATGATATGCCCCTTTCTCCTTCTTTCCACAAATAATCACATACAGTTTACCATTTGTTATTTTGGCATCACCCTAGTTACGATTCTTCGCTATTCAAAGCCTACAATATATATTTTTATAATTAATAATTCAAATTGATTTTTTTAGGTAACGGATAAAGTATCATATGGGACTAGAGAAGTTTGACGTTTATCATGCTCTTAAAATTTAAGACCTCGGCGCTAACGCCTCGGGCATTCAATGTTTTCAGTCGCTAATAAGCATCATCTTACCTCGCAAGTCACATAAATAGCTAGTACCAATTCCTTTTATGTTAATCGATGAAGAATTGTGTAGTCTACAAAACAGTGCGTTTAGTTTTTGTTTTTATAGATTGTTTTTCTTTTCAGGTCAATAAAATAGAGTGTAAAGTCGACAACAAACGAACATTTTCGACACCTTCTGCTGTTTTGCGTTTAATTGAGGTGCCAAAGCCACAGAAGCTACCCAACACACAATTTGTAGAACACATAATTCTCTATCGATAACCTAAAACGCATTACCAAAACATTTTATTTCGCAAGCAAAACTTTCCCTTGAAAAGAAAAACGTCAAAACTTATGGGTTGATCCATTGTACCGCTTGTAGATTCAGTTTTAATGCGGGCACAATTATTTTTTATTGTACCAATTTTAAAACACTGCACACCTTGAGCAGTGGCACTGTACAGTCCATGGATTTGTAAGAATGGAGGCTTATTTTTTAAACCCTGATAAGGCTGATGTCGAGCTGGCCATCACTAACCATCCTATCCACCTATTTGAAAACTTCGCATCCACAACGTCTCTGGAAACTTGTGCATAAAGTGCTCGACATCCATCATGCTGGAACCCCATTGATAGACGTTTTCCAATCCCACATCCTCCGCGAGGAAGTGTAGAGTGTGTTGCAGATATGATGCATGTTTCAGAACGTATGAGGTTTAGGAGCGTGAAACCAAGTGTGTTATCACTAATTGTAGCTCTAGTCTTTATTTTGCTAGAATAAACATACATGTTCCATTAAAACGAGCGCAACTTGGTGTTGGAGGTGTTATTTGTTTATCTTTATGGATTTTGCATACCCACTCATTGTGTGAGGCCCTGACATATGTACATTCCTGGCCAATTGGAATTTTAATATTATGTTTCCTTTCGGAGATATTTGAGGTCGCAGAAGTAGGTGGGACACCCTGTATATATGTCATCTTGTGTACAATATTAGTTGCCACTTTTCTTCAGATGTACACAAATGAAAATAAAGAGAAAACAGCAATTAAAATGAATGAATAAATAGGCTTATTTGGGTTAACTCTGCATGACTAAGCAACTCCATTTAGTGCTACTGTATTCTTTAAAGTTTTAAAGCTTTTCTGCTGCGGAAAAGTCTGTAATTCTTCTTCCAAATCACTTATATCTTTCTTTGTGATTGAGAGGTTACAATTAAAAATTATTGAATTATATTCTCAGTTCCATCTTTCGGACCGCATTACAAGGTTTGGTGAGATTTGGAGAGAGGAGACGTAGCATCTTTGACCTACAAAAGGCTTTTTGTACCTATGCATCTAACGGAAGTCTTCCGAGAGGAAAGGATGAGTGAGAGGAGACATAGGGTGTTTGGATCTAGGACATACGTAAGCACAAGGTAGGGTCTCTGAAGTTTACAGATTGAGACTCCTCGGTGGCAGTTTGTACAACAGGCTGACCTTCTCTCTGCAGGTTTACATATCCCAATGGGTTTCCTGGGACCCGGAGCCTATTCCTATTGATAGGACTAAGGTTTTATGGAGAACATATTCCCTGTCTTGCAACGTCCAGACTTCCGTTGATACCTGCAACTGCCGACCTTGATAGCACATCTGCCTTAGGTTCAATTGAAATGTGTAGTGTTTAAAGCCCGGTTTTACTACATACGGCACCGCAGGCGGTGACATTGATGGTACATGAGATGAAGATGGAGCACCGGTGGAATGAGATGGCGGGGGAAACCGGAGGCTCCGGAGAAAACCCGCCCCAGCGCCGTGTTGTCCACCACAAATCTCACTTTGCGGTCGCCTGGGATCGATCCCGGGCCACGGCGTGGCCTCTTGCGTTCAAGAGGTGCTGAATTCGAATCCCAGTCAGGGTGTGCGGATAAGGTTTTTTCCGGGGTTTTCCATTATCCTGAAAAATGAATGTCAGGTAACTCTAAGCTCTATGTACTCTGGACTCATTTGAGTATCATTTCACCTGTTTCATTCATCGTCCGATATGACGACGTTGGAGGACGTGCATTACTTTAAAAAAAATGAACAGCAGAAAGCTGGTGTGAAATGAGATGGCTTGGAGGGACAAGACATTTGGCGAATGTAAGTATAGCTCCCAGTAATCGCCTAGTGACACGGGGAACCCTCCTGCCCCCTCAAAAAAATACCATTTGTAAGAAAGGTGGGTCACGGGAGTCGAACCACCTACAGAATGTATATTCCACCCAGAAGTTCTATAACTAAATAACGGAAAGTTTGTTACCAAACTTGAAATGTAGGTTAACCATTTTCAAGGGTCTTTCCAAAAATTTCCCCTCTCTCAGACTACCCTTTACTGGAATATGTTTAAAAAATGTTGACTTTCTCAAAAGAAAATGGCTCTAACGACTTTTATTAAAATGCCGTATATTTTGAGCTATTTTTATGCCAAATGAAATGTGCGTGGAGTGTATTAAAAATAGTGGCAACATTGCCGTAGACGCAGAACAAGAAGGAATCCTTTGCTTTACCACATTTTGGTCAAGTCCGATAACCACCTCCCCCAGCCACTCTCCACTACCCTAAACTTATACGAGTATTGTGTTGCTGTATTCAGTATTTAATGATTGTTTCCATAATACCTACTTTTTTATATTAAAGCAGAGGAAACTAAGTGACAGAATTGAACTAGGAAACGATTGTCGACAATCATTGCCCGCCTCGGTAGCGTAGATGGTAGCGTGTCTGCCTAATCTTCAAGCGGTTCCGAGCTCGAATATCGATTAGGGTGAGTTACCTGAATAAGCTTTTTTCAGGAATTTTCTCTCATTTAGAAAGATGAATGTCGGGCAACTCTAAGCTCTGTGGATCCTGGGCTCATTTGAGCATCATGTCACCCATTTCATTGATCGTCCTATATGGCTTAACGTTGAAGCAGCAGGTTAATTACAAAAGAGGTGCCGTGTTCAATTCTTGGCCAGAACTGGAATGCTTTCTTTAGTTGGGATCATTCCCTGTCCTCCATAGAGTCTGTCAGAGTTGAAGTGAGTGAATATGCATATAAAATAAGTTGAAAACGACGAAAACCAAGAACAACCTAACCTAAGGTTGTGAGTCTCAACGAGTGAGTCGCCGATAGGACCGGACCGTAACAGTTAAAAGGGACTACAGAAATGCAAACCCCGCCCTATATGTTTGAAATCCGCTGCAATTGACAACTGAGGTTTTGTGACGCAAAACTGGGGTTGCGGTTCTGTCCGTCAATCCAGGTGACGTGCCTGGGAATTGCTGGCTCATTATTAGTGATTAGTTGTATTTACTCGCAGATCGCTTCACGTACAGTCTATATCGAAAGGTTTCCTCACACTGTCGTGTTTTCAAAGAGAACAGCATTGAATATCGCGTTTTAACTCTTTATAATATTTATTACATTAAACTTACAGTTATAAATGATATGCCAAATGAAAAAGCAACTCAAACAGTTGGTACCAGTGCGCATGTGCGTGCAATATTTGCACAATTCGCTAGAAAGCGGCAGTAGCAAAGATGGCGACTAGTAAACAGAAAGCGTTTTATGTTTTGCAGTTTGCAAAGACCGAATCTGTAGTTACTGTGCAACGTGAGTTCCGCATTAAGTTTGGTAGTGATCCTCCTAGTGATAATTCGTAGATGTTATCATCAGTTTGAAGATACCGGCTGCCTTTGTTAAGGGAAGAGCACGGGACGACCAAGAGTAAGTGAAGAGACTGTTGAGCGAGTCAGAGAGTCGTTCACTCGTAGCCCAAAGAAATCAGTCCGGAAAGCTAGTCGTGAATTACAAGTTCCTGTGTCGACTGTTTGGAAAGTTGTAAGAAAACGCTTACGGCTACGTCCTTACAGGCTCTAAAGCTGACAGAGCACGGATTACGTGCCAACATGTTGTTTCATGATGATGACGATTTTATGGATAGTTTTGTTGTCTCAGTGATGAATCGACCTTTCAGCCCACCTCGGTAGAGTGCTGGTAGCATGTCTGCCTCACGTTAAGGAGGTACCGAGTTCGAATCTCGGTCAGGATGAGTTACCTGGATAAGGTTTTTCCGGGGTTTTCCTTTATCATGAAATACGAATGTTGGGTAACTCTAAGCTGTATGGACCCTGGAGTCATTTGAGCATCATTTCACCCATTCCATTCATCGTCCGATATGACTTAACGTTGGAGGACGTAAATTACAAGGCAAAAAAGTCGATCCTTCACCTTTGTAGACATGTTAACACTCATAATGTGCGCATCTGGGGCTCAGAAAATCCTGACGAGATGGTACAAATGCAACGATATTCCCATAAAGTTAATGTTTTTTGTGCGGTATCCCGGCGAAAAGTTTATGGGTCCTTCTTTTTTTTTGGTGAACCTACTGTAACTGGCACTTCTTACCTTGATACACTAGAGCAATGACTCTTCCCTCAGTTGGAAGAAAATGAGCCAGAGAACTTCATTTTCCAGCAAGATGGTGCGCCACCTCTCTGGCATAACGAAGTACGCGATTGGTTGAACGTCACTGTACCAGAGCGCTGGATAGGCCGCAAGGGCCCCAATGACAGGGCTTGCTATGCATGGCCTCCACGTTCTCCTGATCTAACGCCATGCGATTTTTACCTTTGGGGCTTCGCGTGTACGTGTCTCCGCCACCAGCTCACCTCCTTGAATTAAGAAACCGGATTGAAGCATCTGTTGCTACAATTACTGAATACACACTTATCAACGTTTGGGAAGAACTCGGCTATAGACTTGATGTGTGCAGTGTGCCAAAGGGTAGTCACATTGAACATTTATAAGGTTCTTGGTAAAACTGCTTGAATTGCTTTTTCATTTGACATATCATTTATAACCGTAAGTTGAATGTAATAAAATTATAAAGTGTTAAAATCCCGATATTCATTTATATACACCCTGTATTTATGACTATAATGTTGGCTCCTGCATTTTCAAAGCTGAGTATTCCGTAGTCAGAACAGGGAAATTATCGCAAATGTCCACGACTTCGTGCAGGAAGAGGCAGAGATGACAAGAAAGTAGCAATATGTTCACCAGAGTTTTACAAAAGTCTGACCGAGTGGGATGGTTCCGTCTGTGGCCTGCATTCGGGAGGCCCAGGTTCAATTCTCGTGGTCGACCTACCTGACCCATGGCTGTTTCTTGGGGGTTTTCCTGGGTCGTCAAGCGAATGCTGAATAGGTTAATTACATTCCCCGAATTTCCTGTCCCTCCATTTCATCGGCATTATGATTTCACATCTCTCATCTGTTAGTCTCTTTCAGGGTGGAATTGTCGGCGAGAGTCTCGGCGGTGCATGGCAGGATGATAAGCTCTGAGTGAACCACTTCCTCCTCCGGTAGGCCGATTGCCTGAACCGGTTGCTGGGGCCACTTCCGAACCACAGTCGGGGGGCATGTTCGTTGTTCTGGCCTACCGGGGAAGTTTACCATGTTAATTATATATAGGAACTCTGCACTCTTGTGTCTTCTTGAAACGGCCGCCCTGTCTCATCTCACCTCATCCTTCCTCCCGAAGGAGGAAAGAGGAGAGTAAATGAAAGAGTAACCAAAGTAACTGTTGTTTCTGTGCGTTCCGTTCCCAGAGATCTCAGATATCAACAAAAGCACCTGGAGGAAGAGTGCCATTTGAAACGTGATATCCTCAAACACATAGCAGAAATAGATGATTTCGATAAATGCGTCATTCGGACGAAAAATGCGTGCCAGCAATAAAACGATTATTGATCAATTTGAAGGATACCATAAACTTTGAAGGTCTTAGAACGTTTTCCATTTATGTTACAAGGCAATTATTTATATGACTTCCCATATCCACCCATAGCTAATTTTACTTTTTGCACTACGTACTTTATTGCATTCAAACCAAAAATTCGTTTCCAGCATTTCAGTAGAAGTACAAACTTTGAGGTTCCCTAAATAAAAAGGTCGTTTTGAAATGAAATGTTAGTTTTAAAATATTATTTCTGTTTGCAACATAATTTGAGCCTACATTAACTCTATTGGATTGTTCTAGCAGCAGTAAGGGGTTAAAGATTGATCGAGTCTCATTGATTCAGCTGATACACTCATGGAAGAGTAACTGAATAATGATACTTTGAAACCTCTTGAGTAAATAGAGATTCCAAACCATTCATAAACAAAGATATAATGTGACCAGACACGTTCTGCCAGACCAGCAGGAAGTGTATCGTTTCCTCTCATCGAATTTAACAAACACCTTGGTTTATTCGAAGTAGATATTTCTTTTGCCACTGTTTACGTTTCAGTTCTGAGTAATTTCAAATATACGTTCACGCATACATGCCAACCAATAATGATATTCATTACAGTGCTTACGTCACAATGCATTGTTATAATATAATGGTATCTACTTTATTTATTTCTATTAGGAAGACTATTTGAGCTAAAAATATGGGGGTTTTATGATAAGTTAAATATATTACTCTCCCCTTCCTCGTGGATCAGTTTTTGCAAAATCTGAATTTTTGTCTTAGCGAGAATAGTATTTATTTGAGATTGATTAGGCTGGCGCTCCTCACACATCACTTAGCCGGAATGCAAAAAGACAACACCGCAGGACTCCGATTGGTTGCTCACCTAGTAGCGCTCAAGGACAAACACTTTCCCATTTGAAACACATAATAAGTCAAAAACAGAAATTATGTGAAATACCAAACTTGGTATTTTAATTCAGCAAGTTCCAATGATGCGTTGCAAAGCCACCCCGTGGCCTAGTGGTTAGACAGCACGACTCTCACCAAAGAGGCCTGGGTACGATCCCAGGCGACCGCAAAGTGAGATTTGTGATGGACAACACGGCATAGGGCGGGTTTCCTCAGGGAGCTCCGGTTTCCCCCGCCATCTCATTCCACCTGTGCTCCATCTTCATTTCATGTATCATCAGTGTCACCGCCTGCGGTGCCGCATGTAGTAAAAGCAGGCGTTAAACACTACAATAATAAAAGGATGCGATGCGAAGATTTAAGGAAAATCCCCCACCCCCATCCCAGACTACGCTTTATATGAAAAATGTTTCTAAAATTGTGATCTCCTTAAAACGACTCTATCTTTTTTAAAATGTTATATGTTTAAGATATTTTATGGCAAATAAAA
The DNA here is from genome assembly GCA_030765055.1 of Mantis religiosa. Classification (NCBI taxonomy): domain Eukaryota; kingdom Metazoa; phylum Arthropoda; class Insecta; order Mantodea; family Mantidae; genus Mantis; species Mantis religiosa. The sequence goes on along the minus strand of CM060950.1, from coordinate 347,117,591 downwards.
TATTTATCTTAAATTTTCTAGGAATGTCCTCAGAAGTCCTCTACATTCTGGATGACGTTCGCATTACTGGGAAGCTGTAAGAGAAGCACAAAATCTTACTACACAAAAACGGAGATTTTGTTAAAACACGCAATTTATATCGGATGCGTTTTTATGTGGAGTGAGCAATTTTGGAGATATTCTTTATTATATGTCAGAATTTTGCAATACTTATACTTTTGCTCAAACCGTTATTCATTGTTTAGCTCTTGTCCGTGCAAAGCGTATAGAATTTCACATATCATAGAACTCTTTAAATAAGATTAGTATTAAGATAATGTTTATCTCGATTGGCATGAAGCAGAGAGAGCAATGAGCATTTGTAAGAAAAGTTTTACTAGGGTTCAAAAAGTCATGTGAATGAAGCCGTCAAATTTTTGTTACATTCTATTTACGTTGTTACTACCTATATAACGCCCGCCTCGGTAGCATAGATGGTAGCATGTCTGCCTCACGTTCAAGAGGTCCCGAGTTCGAATTTCGGTCAGGGTGAGTTATCTGGATAAGGTTTTTCTGGGGCTTTCCCTTATCCTTCAAGACGAATGTCGGGTAACTCTAAGCTCCATGGACCCTGGAATCATTTGAGCATCATTTCATCATTTCATGCATTTCATCCGTCCGATATGAATTAACGTTGGAGGACGTAAATTACAACAAAAAAAACTATATAACGTTACACACCATACGCATTGCAAAGCCCATAAAGGAAACCATGCAAACATGAGGGCACGTTTATGTTTCAGTGCCATTCGTTTACTTTCTGTTATTTATTATTATTATTATTATTATTATTATTATTATTATTATTATTATTATTATTATTATTATTATTATTATTATTATTATTATTATTATTATTATTATTATTATTATTATTATTATTATTATTATTATTATTATTATTATTATTATTATTATTATTATTATTATTATTATTATTATTATTATTATTATTATTATTATTATTATTATTATTATTATTATTATTATTATTATTATTATTATTATTATTATTATTATTATTATTATTATTATTATTATTATTATTATTATTATTATTATTATTATTATTATTATTATTATTATTATTATTATTATTATTATTATTATTATTGTTATTGTTATTATTGTTATTGTTATTATTGTTATTGTTATTATTATTATTATTATTATTATTATTATTATTATTATTATTATTATTATTATTATTATTATTATTATTATTATTATTATTATTATTATTATTATTATTATTATTATTATTATTATTATTATTATTATTATTATTATTATTATTATTATTATTATTATTATTATTATTATTATTATTATTATTATTATTATTATTATTATTATTATTATTATTATTATTATTATTATTATTATTATTATTATTATTATTATTATTATTATTATTATTATTATTATTATTATTATTATTATTATTATTATTATTATTATTATTATTATTATTATTATTATTATTATTATTATTATTATTATTATTATTATTATTATTATTATTATTATTATTATTATTATTATTATTATTATTATTATTATTATTATTATTATTATTATTATTATTATTATTATTATTATTATTATTATTATTATTATTATTATTATTAGAGTCATTAGCATAGTTATTATTCTTAGCTCACCATACAGCATAAACAGGAACCATATTTTTAATAAACAGATGAATAAGAATATTTGCCTAATTTTTCGTGCTTTGTAGAGTAAATTAATAGGAAGAAAACTGCTGCATCTGAGTTAATAGATTTAGCATTTTGTACGGAGACAACATTATCCGAACTTTTCTTAATCCGACTGTTTTGTTTCACAAAATGCGATTTGAGGGTCTTATTTAGAGGCTCTTATTTATTTCATAACTGAGGAGCTTTAGTTTTGCGAACCTATCTCGTGCTCCTTATACAGGAATTTGACATTTTAGCAGCAGAGTCTAAGGAGGAATACGCTTATGTAGCGCTCCACGATGAGCCCAATGATTTACCGTCTCTCTCTCTCTCTCTCTCTCTCTCTCTCTCTCTCTCTCTCTCTCTCTCTCTCTCTCTCTCGCTCGCTCGCTCTGATGCCTCAGCCCAAGATGTCATTAAATGTTTGAAATCAAACAAGACAAAAGGATCGCACTTTCATTGCTTTATATGTATATAGTTAGTGATAAAATGACTGACGCTGCTTGTTCATTCACACACGGTGAGTACGCAGATGTTGTTCTACAGTATTTCCATAGAAATCTCAGAATCGAATTTTTGACTTAAATGCAGTATCCTCTCTATTTACTATAAGTACGTAATAGAGAAAATAAAAATAGTTATGGATGGACAGGAACAAGTCACATTAAAATTTCTCTCCATTTCCTAGTTCAAAAAGTGAGTTTGCTCTCTTGAAAATAAGACTAACATAAACGGAAAACATTCTTAGACCTTTTGGGTTGTTAACATTGTTATCGTCTGTTATGACGGACTATACACGCTAATTCAAGCTGGGAACTGCCTCTTGTCGCTCGGAACAGAACCAAGTTCGCTCACACCACTACCGTGCCTTTAAGTGGAGTCGCCCCGTTACGTTCTGCAACTGTTTTTACGCAAGAGAGGTTATCTGGTTAAATGAAAGGCGGGACATTTGGTACACCCGGTAGGTACACAGCAGTCATACAACACCTAAAAGTGCAGTGATGTTAGGATTGCACCTGTTGCCAAAGGGCAACATTTATTATTCATGCTTGTGGGAATTTCGGCTTCGTTCTATATGATCTTCTACAAAGAGCCGGAAATTTTCACCATGAAATGAATTAAGAAGACTAAATGAAGTGGATCAAAACCATGTTAATATACCTAATATATCTGTTAATTACATTATGGTTATCGATAATGCTTCTTAGCAGAAAACTGACGTGGACAGACGTGCTTTAAATTCATTGAAGTAAGAGCTGAGAGCTTGGTTTATTAATATATAGCTCAATGAGTAAACAAAGTTGTATGGCTTAATTAAAGCCAACAAAGTATTTCATAAGTCATGTACACTGAACCAGCTATTAGCGCATGGTCTTAGTGTACTTAGACTCCCACCGTATCCCCCAGATCTAAACACAATTGAAATAAATCTGGCATGTGAATACCTTTGTGCTGGCGAAGTTCTGGTACGTGGCGCAGGTGCTTCCGATGACCCATCAGTTCTCACAGCGGTTAAAACACTATAGGCAGCTACATCTGGAACAATCACTACTACAAGGCTGCCCGACCTCAGTTGCGCAGGGACATAAACAGTGGCGGATGGAATTTGGTGGATGTACTTACAAGTTAAGTGTCGTGCCCTGTTTTTGCGTTCTATCCTGACAACCATCAATGACCAAGGTAGCCAGCAGGATATATAGTTTAGGATAAAATTATTTGGCGTAGATGTGGTCGCTCCTGAAGCCTTTCGTCGGGTGCGAAAGAATTACGAGAGAGTATTGCCTTTAACTGAAAGAACAACAACAATAGCTTGTACCAGGAGTGCATTCACTTGCTACCAGATCACTCACTGTTTGAATCGAGAGACGCAAAAGGCCACTTGAGTCAACACCCCCTCCCCCGCTCGCGGTAATACAGTTAAAGCACCCGCACAGCTAATGGAGTATTCATTCTTGCTAGCTGCAAAAGTTTGTACTCAGAATAGTATTGGAAAACTGTGGATGGAATTGTAAGAAAATGTTGTATGTTCATGTACAAATAAACTAACAAAATCACTGTCATGAAGACCAGGATATTTTGTATTAAAGGTCAGCAGAAACTCTTGACTTTTTGACTTCCGCAAGTCAAATCGTCTGGGGATAGACGTGGCCAAGAGTTTATTTAATGTTTATTGCATCGCCAGGGCTCGAATTTTTAGGTAAATAAATATTTTGATATAAAATGCGTATTTTCTGATCTTTTATGCAAATAAATATTTTCGAATATTCACACATAATTTACATAAAATGTAGCATAAAAGGAACCTCTTTAAAATAATTTTCACACATTTATATAAAATCGCATAAAAGCAACAGGAAAATGTTTTTAACAAGTCACTACCCACTTCTTTAACGCTCAATTACGCATGTCAGATACGCAATTTGTTGTAAATTATTGGAAAAAATGATATGTCAGCTATAGTATCCCTTCAGTTTGAAGAAAACATAAACATTATATTTTCCTTAATTACATGAGATCTCAAGAATGGGAATTCCTCCACTCCATACCCTTGAAATAAATAAACATCTGTCATCGCTTCACAATCCGGCTAGTATATACCATAATATTTGTTAAACTGTATACTCAATTAGTCATTTGTGAATAAGCAAAGTTTATACAACTTTCTAGTTATGTTGGGAAGTTACTGTCAGCCGTTTTGACTTCACATTGGATTAAACATGCCCAGAGTGTAAAGTAGTGTAAGCTGCCGTGTGCAACAATATGTTGTGGAATTTAAGGTTATTTTCAGTTCTGGTGTAAAGTCCTGTATTGTTAGCCTTGTGGTAAAGCAGACCAACGTTCGCAAGTGATAAAACACTTAAGTGGTATCAAACATAAGCCAGATGTTTCGCACATTACAAAAAAGAAGAAGAAGAAGTCTTTAATTAATGATCCAGTGCCAAGTACTTCAGTGAGGATTTGTGCAGAGCATTAGTTTCAGCGGACATATCCATCTCGAAAGTGAACTAACCCCAGTTTAAAATATTCCTGACAATATAAACAAATATTGGCCACCTGATGGATCAACTTTTTGAAAACTTTACCTTCCCAAGTACCAGAAGAAAATGTGATATATGCGCAAAATTTTATTCTAGTGAAAAAGTATGGGTGAGCATAGATGACACTAAGCTTCTACTGCAAGAAAATTGGATATGTGGCTGTTGTCAGATTAATTAATGAATCAGTGCAGATACTGTGGCCAAATGGCGTACGATATGAAAATATTTTGTTATTTTTGAGTGATGTTGTACCGTATATGAAAAAGTCAGCAGCAGGACTTGCGGTTAGTTATTCTAAAATGATTAGGATTGTGTTGTGCATGGATTGCATAGAATATATGAGGAAATTAGGGTCAGGTTTCCTGACATTGAAAAATTTATTTCTAATGAGAAAAAATGGTTGATTAAGTCGCCTGAAAGGATTTCAGTTTTTCAGAACGAAAATCCGAATACTCCGCTACCTCCTGCTCCTGTGGTGACTCACTGGGTAACATGTTTGGACACAGTTCAATATTACGCAGGAAACCTTGATGGTTTTGCTGTTGTCATAACTGTACTTAATTGTAAAGATGCCAGTTCTATTAAAATTCTTCAATAGCTTTTAAGTAACACTGTATTAAGAAATGACTTAGCATACATTTCCGCAAATCTGTTTCTCCTCTGTTATTTCATAAAGAAACTTGAATCAGCAGAAATGCCTTTGAGAGAAGCAGTTAAAGTATTTCAGGTTGGTGGGGGGAGGGGGGAACTGAATGTTCTTTCTGGTCTGCAGCACAAAATTCAAAAAGTAAATTCTAGGAAGTGTTGGAAAATAACAGTGGATTTAACATAATGTACAAAATTTCAGATGTGTTGGATGGGCAACATGAAGAAATTATTCATATGAGTGTGAGTGCACACCTCCTTCCTCACCAATGATGGTGCGAGGAGCCGCCCGGGTGTCCTCAGAGCGAGGGAACCAAGGTATTTGACCTGAGATACCAGGGTTGAGGAGTCGGCCCAACGCCTGGGATGATGAAGAGATCAATCATGAATCCAATTGGTGGAATGATAGTGGGAGGAACCCGAAGAACGCGAAGGAAAAACACCCTAGTGCCATGTTGCCCACCACAAATCTCACTTGCGGTCGTCTGGTATCGAACCCGGGCCGCTTAGGTAAGAGCCAAGCAGTCTAACCACTCAGCCATGGCGCGGCCTGTGAGTGACATTCCATGTTATAATTACGCTACACTTACTTTTTGTGACGTGGAGCGATCATTTTCGAAATTCAAGACACTTCTTCGTGACAATCGTCAATCTTTCGGGATGAAAAATTTGAGGAAGCATGTGGACATATACTGTAGCTCTACAGAATTGGGTGATCCCTTCCAGGAATGATGTCTGGTGAGTCCCACGTACATTTCTGTTAGATCAGCCATTCAGATCTTTAAGTACATTTTTATTTGTTTTGACACATTAATTTTACTTTTTAGCACATATTTTATATAGCCCACGTTTTTAGCACCTAAAAATCCGAGCCCTATTTATTATGTTAGATGCGTTTCACAAACTGAAAAGGTAAACATTTAGTCATGTTATCTAAAAGGTCAAAATTTGTAGAATATGTGCACAGTTTTCGGAAATAATGTAGTATTCAAGTACTAAAACCCACAATAAGTAATTATGTTTACAGTCTATATTGTTATGTTACTTTGCTTTATTCCTGCAAAAATAACACATAGATTTTCAGTTTGGCCATTGTTTTACTCTTTTGTTGCTACCCGTACTGTTCACCGCAGCTAACAAAGTCCCCGGGGAATGAGACGCAAGTGTGCTGGAGACGGTTCCAACATCCTGCCTTGACATGCTTCTGACCTGTTTATGACACTCTGGTCAGTTCACTAACAGCCATTCAAAAACATCTGGCCAAAATCTGACGACGTACCTTCTTGGTTTCAGTATACTCAGTTAATTCTTTTCGTGTACATCGAGTGATCCTGTGTTTGTAGAAGTATGTAATCGTGATGTCTAATGTGCGAAGGAAAGGACAAACTGTGCATAGCGAAGCCCGGGAAATAATAGCGAATGTCGTTAAAGTTCTGATGACGAATCGCAAACCAAAGAGGTAAGCTATTCCTCTTGCTCGTGCTACAGAAAGAGCAGTGTCCACGTCCTTAATAAAAGCAATTAGACGTCAGACGAAAGACAGAGAGTTAGCCGGCTCTTCCTCATCTCTGCTTACGCCGGGGAAACCCCGCCCGAGGTCATGTGATCAGAAGGTAAATATTGATGATTTCGATATGTGTGTAGTACGAAGAACTGTGCAGGAGTTTTACACTGTTCGGAAAGTAGTATCAACCTTTCCGAAGCTATTGTTGGCATTACGGCAAAAAAATTGACTTTCCATGGTGCGGAGAGACCCTCCGCAGGCTGCTGCATATGACATGTAATTGGAGAAAATGTAGAAGTAAGCGTAAGCTTCTTTTGGAGAGGACAGACATCGTACGTTGGCACTCACAGTATTTGAGAAACATCAAACGACTTCGCAGCGAAGGAAAAGGCATATTTTATTTGGATGAAACTTGGGTAGACAGTAAATAATCTCACTTTTCGAAAATGTTGGCAGGGTGACGACAATTTTTTGCATTTATACAAACATAAATTCAGGCAATCGACTAATAATAATTGTAACCTTGGGCTCTCATTCTGTATTTTTAAAAAATGCGGAATTGAATTATAGAGCTGGGCCTGCAGTGGGAGATTATAACGGACAAATGAACAGCGCAAATTTTGAGAAAAGGATCACAAATGAACTGCTAACCTGTTTGCCACCAATGGCAGTAGTATTTGACAATGCCCCATACCACAATGTGCAACTTCACAAACCTCTTTCTCAATATGCAGTGAAATTGGACTTGGTTTCGTGGTTAACGCGACATAACATCGTATGCGACATTACAATCAGAAAAGACAAACTATGAATTTATCAGTGTAAATAAGCTTAGGGAGAAGATTTTTAAGATAGATGAACTCTTAAAATCACACGGTCATACTACTGTCAGATTGCCGCTTTATATGTGTGACTTAAATGCTATCCAGTACGCTTGGTTTAAAGTAAAAAGTTACATTCGGGAACATAATGTGTCGGGCGATATGACACTGTCGTGACTTCAAGAATTAGCAGTACAAGACATCGCAGCAGTGACAGCAGAGGATTGGGGGAGCTTCTGCAACCATGTTGAGAAAACTGAAGATGATTAGTCGAACAGTGATGGAATCGTGTCAGATGTGATCGAGGCCATTATCATCGAGAACCCAAATAATGACATTTCTTCCAGCAGTGACACCAGTGAACCTGAGGAACACCTTTCTGATTATGAACCTGCTCAAACTTTGTAAGGTAATTCTTATTCATATTATATTACTATTTTGGTTGTCCACACTGAAAGTTCTACACGTCAGTAGGGTGCATGTTTTTCCTACTCCTTGTGTAGCATGCGTTCTCCGACACACATTCGCCGTCCTTGTCGCACTGTGTAAGCGTGTCACATTCCTCTCAGGGACTTTCCGAGCGTTGGTGAACGTAATTATACTTAGATTCATTTAGCAAATATTAAAAACCTGGTATGTTACATTTGCACGATTTTCTCTACCCGCACGACAACTGTCTACAAACTATTCAGCCAAGAATCCCCTCCGAAAAAGCCATTTTCTATCTACAACAGAGCGAAGATAAATGTTTCCATGTAAAATTTCATTATACAATACGTTCCAGGCATGTAAAAAATTAATAACACTTAAACAATGCGATGTATGCACTCATATGACTTTCTTTACTCCTGTACAAACTGTGCTTTAAAACTTATTCGTCTAACTACTTAATGATAATTGAGATAAACATTATCTTGTTGGTAATTTTGTTGAAGGTTCAAGTTGAAAAAGGGAATACGGTAGGTTTAAGTGATAGTAAAATGTTTTAAGAGCTGGTCACTACATGATGGGTTTTAAATTCAATTCTGTTTGCATGGCCAAACAGAATGTAATAAAAGAGATAAAAAAGGAACTAGTTCACATTTGAGAAACGTATCTATACGTACTGAAAAAATTCAAGCAAATAGCAAGTTATATTTACGAAATGGTTCACTCCACAAAGAAAGAATTTAAAATAAATTGTGTTTCATCGAGTGCTACATGTTTTGTGCAGAAAGGTTTTGTCTATCTCTTACTTTTACTAGTTAATTCAGAAGGGACAGTAAGTACTTCTGAGGACATATACCTTGAATATTCAAGATACGCATTTAATTTTTCATGAAAACCCATTAAACACGTGGTGTTTTAATAAAAATTCCTCGAGCCATTTTTGAGAAAATAAAAATTGTATTCCATGTGAAGGGTAGTGAAGGCTGGATAGATTTTTTGATAATCTTTGTGTCGCATCCTTAGAAGATGTTGATAGTCAAGTTTGATAGTCAACCGACCTTTTGTTTTGAAGCTTTGCAATTCAGAGACACTGGAGTAACAGAATGAGATACCCTAGTAGTTAGCTCATTCAAGGGAGTAGCTACCCTGCCCTTTTGTAAGCTCCAGATCTCACTGGTCAGGTGGTTCGTTACTGTTTCATCGATTCCCGTTTTGTCAACTTTCAGAAAAGTTCCCGTTTTGTCGACTGGCCTTTTAACCTATACATCAGTGTTATTAATAATTCCCTTTTCATCGATTAATTAAACCTTCCTTCACACTTTATACAGACTTAGGACTGTAAAAGTAAAAGATTGCAAAGATTTACTGTTTGAAGTTCACAAGCTGTTACGATGGTGTGCTTAAAAGTTTTATCAACAGCTTTGTCTCGTCATAGCAAATGACAAGTATACATACATTCAATCTGTAAACACAGAATTTGTCAAATTTGAGATGGTAGAGCTCATTAGTCAAATTTTACTATATAAAGTAATCGGCGAAGAGTTTGACCTACTGTAGCACGATGATCTAGGTTCTGTTTTATTCTTTGATTAAAATCTCGATATTTCTTTTGTCGTTTAGGCATCGGTATGTGTTAGTTAATTTGCTGTACAACTATTTTATAATATTCTGCCTCTTTCCGCAGAATAGCTAAAAATTCGTAAAAATTAGGATGGTTCTTTCCAGTTTTCCTGTTTAACCGATTATGCCATTCTTCCAGAGTATTGGTAGTTCTATGTCGTCATTACACCAAACCCAAATGTGATCGTTTTCGAGCCACTGACTTACAAAATAATCGTTAAATTCGACTTTGTGTTCAATTGTAGGTGTTGTTTCCATCTATAGAAACCTATTTTCGATGTAATCCGGTGGAAAGTACGCAAGGGTAGCACACATTTTTATACGGTCTCGAATTTTCTTTTCCTGTTTGTATAATTGAGTGAGCCCCAGTTTCTGAGTTTTTCTCCAGATGACTAGGTTAAAGTGGAAATTACAGCCCTGATTTCCACATTCTAAAAAAGTTTTTATTGCGTTGATTGTCGCTATTTCAAAATCAATATGTAACTTTTAAGTTCTATCTCCAAAGAAACATGTGCCTGAGTTTAAGAAAACTGCATCTTCTGAAAGTTTCAGGATACGGTCCTCAGTGCCATTATCCAAAAGAACGAAATCACTAAAATTTTCCGGAATAATAATATCTTGGCGACGAGTTGGAAGTGTATGTATTCCTAAAGCACTATGTCTTGCATTATACAAAGAATGTTTCACTGAAGCGAATGTGGACATTTGGGACACAAAATCTAAACTTTTGTCTTTAACACTTACAATTTCTTGACAATATATATTGCGGTATCGGCATCTGCTTTTCTCTGGCTCTCTTTTGATTTTAGTAATACATACACATTTGAGCTTCGTTTTCGGCAATATTGGGTTCACATTTATGGTCACTGTTTTTACATATTGTTAATATCTGAGAGTCGGTTGTAATATTTTCAGGGCATTTGCGCTTATAGCACGTCCATATTTTATTTTGGTTCTGGTAAACTTTGTTACGCGTTAGCCTATTCCTGGCATACAAAATTATCGGTTTCCCTTGTTTCAATTCAACAATTTCAAACTCCATTTTTTAAGTTGTACTGAACACTGGCTTTATTTACCCTTGTTAACTCATTGAACGCTTACAATAAACTAAGTTACTGTAAGATTTTAGAAGGCTGGTTGGTTGTTTAACTGCGTCAACAAAATAGGAAGGGTCACAACCTTGAGTCAACAAAACGATAATAAAGCAGGTAAAATTACGTAGTCTACGAAAAGGTAAATAGAAAAAGAGGGTGAGGGTGAGTGGCCCGGTGAGTGGTCCCTGTTAAGGGCCTCTTCCTCAGGGTAAAGAGGGGAGAGGAGACAGTCCATAGCTGAGGTGAAAGCAACTAAGGAAAGGAATCCCAAAATCAAACCTGGGTAAAGGATCCCGAGAGCTGAATGAAAGCATTCCTCTAGGGATACGACGTCTCGATAGAAATCTCCATGGTCCTCCAGAATGAGGGTTGTACGACTGGCTTGGTATCCCGTCCACTTAGAAAGTACAATCACTCATTAGTCTGAAAGCATGAAGGCGGATAGATTTAACGGATACAACCTCAGCAAGTATAAGGCTAATCGGTTAGGGATAGATGGTATACTGAATGATCTGGAATGTCAGAGGACTTTACACAAAATATGAAATACAGAAATAATTAAAAACGAGAATAAATGTAACTGCATTAAGTGCAACGAAAAAGAAATCAAAAGGAACAATAGATTTAAGGGACTACATTTGGGGTGAAACAAACTATAAGAGCCCAAGCAGGAATAGCTGTAACGATTGATAAAAAATGGAAACTGAAAATAACAGCTTATACTATGCATAATGAGCGAATTATGAAAATATGTTTTAAAATATCAAGAGGGCACATTACTATCGTGGGAATTTATATCCCAGAAGATAGAAGAAAGGAAGAGGTACATAAGTATCTACAAACAGTAATTGATAAAGTAAGTAAAATAGATACAGTATACATCTGTGGCGATTGGAATGTATGAGTTGCAAATATACCCATTAAGGATATAATAGATTAATATGGAGAAGACAGAATAAGCTCCAATGATGAAAGGATGAAGGGCTTTTGCATATATAATAAAGATTAATAATACATTTTACGAAAAGGAGATATTCATAAAATTACTTGGAGCAATAGCGGCTCCAGATCTATTATAGATTATGTAACAGCTAATGAAAAAGGAAAAACATTTATAAATGACATTACAGTATACAGAAGACGTGGCATAAATAGTGATCACCTTCTATTAATAATAAAAGTCCTATTAAAGACTAGATGGTTCAAGATAAAAACAGACAAAGTGGAAGATAAAGAAAAGCAAAGACGATATAGAATTCAACTATTAAGAGAAGAAACAGCGGTAGATTTACATCCACAAAGACTGAATGCTTATCTGAGGGAAAATGGAACAAGTAATGAAATAAATGAAGAACGGCGGAAAATAAAAACAGGTATAAAAAGGTAGCAGATGAAGTGTTGCGTAAACAGAGTAATTAGTAAAGAAAGAAAGGATCGAAAATATGGAATACTGAACTAGAAAAGACTTTAAAGGAGAAATAGAAAGCTTACGAAATTTATTTACAATCGAAAACGGAACAAATTAGACAACATTATAATATTGCAAGAAACGTCCAAGGCTGTAACAAGACGAGCACACAGAGGAAACTGGGAGTTATTTGTAAACAAAGTAGAATATGATGTATATGGCAAACAAGATTTTGCTTACAAACTTTAAGAAATTTAAATAATTTTGAAAGAAATAGAGGTAATAAAGGAACGTGAATGAATTGAACACTATAAAAACCTTTCGTTCGATCCAGATGTTGAAAAATTTACTAGACAATAAGAATATAATGGAAAAATTGGTTTATTAACTTTGGATGAATTAGAGACTGTTCGGATATATCAAAAGAATAAAAAGTCGCCAGGGCCTGAAGGAATAAGTATAGAATTGATAAAATAGAAAGGACTATTACTTAAATTAAGCCTTCTTCATCTGTTTAATGTATGCTGGATTACAGCGAAAATTCGTAATGCATGGTTAGAGGCAAAACTATTTTCTATTTTTAAGAAGGGAGAAAAAATAAACCCACAACTACAAAGGTATCAACATTTTGATTTCAACTTACAAAATTTATGCTAGAATCCTGAATAATAGAATGAAACCAATTACAGAAGCATTTTGCAATAAAAACAAAATGGATTTAGAAAAGGAAGATCCTGCACAGATAAAACGTTCACAATCAGGTAGTTAATTGAGAAAAGGAGGAAATATACCTGCATTTATGTTATTCATAGATGTGGAGAAAGATTTTGACAGAGTGGTCAGACAAAAGTTCTGGGAGATAATGAATAATCAGGAATACCCCATGCAGATAATAAATTGTTTACAAGATTTATATCAAGGCACGGGTTTTATACTTAGTATGTCGTATAATAAGGGAGAGTATATACTAACTAACCAAGGTGTGAGACAAGGTTGTGTATTATCACTAAGGGGTGGATTTTGCCCTATTTGCCTATTTTATTCCTATGTTCATAAACGTAGGCTTTTAAGTTATAAGCAGATTTCTTACAATTATTAGCCTAATTTCTTAGTTTCATAGTGCCTATAAATGCTTATTTCATACGTTTGTGCCTATTCTGCTTATTAGTGCCTAAAATGTCTTTTTAGTCAATTTCTTCTGCTTGTAATTTGTGACAACAGCTTTTGCATTTGTTGGTTTCAACGTGAAGTTTTCGGGGAAGAGAAATTCCTTTCTGCTGCACATTGGATGTACAAAAAGGGGTTTAGCCAGGTAGGTATCTGCCTTACCGACGTGTCACAATGCGCTAATGATGTCATGGAAAAATCTTAGAATTCGCTCAAGGACGAGTAGCAAAGACCAGCTAAATTACATTTCAATGGATTGACAAATGACCACTCTTTATATGGGGAATGAAAACCCATTCTGTAAGCAGTGTTTCATGTGCACTCATAGATCAGTTTCCTACGAAAATATGTGCTAGAAGCAGCAGAAGTGTACTTCTTAAACTGTGGATAAATAGTGATCCATCGTTCAGCACAGATGGGAAAGTAATTTTTTGTCAGTCTTGTGTGACACAGGTGAGTTTAATCATTTATGTTTGTATTAATACTATATTATCCTAGTTTCTACTAACACGAAGCTGTTGTTATACCAATCCTAAAATCGCCACTCTGGCATTCTGTTCAGGTTACAGCTTAAACCTGTAAGGCCAGCGCTTAATTACCTAGGCTACACAGACCAAGATTATATATATGAAAAAAATTTAATTTTCTCATGCTTACGTTTTTCTACATGTATTTCAAGGAGTCATGAAATCGATTGCTTGGAGGCTTCCAGTGTTGTTTCCAACATTGAAAATGACACTTCAGACCAATAAATCTTAATGGTTTGTGTAAAATGTTACAGAAATGCTTTTATAAAAGTAGGTACGAGAGTTCTTTTCACGATGCCGTAATTGCTGTAATTCTGTTTGAATGAACGGGAAACGCTTACTAAAAATCTGGGCTTTATTACTTGTCCTTAGTCGACAAAGGGGCATTTAGGGTTTTTATTACAAAAACTAGGGTTCTGTAGCTTTAGCTTTCAATTAATGTTTGTTCTGTGCTATGTATCTTTCTGACACATCGTGACATCATTTTAAGTGATATTAAGATTGCTGTGATGAACTTTTGAATTTCTTATCTTTCCAACAATCGTTTCTATTAAGGAGACACATTGTGCAAATTGGCCCAAAACTTACAACAATCCCAAATTTATTTCTTGTTATAAAATTAATATAGGCATGCTTCAATAATATATAGTTGTCTTTTTCTAGCGGCACTACAGAAAACGTCACATGATTATTGAAATAACCCTAACCTGTATCATAGCTGCTATTATGTAATTTTAACCTCAGATTTCTCAGATTCCGTAGTTTCTACATTTTGCTAACTTTAAAATGCTCCACAGGATGCAGTTTTCTATTAATCTTTATGAAATTGTAAACATAAGAGCAACTGCATATTAAGTGTACTCATTTACATTTGTTGTGTTTTTGTTATTTGTATTGAAATGGATTATAATGCTTACTTCTTACTGAAAACGCTTAGGAAAATAAAAATTGTTAAATAGGTATGATTATGTTTTCCCTTCGTTGATATGGCGAAGACAAATGTTTCACACATATCCCAAGCATTCATTTTTAAAATTACAATATGTGGGCCATTTTGAAAATCGCCTGTAATTTAGACATAAACCGTTAATTCCTCAGAAACTATTGTAACTACTAATCTGAAACTTGGTGTTATTCCATTCTTGATCACAAATATAAATGGTATAAAACCTTCAGATATTTCAATTTTCACCCTTAAGCCCCCTATCCTCCAAACCAGTGTTTTTCTATAGTTAATTACTTCACACCTTTCTGCACATTATGGTTTTACTTAGTGAAGTGGATTTATGTGTATATTAATTATACGACAATATCTGTTACTATAACTTGCTGTGGAGCCATTTATGAAATTTGGAATAAATGTAGAACTATTTCGCCTAGGGAACCGCAAAATAGTACGTATCTATGTGTTTAGCGAATTTGTTGGAGCATATGTTGCGATGATTGTCATTTTGTTATAGTGCACTTTAAGAGCCACTTTACTAAAATTGTGTATTTCTAAGTAATTACTTAGCAAATTGCTAGCGCCTAATTTGCCCATTTTATTGCCTTTTTGCCTGCCTATTTCACACACTTTAGTGCCTATAAATCAGCTCCCTAGTCATAACATTGAGAGATGCTTTTAACACATTTTACTATCGTATAAGCCAATTGAGTTTTCCTTTATAATCCCATTGGATCTATAAAGATAACTTTTATCAAATGTTTATCTTCGTAAACATGAAGCAGATAGAAGAGTAAAACATTTACCAACGTTTAGTGCAAGTTTGAGTAAAGAAAGTCATGTGTCTTTTTTTGGATAAAGAGGACTTCAAAACACGTATTTCTAATAAAATATTATTGACGAATTTTTGGGTGGTATGCAGAACTTTCCCCAAGGTAAATACGTTGTACTAAAGATAACAAGTATAATTCAAAATACTCGTATTGCCATGTAAAATGGTCCTAAAATATATGTATAGCTTGATGGCGATTGGCGGCTGATTGAGCGTCAGCACGTTGTGTGTCATACGTGTACCTACCTGTCCCGGACGGACTTAACCCCTTAATGACAGCATATGTGGGGGTTTTGCAGGGTGGCGAGTTTAGTTTAGGTGGATCAGCCGTAGCTCCTCAATGGTTGCCGACTCGGGTGCAACGCCTGTGTACACCGCTGGTGTGATAAAATTAAGGAAGAATTGAATTTAGAATAATTACCAGTCTAATTTTCAGGTAGGTATGATTATGAGGTTGTAATATCAACTTTATTGTTACCGGATGTGCCCGCATGCCATGCGGGGAAGCCGGTAGAGCTTGAAGCGTCGTTCTGATGTTCGGTAGTTCCCTAGAGACCTAATCAGGGCGCTCTGATGTTGAGGCAAACTCGCGTAGAATTTTGTAGCCCGGCGCCTGGTGACATCTTCCACATACTGGAGAGATGAGGCTTCATAAAGGTATCTCACGGGAAAGCACCAGTATACAGAACAGATACGAGTTATATATATATATATATATATATATATATATATATATATATATGTGTGTGTGTGTGTGTGTGTGTGTGTGTGTGTGTGTGTGTGTGTGTGTGTGTGTGTGTGGGTGGGTGGATGCAACATAACACAAAAACGAGAAACTACATAAATACCAGTTCAGTACAGCATTTTTAAGGTCGCCATAACATCTTCAAGAAAATCTAACCTTTGTGTTTTGAAGAAAAACTTTCGTTATTTTAGATTGTTTCTAAAATGGATCAAACTTTTAATTTGCATTAAAAGTAAACTGTATATTTTGAATTTCCTCGGAACGTTTCATAGTCGTCTTCGTTCTGCAAGTCTTCTGCATAAGTGGAAAACCGTAATATACAGAAGTATCATACTACATAAAGTATTACCCCTCATTAACGCGCCAAATTATTTTCTTCTTCATTTTTGAGTTAAGGATTTTCGAGGTTATCTTCTTATTGGTTTGCATTCTCACATACTTAAACTTTCCTTGAACGGGAAGGCGTTACTCATTTCTCTCTCACAAATTCTCTGTGACTCTGATTCTTACTTTCTCCATCTCTATGTATCTAACCATTGCTAAAAACAATTATGTTGATTAACATAAAGTAGACAGAAACAATAGGCACTTCTAGAAACAGCTTGTATAATACTGACCGGAGAAACCATTTGAGAACAACACAAAAGTTTCTTGTAATGGATGCCTTTTCCTTTTTTTGATTCCGGGTAGTTCATATCTTGCACTCTTAAATTTTTGGGTGAACAGAACGCTTTCTGTAACTACTACATATAGGTGGTGAACAAACCCGACACTAGATTGTCCTAACTCTCAAGGTAAACAATACTTAAGCCCTGTATAATGGCCAATGTGCCTTTTGTCTCTGAAAGATACTCAAAGGAAGAAGACATGCATAAGTCTGGACAGGGCCGCTAACGATTCCAGATTGGAGGCATCAGACGCCGTTCAAACCTGTCCACAAACCGCAGCCAGAAGAAGCCAGCTGCTCACAGAGAACAGGTCCGACAGCCGTCTATTGGACAGTCTTTCGCATTGCGGTGTACGCCGGTATAAGTTTTATTATTATTTTTTTTTTCTTCTGATTTACCTCCTCCAACGTTGAGTCATATCGGACTATGAATGAAATGGGTGAAATGATGCTTAAATGAGTCCAGGGTACATGGAGCTTTGAGTTACCTGAGATTCGTGTATCAGGATAAGGGTAAACCCTGGAACAAACTTTATCCAGGTAACTCATCCTAACCGAGATTCGAACTCGCGACCTCTTGAACGTGAGGCAGACATGCTACCATCTACGCTACCGAGGTGGGCTGGTATAAGGGTTGGTAGGTCTGTGTCATTTATAGGTATTTTTCTATAATAACCAATAATAAAACGAGCTATAATTATTAATTATTAAAATATTAATATAAACATAAATATTATGTTGTTATTGTTTTTGTTCATATTACCCGACAGAGCGTTGAGACGTCTTGACCTTCAGGTGACCAGCGCTGAAATCGTCCCTTATCGGGTCTTATCTGGTCGATTAGAAGAGTGAAATATTAGTAAGTTGATGTACAGTAAGTTACGAAACACAAATAGAGCGATTGGAAGCTGCGTGTGTCTATTTGATATGTTTCCTCACGCCTGCCGATGTATGACACATTGCTGTCCAAAAGACATGTTTAGATCTGAACAGACTATACATACACAGGACTCACTGTGTATGTGCGATAAGCTGAGGAAAACATCTCTGTGTTGCGAATATTTCCCGATATGCTTTCCCGCTTTGCCATGTAGTAGATATTGCAGAGGCAACTTTATTTGTCTTTTACTTTTGTCAGATAGAAGGTCGTTTAGCGTTTTATCTCTTGGCCAAGACAATCGAGATATAAAATCATAATTTATCACCCACATTTTTTAATATTTATATAGAAAAAAGATGGAAACATAAACCTATGCAAATGGGTTAGTTATTATTCAAAACTCTGAAGATAATCTTCAGAGAGCAACATATGCGTTACATGCATTATGTAAAACATATAATTTTAAAATTTCCAAGGTAAATATCTGGTAAGAGTGAAAATATTATTCTAGATAGTAACGTTTTAGAATAAGTTTGTTATTTCAATTATTTAGGATGCGAAATTTCCATTGATAATGACAGAGATGTGCAAAATAAAATAATTAAATATCATTTAATGTGCGGCACTATAAGAAGAATATTAAAAGGCAACATGGCCGATACACAATTAAACTTCAACAGCATGATGGCGGTACTAGTGAAAGGTTGGTACTATTATATTATAAGGCAGTGAATCCTGAATAATAAGAAAAAAATATTTTAGTCATCTTCAAGCTATAGTAATGAAATGTTTAAGAACAATATTGGGACATACAAGAAAAAATGAAATAAGAAACTAGGAATTAGGAAAAAGCTAAACATTTTTAACGTGCATGATAAAATTAAAGAACATAGAGAAAACTGGGAAGAGCATCTACAAAGAAGGGACTGCACAAGAATATCAAGTAAGTTTTTAAATTACAAACCCATAAATTACAAACCCACAGGACGAAGAAACCCGGGATGCCCCAGGCAAAGATGGATTGAGACTGGAATAGGGGAAATGGGCTAATCCTTGTTACGCAGAAGAAGAAGAAGAAGAAGAAGAAGAAGAAGAAGAAGAAGAAGAAGAAGAAGAAGAAGAAGAAGAAGAAGAAGAAGAAGAAGTTCGGACACATGCAAACACACACACACACTGACACACACACACACACACACACACACACACACACACACACACACACACACACACACACACACACACACACACACACACACACCAAGTGTTCGTGGACCTTTTCCTAAAAATGCTTTTTTTTATAAACGGGACTTCAAAACAGGTTATTTCTACGAAAATCTCAGTAATGAATTTTAAGATTAATGCAATACCTTCTCTGCCTACTAGTATGTGGTAGAGAAAATAACAAAGAAACATTAATTCATGTAGACGTGATAAAACACACAAATCTCTGCTGATGTCTGATTAATGCAAGTACGAATACATGTTATTCTAATGCGCATGTGTGGATTAGCACCGGTTGCCAGTCAAAATCAATACTTGATATTTGCTATGTACTGGTTCCGTAAGGATCACAACTTTGAACGCCTGAACACAGTACGAGGGCCCAGCTATTTTATTGGAACACAAACCAGTCAAGTCCACTCAGACTCTCAGGGGTTCTCGCTGAAACAAACTAATGAAAACGAAATAATTTCTACAGACGTATTATTTCAATCTCAAAGCATTTCGGGTAGGATTTGTCATTTTATACATGAAATATTTACCATCGTGAATTGCCATGATATGTAACGCGGAAAACTTTTGTAAAGATGAATGTTTTCTTTGATATATCCCACCTAACAGAAACAACTGTACAGTTTTATTGTTTACACTGTAAATCGAGCATTTTGAGAATTAATTGTTATTTATGGGACTTGCAGGGAAAGCGATGTTTATTAGCGAGTGAAAAATTTGAACGACCGTGGTGTTAGCGCCGAGGGCTTAAATTTCATGATAAACAACAAACCTCGCTAGCCCCATACGTAATTTTATCCGTTACCTAAGAAAAAGTCGGCTTGTGTTATGGATTATAAAATAATAAAGTGTATTTCTGTACATTGTAGATGTTGTTTGTTCGTTTCTTGTTTTTCACATTATGGATTATAACGTACTAAAGTATATTTCTGTACATTGTAGATGTTACTTGTTCGTTTCTTGTTTTTCACATAATTAAACAAAATTGAACATCGGACTAAACCATCTACCAGGTAATCGGTAGTCAAAGAGATTATAACTAGGATCCAGATTTTTAGACACTATATTCCTTCATTTTTTTATTTATTTATTTATTCCTTCATTTTATTTATTTATTTATTCCTTCATTTTATTTATTTATTCCTTCATTTTATTTATTTATTTATTTATCTATTTATTTATTTATTTATTTATTTATTTATTTATTTATTTATTTATTTATTTATTTATTTATTTATTTATTTATTTATTTATTTATTTATTTATTTATTTATTTATTTATTTATTTATTTATTTATTTATTTATTTATTTATTTATTTATTTATTTATTTATTTATTTATTTATTTATTTATTTATTTATTTATTTATTTATTTAGTGATTTTACGTCCTCCAACGTTGTCATATCGGACGGTGAATCAAATGGGTGAAATGATGCTCAAATGTGTCGAGGGTTCATGGAGCTTTGAGCTACCTGACATTCGTCTTTAAGGATAAGGGAAACCCCCGGAGAAACCTTATCCAGTTAACTCACCCTGACCGAGTTTCGAACTCGGGACCTCTTGAACGTAAGGCAGACATGCTACCATCTACGCTACCGAGGCGGGCTTCCTTCATTTTAGGTTTTTTATTTGTTTAAAATAGTTTTTTTTAAGTTTTCCTTTATTAAAATAGGTTTTTTTTGTTTTTCTTTATTAAAATAGATTTTAGGTCTTTTTATTAAAATAATTTTGAAAATGTTTTGTTTTTTTATCAGTACATATACTTATAATTTTTCTTTTCTGCTACTTATTTGTAAGATTTATTTATTAACTTATTTCACAAAAGTACCCATACGTTGTCAAAGATATTCCTCAAAGAATGCACAAAATAGAGTTTACTGTTTGCTTTGTAGGTTATTTTTGGCATTGCAGCAAAGAATTACAAACATAACTAAATGTTCTGGAGTAAACGATTTTCTGTTGTCACGTAACACATTCTTTTATGACGAAAACGTTCTTTCAACAGAACATGACGTCATTGGAGCGTAGACCATTGATGGGAGTGGAGCAGGTGCTAGAGATAGCTTTCTTATATAATTTTCTCCCCGCAATACTGAGTTTATGATTTTCATGTCTTCACAACCAGAATTTCGTTGAATAATCTTCTGCAGCCTCCCACTGGTCCAGGTATTTGTTTTCTCGAAACATTGTGAATATCTAGAGCTACTTTCAGTGGCAAAGTTGTACTTTCCAACCGGAGAATAGCTTTTGGTATAAAACCAAAATGCATGTTAATATAAGCAAGAGAAGATGCAAGAGTGCGGCACTCAAGTGATCTCTCAGCGTTGGTAATGCAGGAAGCTTCTGTTTCATCTAATTCATTGACGACATTTGTAATGTCCTTTAAGTGCTTGCCACAGTAAACGGCAGCAGACAGCCAAGTTCCCCAATATGTAAGCATTAGCTCAGGTGGAAGAGGGGTTGTCCGTACTTTCTTTTTGAACGATTGTATACGTGTTGGAGCTTTTGAGAAAACCTTCTTGACCGAAGAGCTTCGGGAGAGCAGAATTTTAAGCTCGGTCGGACTGATTTACAGTTACATCTTTTGCTTATTGAGCCGAATGTCATTTAAGGATGCATTTCACCTCTTTTGGTAATTTACTCTCGAATATGACCTTCCAAATTAACTTTGAAAATGGGAAAATAACATTCTTCGTTTCAAAAAGGGAGAGTAGCTATTTAGGTTATTTTAGGTATCAGAACCTCATTTAGGTTCTTTTAGGTGAAATTAGGTTGAAACCTAAAAATCTGGCCCTTAATTATTGTACAATGTCTTTGATACTATGTTAGAGTAGACGTTTCTGATGAATAATGTGTTTTTATCTCGTAAATGCTGACTTTATTCTTCTCCTTGACCTACTATATTGACACTTTGCAGGGATTGTTCATGTCTATCAGTAAACGATCTACTTTTCAGCAACAAAAGTATCTCGTATGGGGGCGGATAATCACAGTTTTATTCAGAAATTGTACTATGAAAATGCAAAATTTTTATTATCAGAATGATGTACAAAGACTCTTCAATAAAGAATGATCACATTTTTTTGACAACGTACCTTTATTCATCCTCATAATTTTGATGGTCCTTCTCAAAATAATCTCCCATGAATGCGATGAATTTGTCCCAGGTTTCTGCTAGTCTTCAAAGGCATGCTGGAAACCACTTTTTTGAGAGATATTTCAAAATCGCCTCCGCAGCCTTCACCACTGCTTCTGATGATGGATAATGTCTCCCACGAAGGCGTTTCTTCAAGTTAGGGAATAGAAAAAGGTCACATGGGGCTAAATCCGGACTATAGGGAGGGTGAGGGATGCACGTTGATTTTTGCAACATATTCAGCAGCAACATTGGCAATATGCGACCGCGCATTATCGTGGTGCAGCATCCAGCCTGCTTCACGGAAATGTGGTCTTTTGCGACTGATATGGACTTGCAATGTTTTCAGGACATCCCCGTAGTATTGTCCAGTTACTGATGTGTGTGCAGGTACAACATGCTGATAAACCATTCCATGACTATCAAAGAATGAGATGATCATAGCTTTCCCAGCAGAAGCAAACACTTTTGCTTTTGGGGGTTGGTGATGAAGGAGATTTCCACACTGAGCTTTGCTGTTTGCTTTCAGGATCAAAATGATGTAGGCAAGCTTCACCAGCAGTGATTACGTTTGAAAGAAACTCCGGATCCTCCTCTAACACCAACTTTAACTGCATGCAGACCTGCATGCGAATGTCCCTTTGTTCGGGAATCAACAGTCTTGGAACCCATCGCACACAAACACGTCTCATTTGTAATGTTTCCGTTACCAACGTGTGGGTGGCACCCAATGAAATGTTCAGTATTTCAGAAAGTGATCTTAAAGTAATTCGTCGATCCCGCTCTCACAATGGCAGCGGTAGTGTTGATGTTTTCTTCCGTAGGAGCACTAAATGGAGCACCGGGTCCACCTTCCTTTGAAATTGATTGTCTCCCCTCTTTAAACATTTAAAACCACCTTCGAGCTGTGCATTAGGGAAGAACAGACTCTCCATAGGCCTTCTGTAACATTGTATAGGCATCAACTGAAGATTTGTTGAGAGGAAAGCAGAATTTCAAAGCCGCACATTGTTCCTCGCGTGTTACCTCCATTGCAGCAGTAGGCGATACTGATCATATCTGAACTTGCCTGGTTCTCACAGGCGGTAACCAGGAGTACAAACAATGAAACTACTAGGGCGTATTTGTTTCACATTAAGCTAACAGAATATAATAAGACTAAATTGTAGTGCGAAAAATTATGACCGTAAACAAATTGTGATCATTCTTTATTGAACAGCCCTCGTAATATCCGCATTACAGAAGTCATGTAACGAATTATTCTATACAATGCACATAGCGAAGGTTTGGACGTTTCAATTATCTTCCTTGAGGTCATTTAGAATGTAAAAATTACATAAATTTTATGTAAATTTTAGCGACGTACTTTTATGATGATTGTCGTTATATAATGACCTTATTGCTATTAGATTCCTGTTCTTCATAATAAGTATAAATTGCAGGTTTAAATGTTTAAACATAATTGAGTACATAGGATAAAGTTTCCATTAAAAAGAAGTTTCCGGATAGAATACTTTTAATCTCTACTAATATTACTATAGAGAGAACATTTGTGTGTTTGTACATGTAGGAATTTACAAACCCCTCAACCGATTTTGATGATTCTTTCACCACCGAGAAGTGCAAATCCTTCCCGCAAGCGTAGTGCGTAAAAATCTTCAAATTTCATTTTATAAATTAGTAACATTAAAGACAATTTACAAAACCCTTGCAGTACTTCTCTCTCCATGAGCGAGCGAGGTGGCACTGTGGCGGTTACGTATACGGCTAGCATACGGGAGGTCCTAGGTTCGATATCCACCACCAACTTTCCTGACCAATGGGAATGTTGGAAAGGTTTATTATATCCCCCGAATTTCTTTTCCCTCCATTTTACTTCACTTCTCCTTTCATTCTCCTAGGCTGTTTCAGGGTTGTAAACGTTGGTGGAAGTTTCGGCGTTGCTCTCTTTAAACCTTCGTCCACCGGATGGAATTCGGTGTCCGAGTACCCGGATGTGAAACCCTGCATAAGGGAGAGGGGTGTTAGTTGTACGAGCTGCCATCGGGGAGTTTTAATCTGTTAACTGTAGAGACCAGCTCTCTATTGTCGTGTCTCCCAAGTCCGGCCGCCCTCTTTTTCCTCTCACCTCACCCCACAGGATGTCCCTCAGGGGCATAGGTGCGAAAGATCTTCCATAGGTCGAAATGTAAAGTTCCCCCTCCAAACCCTGTCATATCTGTACTCTCTCTCTCTCTCTCTCTCTCTCTCTCTCTCTCTCTCTCTCTCTCTCTCTCTCTCTCTCTCTCTCTCTCTCTCTCTCTCTCTCTCTCATGTATCTATTTCATATCGTTTTAACTACGTGGCAATATGGCAAACCCCTGTATCTGAATACAAACACATGGAGTTACAAAAGAACGTGTTTGTAAAGAATTTAAGTTTAGAATGCCATGGAATTGAAAGTAATTGCTCTTCCACATGATTCTTCCCATAATATGAAAGAGGGAGACAAAATGAGAGGAAATGGGAGAGAGGAGAGCAGTGGTAGAAGACACACCACTCCAGCATTCAACCAGGGAAAACCCACGGAAAATACCTATAGTCATAGACGGTGGCCATCAAGGATCGAACCTGAACTTTTCGATCCAAACGGCGTTACCGTAGAGCTGTTTCTCTCTCGCTCTCTCTGTGTGTATGTGTCCCTACCCAGCCAAGGCGGACCCGGGGATAGAGCCCCCACCCCGCCGCAAGTGGCACAGGCAACTGGCATCAGCAAAGGCAGGCGCCCGCCATGTGCGCACTGATGACGACAATTTGCACACCAATGGACACGAGTGATAGACGCAGCCGTAAGGCTAAGAAGCATATATTAATTTCATTAACCAATAGTTATTATACACTATATACATCAATTAAGCTTGACCGTTACCTCTAGATGCTATACTATATTGTAACGGGGAGCGCTGAAACACCCTGTGAGCAGCTGGCAACGGAAGACAGGGGAGGCTCGGTTAGCCACGCCTTTCCCTCGTTTGTCTTGTAGTGGTGACAGACTTGTGGTTAGGGGAAAACATGACTGGTCGCCTGTTTTTTTCTCTACACCTGTTTCTCGACCTTTCGTTTACTGGAACATTCTCCTGGTCACTAGAAACCGGCGATATTCCGATATAAAGAGGGTTACAGACAGACGGAGTTCAGTTCAGTTCAGTTGTTGGTTGTGTTGGTCAATCAGTTGGTTAGTGAGTGTGAGCGAGGAGACAGTCGCAGTTCTTGGTGTAAGAGTTAGTCAGTGACGTGTTAATGAACGGAAAGGGTTGTGCAACGGAAGACTGTACGTAACTTTGAATGTGTACCGGAGCTTACGTAACCGCGAGTACAGTGAAATTGTAACGGACGAACTGGTAAATTGTAATTGTGTGCAGCAAGTAATTTTGTGTAATTGGCAAGTGTTAAACTGTAAGTCGGTGGAAATAAAGAACATTGTTGACTGGTGTAATTGGACTTTTTATTCCACGAACCCACAAAGTCACACTGGTGTCAGGAGTGGGATAACAAAAGTCACACTGGTGTCAGGAAGCGGGAAAACAACATCACCGAACATTACAACAATGGAGGCAGCATTAGAAAAGATTTTAGCGGAACTGAGAGAAATGAAGACGGCAACTGAAAACCTCGCTGCAAAAACAGAAGCGGCAAAGAACAGCCTAACAGAGAAGCTGGAGACTAGAAATAACCTGGCCGCGGAACTGAAACTAATCAGGACGGCTAGGGAGAACATCACCGAGAAGATGCAACAAATGAAGGCCGAGTTAACCACAGAAATGAGAGCAGCGAACGGCAGTCTGGCCACGGAAATGAAGGCGGCGAACGAGGCTCTCGCCGCAAAGTTTGAGGAACGTTTGGCCGGCGTGAGGGATGACGTCGCGAACCTGGGCAAACGGAAGGGTCAAGTAGACGACCGCCTTAATGATTTAGAGGAAAAGGGCGAAAACATCGCAAAACCCCTCACCCGCCTGACGGAGGAAAACCGGCCTTATGTGTGGACGGAGGACGCCGAAGACGCTTTCCAGCACCCGAAGGGGACCCTGTGCAGTGCTTCAATTCTGGGTTTCCCACAACCGGGTGGCGCCTTCATTGTGGACACCGACGCTAGCGACCATTGCATTGGAGGTGTCCTATCGCAGATCCAGGACGGCCATGAGCGCACAAGAGTGGAAGAGAAGGAGCGTGCCGCAGCAGTCCGAGTAGTTGTGGCAGTGCCTGCTGAAGGCTGGGATAGCGCAGGCCTGAGGAGGGAGCAGCTGGCGGACGCAGACTTGGGGCCACTCTTGAGGGAAGTGGACGCAGGGACGAGGCTAACCTGGGAGGACATCGCACCGAGGAGCGCCACCTACAAGTCGCACTGGGCCCAATGGGACTCGTTGAAGACCAGAGTGGGCGTGCTGTTCCGGGTATGCGAGTCACCCGATGGGAAGGCGCAGAGAGGACAGTTGGTACTTCCCCGGAGTAAGGTGCCGAAAATCTTGGAGGAAGTGCACGCCGGTACTTCAGGAGGACACCTGGGAGCGAACCGAATGATTCACAAACTACGGCAGCGCTACTTCTGGCTGAGACTCCGAGCAGATGCTGGTGGTACACCTGGACCGCCTCGCACGCTACGATGGGGCTGTTCGAGGGCGAACAGCTTTGAGAAGGGAGCAGTGTAACGGGGAGCGCTGAAACACCCTGTGAGCAGCTGGCAACGGAAGACAGGGGAGGCTCGGTTAGCCACGCCTTTCCCTCGTTTGTCTTGTAGTGGTGACAGACTTGTGGTTAGGGGAAAACATGACTGGTCGCCTGTTTTTTTCTCTACACCTGTTTCTCGACCTTTCGTTTACTGGAACATTCTCCTGGTCACTAGAAACCGGCGATATTCCGATATAAAGAGGGTTACAGACAGACGGAGTTCAGTTCAGTTCAGTTGTTGGTTGTGTTGGTCAATCAGTTGGTTAGTGAGTGTGAGCGAGGAGACAGTCGCAGTTCTTGGTGTAAGAGTTAGTCAGTGACGTGTTAATGAACGGAAAGGGTTGTGCAACGGAAGACTGTACGTAACTTTGAATGTGTACCGGAGCTTACGTAACCGCGAGTACAGTGAAATTGTAACGGACGAACTGGTAAATTGTAATTGTGTGCAGCAAGTAATTTTGTGTAATTGGCAAGTGTTAAACTGTAAGTCGGTGGAAATAAAGAACATTGTTGAGTGGTGTAATTGGACTTTTTATTCCACGAACCCACAAAGTCACAATATAATGATGACGGCCCCAGACTGATTTTTATGTCACCTGCATGTTATGTTCAGTAGCATAGATACAACTTGAACCACCCGTACACCGGGACAAGGAGACTTAGATTAGACTACTAACGACGTAAGCGCTATGCGCAGACCTGATTACATCCAGAACGCGAGGCACATCGCATAAGATTACCAATTATGGAAAGGTGGACATCAGGGTCCTGTGATCATGACATCTCCCTCCCCAATACACCATAGCGGTTCGCCGCATAGAAATAACCGACATCTTGAGTCTGGGTGCTTAATGAGGGACCAGCAAAACATCGCCAGGGCTGCTGCCCTAGGTAGTGGAGGGTTTTTAGTAGGTATTCTGCAACGGTGCACTCCACCTAGGCAGTGGGTAAATTCCATTTTTCCTTCCACGTTAAAAAAAAAGTGTATGTATGTGTGTATGCGTGTGTGTGTGTGTCGTTCAGGCACTTAACAATAATGCTGAACTGGGGGCACTGTCATAACAGGCACAGTGGATGCGTTGGTCGTAAGTAAATAACGCTACCAATACATGCCTTGAAGACGGTCAGGATCTAGCTACCAACAAAGCAGCATAAAACAGAATTAAATCTGCTTATAACATGTGATGGCAACATATTTTAAGAACTCTCTAATATTAATATTTTGATCTGTTTCCTTTTGTCATAAAATAGCCGACTATATTAAATAATTACACAAAGAAACATCAGTGTCCAGCTAACATTAGTTTTTATAATTAACAACACTGAATGGGTTTGTATGCCACAACGATGTTGCTCCAATTTAAGACAGAATTTCTGGGTTAGAATGAAAATGCGATTCTGTACCTGACACGTTGAGGCGACTTCTGCCAAAGGTTCTCTGCGTAAAAATGCCGCTGTCCCCCAATAGATGTGGCTGCGTCCTGTCCTAGGGGATGGTGCCAATGTTTCGGTTCGCGCAGTGTCTCAGTCTGAGCTTTTGCTAAGATCCGGAGTCTCAGAATCTGGCTTTAGATAGCTAGATTTTGAATTAGTTTGGTTTTTAAATAGCTAGTTATCCTGTTAATTGTTTACTGGATACCAGTAAAATATTAATTTAGGTAGTTTTGTTTTATTTCATTAAATATTTTTGTAGATGAATATATTTTGTTATATGAATAAAAAAGGATAATGATTTTAAAACGTGAGTAAAAATAAGTTTTGTTTTCAAGGTAATAGTATGATTGTATATTTATTTTATTATTTTGTTGTGTTCTTTTTAATATTATCTGTAGAAATATTTTGTAAAGTTATAAAAAGTTAAATAAAGGTAGAGGTTTGGAATATTTATACCCTGACATAAGAAATTAGGTGCCGGAGTATGGTATTGCAGATTTTTATTTATTTATTTTTAGTCTCAGGATGAGCGATTCCTTTATATGTTGTCCACGGCTGCTGCAATCGAAGCATGAATACCCCTTACCAAGGGTTTCAAAAGGGAACTGCAACTAATTTACTAAATAAAACGAAATAATCGTTCAACTTCTTTTAAATATTCCAATTTTTAATTCAATATTAAGTTAACAAAAACGCGTTGTAACATAAATTTATGAACAACTTTATAAACGTTTCCTTAACAATATTGACTCAAAATTGAGTTCCCTCACACTGATAAGGTTTCGCTTCTTAACTCGACGACGTCCATACACAGTATGACGCTAACTCTAGATGATCTGAAATTATTGAAATTGCCGTTGCTAAAGAAATTCAATAAATTTCTCTTTGGTTCACATCTTCTTCGGTGAACCACTTTCATTAGCATATTAAGAAATTTACATAATATTTTTTAAATAATAGTTAAATAATTTAGCATTCAAATAACATTTTTTTTTATAATTTTAGACTACCATTATCGTCGTTAAACAAATGAATAATATTCTTTTTTCTTTGTTTCTACCTACTCAATCACAAGTTTGCCTTCAATTGTTTCTCAATCTCGTTCACTTTCCATTAAAGTTTTTAATAGTTTCCAATGAATTATCTTCTTAATACGTTTAAAATAACAAAATTGAACTATAAAAATGGTTAGGGGTTTAGAATAAAAAATAAAGGTAACAAATTTTGAAGCAATATAATTACCTCACGATGCTCTGCCAATTTGAAGCAGCAAGTTGTGTTGCATCAATCTCGTAATCTAAGTTTGACACATTTAATACTTATTTTCACTTTAATCGAGAAGTTACCAACCAATGGAAACTAATATATACAAATATCCTGAATTAACATATTTGAATCTTATGCTGCGTGATAACATGTGATTCTATCACTGAGGCAAGAAATGACGCCTGATTCAGCTAAGTATTGCCTCCTCGGCGACCAGTCCAGAAGTGTTCAAGATTCTGCCCAGAATATCCTACTCAGCTGCCAAAATTCTCCTAATCACCTCCCCTTTTGCTAATGACTGTACGAGCCCCCACTACTAGCTTCTAATACCATGTTACCACTTCATTTCTACATTATTGAAATTTTCTGCTTTCCATCCTAAAGTCTCTCTATAAACTTCTAAGAAGTGCTCTCACATATTCCAGGTATTCCAAGCTAGCCTGCTACCTAATCTGGCAACTTTGGATAGTAACTTTACTCTCTATAATGTAACCTATCTAACCACTTCTCCGAGCTGGCTAACAACCAGGCGTCGCTAATTACCTTTCTTAATGACATCTTACCCCAGCCAATCTTCACACATAGTAGTAGTAGTAGTAGTAGTAGTAGTAGTAGTAGTAGTAGTAGTAGTAGTAGTAGTAGTAGTAGTAGTAGTAGTAGTGGATTATTCGGAGGGGATTCGGCACGTCAACCAGACGAGATCTATTGTACCTATGCCCCAAGGGAGGGAGGGTGAGAGGAAACAGAGGCGGCTGATCCCAAGGAGTCACTACAGTACAGAGGGCGAGGTCCCTACACTTAACCAGATAGAAATTCCCCGGCGGTGGACTTTGAATACCCGCTATCCTATCTGCCGTGGCCCCGAGACAGCGCAGAGTACTCCTTGCAGGTTTGCACAACTGGCATCCTGCCTGAAGCGTTGCTGAATCGGCCCACTAGGCCGGCTCGGAAACCGAAGTCTGTCCCGCCGGAGGGGAAAGTGTTTTCCTCAGAGCATATCATCCCGCCATGCACCGCCGAGACTCCCGCCTACACTTCTACCCTGAAAGAGACCAGCAGATGATAGATGGTATGAAATGATAATGGAGATGAAATGGAGTGACAGAAAATTCGGGCATGTAACCTACCCAGCATTCGCCTAGCAACCCGGAGAAAAAATCCATGGGCTAGGTAGGTTGACCACGGGAATCAAACCCGGGCCTCCCAAATGCGGGCAACAGACGAAACCACCTGAGCGATCGCGCTCAGTAACTGTACTCATAATTGACTGCCAAACCTACAATCCTATAACATTTAACGAATGCACAAAATATTCACAGTTAATTTTATTATTAATTTATTTTACTGATCTATAATTTCTGTATCAACACAAAACATTATTTTCTCTAATGGTCACAGACTATGCGTGTTTTCAAAAGTAGAGGAGATAAGCATCTCCATATTCATCTGTTTCATTCTAATTCGTTGTATAATTGCGATCTCTGTATTGTGTGAACATTATTAGATTTGTTGTTATTAATTAATTACGGTACCAGAGAGAATGCAAATGTGTTTAAGATGTCACCTAATGTAGTTTTTCAACAAATTACTCAACCATTCCAACTTATAATAACTCCTTTATACGTACAGCATTTCCAAAAGTGGAAAACTGTTGGGGTAGGGGGAGGGAGGTTAAGAAAGCCAAAGATTCTTTCAATGCTTCACAGCCTTTTGCATAAATAACATAGGATATCCTACATCAGTGTATAGTAAATTGAAATTCTTCTTATTTCTGAACGTTCTTTAACTACTGTGATTCTCAGCGTCCCAATGGACTTGAAAGATTATCTAATTTTGCCCACACATCTTTTTGTCACACTTGACGTTGTTTTACGCGTCCTTAGTTTACGACATGGAACCTTAGGTTTTACTTCTCTTCCGAAGAAAGCCATGCTGGGTATTTTTACGCCCGAAAAAATCCATTGCTCTCTGCCGGCTTTGAAACCACCGCCTTGAATACTAGAGGCTAGCATGTCGCCCGAAGGACGACGGAAGAACAGAGGGCTCCGTTTGCCCAACTCCCATGGTTCTTTCTGGATGAAGACCTGCGTCTACGACTAGCATTATCCATAAATAGATTCCAAATATATATTATCAAGTTAGGGTATTCTTAAGCTTCTTATCATCCTGTTGGACTTTGGGGGTCAGATAGTCTTCCACTGGAAACACAACAGATGACACAGGTTCTTCCATATATCCAGTCCCAAATAGGATACGACGGCGCAGTCAAAGAGTCTATGTTATAAGGTTTCCACTGCAGAACATCTATTCAGGATATTAAACATAGCTCTAACACCTATCAGAATTTGTCTGCTCTGGAACAACTCATTGACAACAAAGCATATTGCAGCTCTCATTGTGTTCGGGGTAGAACAATGGCGGCAGCCATAATATGTTTCTAAAAATAAGCAGTTCAAAGGCTAGCGTCTGATTTTCTGGTGTGGGCAGATTCGCAAAGGTCTTCCACCACTGGCAAAATTCACGTGGGCGCTTACCTGGAACACGGGACTGCTCTGCCCACTCAGTAATCAATAAATGGAGGTGAACACACAGAGTGTGACTGTACAAATGTTAATACGGCATGGGAATCAAAAACAGATAAACTGTATGAAAAGTAAATAGCAGACATAATAAAAAATAAAACTGTAAGTAGCCTGTAATAAATAACATAATCTGTTGTACGAAATATTGTAAAGGGGCGTTGATCAGACAGTGAGCTAGCAAGGTTAAGATAATTATCAAAAATCTTCAGCAGCATGGAACTGGAAAGTAAAGGCATATACGAGTCACAAGGACTGAAGAGTGAAGCGGGTGCAGGTAAAGAGCAATTTCAGGAAGGGACAGGAATAACAAAACGTTGGCTTAAGTGTCAGTTCTTAGAGGGGGGGGGGGGGGGGGGAGAAGAGAGATGGGGATGATAACAAAAAGAGACAGAATACATATAATCCTTCGTAAACGTCAACAGAAGCCTATCTACAGAAAAATTAGCGATATCCATTCTGACACTCCAAGTGGAAGACCAATCAGCGGCGTGAATGTGCATGTTAGGGCATTTTTGTGTATAAAGCACAAAACTTTTAAGCAATCCTCCCCATTTATATTTGTAAAGTCTGTCTACTCAACGAAAGTGCACGGCGGCCGCTTTCTTTGAGGAACCCTCATAATCGTTTTACAACATGAACCCTCCTCCTGACGGTCCTATCTACAATGTTGCAACATTTTAACATCACCGTCTTGCACCTAATGAAAGAGAATAACAGGAAGTTGGAATTTTGGCAACTGAGACTCCACGCGGAGTAGACATGCAACTGTAATTTTCAGAAAATCTGGGTTGCTATTGGTCCCCAACGTCAGTGTTCCAGTTCTGAAGTGTGGAGATAGATTTATGACGGTCATTAGCGGGCTGGGATGTCAGCTCCTTTGTGGTCCCTTTGACTGGGAACTGCACACACGTTGGCTAAACAGACTTTACACTCGACTTTGTGACTGGAGTTCTAGCAGGTAAGATGTATTGTGGAGGGAGGAGGAGGACGATGAGCTTAGCTTCCCAGTGATTTTTGAACATCGTAGATGTCGGGAAAACTGAATTAAAAGTATAGACACTGTTATCATTAACAGATGCTAGCCGCTCTTACATATCAGCGTTTTCACAAATTGAATAAATTCAAGTTAATGGTCAAACATATGGTAGTCTTCTCCCACTCTTCAAAAAAATTCGGTTAGAGATAGACTTAAGATTGCAGCATTTTACACAAGGGAGAAGAGAGCAGAACATGAACCCAGAGATGACCATATGACCACGTGAGCACCGCACGAAGCTCAACGTAACACCAGGCTCTCTTTTCCCGATCTGCTATATTTATTGGAAGCCGTAGTTGGTCCCTGGGGAATCGAAATGCAGCTCCAGAGCACAGAAAATACCAATAAGGCATTCAGTCCCATGTAAAAAAGAATAGCGCAATAAATGATGAAAGCTAGGCAATGTACCAAGTCCCACTGTGTGCGTAAGTGTGCACATCAATACACTTGAAAAAAAACTTTGTGTGTAATAACCCGCTGCTGTAGTAAGTTCGTCACTTTATTATTCCAAGTACTGCCATTGTTTCGAAACCAATACATTAAGATCTTCGTAAGACTTAGTCCTCATACTGAGATTTGACACTATGGTTGAACAATGTGGGGTTCGACTTCAGTCACAATTGAAAACAATCCATACAATCCAGAATCGAGTCCTCCTTCCGTTAGCGGATGCACTTGATATATTCTCAACAATCATAACCTAAACACTCCAACAGTGGATTTCACCTTTCACTCCTGTTATACTACACTTCCTAATGAATTACTGAGCAGCATCCTAACTCACCTTTAAACCTTCGAAGACTGATCAGCAAACGACATTCAGATTTTCTGTGAGGCAAACAATGCTCGTACTATAAGTTATAAGAATAGTCACTGGGCTACAATTTCAACGTGTTTTCTTTGTGTGTGTGTGTGTGTGTGTGTGTGTGTGTGTGTGTGTGTGTGTGTGTGTGTGTGTGTGTGTGTGTGTGTGTGTGTAATTTGCATCCTCCAACGTTAAGTCATGTCGGACGATGAATGAAATGAATTAAATGATACTCAGTCCATAGAGCTTAGAGTAACCAGACATTTATCTTTCAGGATAAGTGCAAGTACCCGGGAAACAGCTTATCTAGTTAATTCACCCTGATCAACATTCGAACTCGGGACCTCTTGAAGGCATGTATATGTTTTATATATTATTGTACCGTTATGGCAGAATTTTTTATATTACACATATAATAACATTTACTGAACTAAAGCAAAAGAAACGTTCCTGTTCCCTATGTGCAAGTGTCCTGCTCATTTTTGGAACTACTGACCGAATGGAAGGTATATGAGCGAGATCAGACTGGGAGCACTGATTCCTCAGCCGCTGGCGAGTACTGAAGAACAAAGAACTGTTAACCATTGAACACACAAGTGCAGACGCAAGAGTAAGCAGATCCAAATCCTGAAACGATGAACGAGGAACAAACGAATCGATTCACTCCCACCTGTGGCGCACACTGTCCTTCAACCAAGAATATAAATACTAACTTCCGATCTTGAGACGCGCAGATTTTAGTAATTGCTTCGAACATCGGGCACGGAATGGTAAAGATGGAAGCCGAACATTCCGCGAGCACATTCCATCATTTGTACGCTGCTTGATAATTGGATTTGTACTCTTCGGAAACTGGGGATGGACCTCTATACTATCGATACTCTCGATCTTTGATAGTATCGAAGTATGTATAATACTTTCAGATGAACCTTCGGCACTGCTACATTTTTAAGGTTTGCATTATTGAATGTTGTTTATGCTAGATAAGGAATGAAAGAAGTTAAGGCTTCACGTTATTGCCTATAACTAGGGGTATTCATATTTAGCATTTTGAAATCATAAATTTAGCATTTTGATTTAACATTTAGCGTTTTATAGTATTTATCACATTTACAATTTAACATTTTATAGCATTTCAAAAAGGTTTAATTTTAGTTAATTTTGTAAATGATGAATATTAACATTATTTATATGAGATCTAAAACATATTTATGGAATGTGATACCGAAATTAAGAATTGCAATGAGTAAAGAATCGTAATGGATTTCAAAGGAGTATTGTATATTTGTTACGACACGAACAGGTGCAGTTGGTTGAGTTGTGTAACAAAAGACAACGGGTGAAACAGAATGCTAAAGGGTAAGCACTTAACTCTGTTTGAAAAGGTGTTCTTCGGGTCCTTAATAATGACATGAGTGAGACTAATAATCACAATGGGCAAAATAGTCTCAAAGGAAATCCTTGTGTGAAAAGACAGGGCTTCAGAAGTGAAAGTTACACACCTACGCATAGCTGTGAGGACACTCAGTTCGGGCTTGGAGCCGATTAAGAAAGTCATCGCCTCTGTCTTGGTCGAAAGCAGACCAGAAGTGATGAGAGAAGATATTTGTCAGTTCATATGTACGTGAAGAACGAATTAAGTATTATCGAGTAATAAGCATTCCACATACAGTAACTCTAAACAGTGATATTGGTAACTCTTGGTCGGCAACTTCAAGTTTGATGTAATGATAAAAAGAAGAAGTCATTAAACCAGTTGGAAACGGGCATTCCAGTGTCATTAGAACCATCCTTCTCATACATACCCATGCATACCCTGGGAGAAACCTCATTGCCTAACCCTGAGCTACCCATATTATTCGTTACAAACTGGAGCGTCAAAGTGGAATTGTGCGCCACATTTTTATTCGCTTCAGGTGTTATTAATGACAGTGAGTTAAAAGTGCATAAAAAGTCATTTTATTTTACATTAATATATGTAGACTAAAGTAATACACGGAAGTATAGAACAAGTTGAGACAAGCTAAAGCATACTGCATAACACAAAAAGATAAATGCCTACTGATGTAAAACTAGCACAATAAAAAGAAAATTCTCAAAATTAGTCTCGCACTTACTGACGTGATCTACGCATAGAATGAATGAAAGTTGCGCGTAAAACAAAACAGAACAATGAAAATCGGTACTTTGGCGACTGAGAACTCCAACTGGAATTAACATGTGTTTATCCCTTCCTTAAAATTAGGAGTGCTATTGGTTTTCAGAGACAAGGATTGAAATTTTCCGTTAACTGGGTTGTGAAGATAGATTTATGACAGTCACTAGGCGTCCTAAGAGGGGTCTCTTTTGTAAAACAATTGAACTCCCTTCAGTACCAAACATACCTCGTATGGGCAATGGTGGAACAATAGGCTCATTTAGCGGGAAGGGTTGCTTTCCACATTCCAGAAGAGTGGTCATTTAGTTTATAACTTTCTAAAAATGTAAAGGTTCTACAGGCTCTTCAGCTAAAGTTTCCAGAATAAACAACATTGGTAAAAAGTAACTACTTGGGAAAATGTTCTATTTCGCATTTATATCGCATTTTGAGTCAATTTCGCACCTTATCGCGCTATGTCGCATTTGCGAAAAATCACCACCCCTACCTAAAACGTATCTCCAAAGAGTTGCTGGAATACAGTAGCGAAGCGTGCAATGAAGTGCTGGAAGCGCCGCTTCCCCAAGAATTTCAGGAGAAAAACAAGAAAGTTCCAGCCAAATAATATTTTATTTTCTCTGGATACATTTTCAAAATTTATTCGCGGACTTCCGCGGCGCTGCAGATAATTTTACAGTTGCTTAGATTCGAGTGACCAGTTTCGCGAGCTCATTCAATACTGGATATTTCTGTATTTACGCATTCGTAACCTTGAATACCATGCTTCTTAGGTTTCCGGAAGCAATTGCAACTCTTTGATAGTTTGGAAACACTGAGAGATTTTGTCACGTGAAGTCTCTGCAGCGTGTGAAGAAAAGTTTATTTTTTTGTTTTATTTTGTTTTATATGACGCTTTTAAACATAACTGTAAGTATAGTTCAATAGCATCAACAATAGTATTTCACGTATATTGGTATTTAGTGGTGATAAATAGGAAATCCTTGTGAAGTTTTAATTTATTAGCAAAAATGTGTGTATTACATAAATACTTTCACCATTTTATGCTAACAGTGTGGGCCAGCTGTATGAAAAATTTGAACGTCTGAGTGGAGAGGGCAAGCAGCAATACGTCAGTCTTGAATTAAAGAAGGGCCTACGTATGACTGTACAATAGAAAGAGTACTAAAGAGTAGCTTTATTTCTTTGAGACATTACTCTCTCTCTCTCTCTCTCTCTCTCTCTCTCTCTTATGTTAATGAAAATTATTATTTGGAGCTTCCCTTGCTTTGAAAGTCACGCGTCACCACTGATTGTAGTTCTTGGTAACTTTTCTCTCAGTGAACGGGTGCAACTTCCCACATACTTTTCTGCCTAAAGGAGGCAGTGAAGAAAGAGCAGATGTTCTCATGTAACATGCAGTGTTAACTGAACTGCGAATGAAACTAATTTAGCTCACACGCCAAATCACGTTTCTGCAGTAGCACAGCTTGGTGGCTCAATCTCGGCTTCTACATTTACCTATTCTTTAATATGTGAACTAGCAAAAACAAATGAGAACTCATGATGTGAGATAATATAGCGCATCTATTTCTTTTTTCCTTTCATTTGTTAGTTTGTGTACGTCAGTCAAACTCGGACACAACAATATCTTACAGCAAATACGTATGCTTACATGTGTGTGAATGCTGATACCGAAATTATTGTATCCAGAATTAAAGAATAATGATAGACGTAAAAGGAATGTTGATTCTTTGTGAGACCAAGCCCCAAGGCCAGTTTAGTTGGGGAAACTGTTTATAACAATGCCATGAATGAAAGGAACCTTAGAAGGTTTCTAAAGGAATTGTCACTTGACATACATGAATAGGGTATTCTTCGGATCGTTTACAATAGCGACCAAAACAGCCACAAAAGGACTTTGTTTGGTTTGGAAAAGGAATTTGGAGAGTGAAAGTTATATATATATAAAGATACACACGCGCGCAAAGGTGGGTAGACTCTTCGGCTTGCCGCCGATGAAGGCGGGTGCGCGGCTAGAAAGACATCATAAACATTTATCCGGCGTGTAGCCGATAGGGAAGAGTCAAACGTGCAGCCTATTAGGGTGGTCAACTTGTTCGGTGTTTCATAATTGTCGGTTCATATATACTTGAGCAATAAATAAAGTTTATCGAACAATAAACATTCTGCCGCCAGTCTCTTCGTGAACAGTGATCAATTGTGGTAACCCTTGTTCGCCACCCACAGGTTCGGCCCGATAGGAGAAGGACGTTCGACAACAGGAGGAGGTTCAACCCGAGAAGGAGGTTCAACCCAGAAGGAGTTTCAACCCGACAACGAGGTGCAACAGAAGGTGGTTCGACAGGAGGACGGTCGACCCATCAAGAAATTCATCAACAGTTCGACTGTAAAGAAGAAAGGAGGCCGGCATCGTCATCAGTGACATCATCAGGAGCCAGTAAAAACAATTAAAGGTACAGAGTGTTACATTATCTAATAGATTGTTGTGAATATATTTGAGGAGGAAAACAAATGTGTTGAGTAAAAATCTGTAAAAAAAAAAAAAAAAGAAAGAAAGAAAATGGAAGTTCAGGAGGTTTATAGTAATAACAGTAGGCAGGAAGTCGAAGTACCAGAGCGTAGTAGAACTGTCCTAGATAATGTAGAAAGGGAAATAAATATGTTAGAGGAAATTAGAAAAGTGTTCGCAAGGTTTGACAGTTTAAGTGAAAGTTTAAGTAAAAAGATAGATGATAAGGTTGAAAGTTTAAGCGAAAGTTTAAGTAAAAAGATAAATGATAACAATCAAAGTATAAAAAAGATAGAAGAGAAGTTAGAAAATAGTGTTCAGAAGTTAGAGGTAGGACAAATAGAACTAGGAAAGAAGTTAGACAATCAACAACAGTCGTTAGAAAATTTCGGGAAAGTTAGTCAGGAAGTAGAGAACGTAAAGAGAAGAAGCTGATCAGGTAACAGACAAAGTAGGAAAAGATGTTAGTGAGGAGACGCAGAACGCTGAAAATGAAGCTTTGAATGTAGTTAATGAAAGGTCAGATAGTGAAAACAGAAAACTTGGGGAGGAAATAGTACAGAAATTAGACGAAGAAATAGGAATGGCTAGAAAAGAGTTAGAAGAAACTAGGAGTAGACTAGAAGTATCAGAGTGGGAAAACAGAAAACAGACGAGGTTTTTGGAGGAAAACAAAAATCAAATGAATGAGGTAGCAATAGAGATCACGGTGACAAATGAAACATTGAAAAACATGCAAAATCCAAGGATAAACGAAACAGAAATATTAAAATATTTCGGGCAAGGGGCACAGTTCCATCAGAATATGTGTAGCAATTATAGGACAGGATATCTATGTACAATATCTAAGCTAGATATGGAAAAATCTTGGGGATGTAGAATAAATAAGTCCTTTATACATGGAAAAGTCCGCAAAATTCTCTTGTATTTTCGAAGTACGTTGTGGGATGATGAATTTTCTTGTAAATGGTAGGAACTTAGGCTAAAGTATTTAAAATTGCCATAACAAATTGTAAAAGGAGAAGAAACAAACTTGTAAAATGTATAGGCTAAGTATAAATAGTGTAGTGTAAAATGTATAGGCTAAGTGTAAACAGTGTGGTGA
Organism: Mantis religiosa; assembly: GCA_030765055.1. Classification (NCBI taxonomy): domain Eukaryota; kingdom Metazoa; phylum Arthropoda; class Insecta; order Mantodea; family Mantidae; genus Mantis; species Mantis religiosa. The sequence goes on along the minus strand of CM060950.1, from coordinate 347,077,562 downwards.
CAGTGCAGTGAAACTTAAAACTAAACAAGTGAAAAAAATATATATAGTAATGAAAATCAGAACACTTAAAGACTTTTGAAAATAATATTTATATAGAATCATAAAGAAGTATTCGGAAATGTATTAAAAAAAATTTAACCAGTTAAAAAAAATATCAGAACAATGAAAGACTTTTGAAAAGAATATTTATATAGAATCAAGAAGAAGAACTCAGAAATGTTGTATACAAATATAATCTTATGAATGTACCATTGATTTAAACATAAGAGTGTATATTGAGGAATTGTTTCAAGTGTAACAACAATATGAATTAATTTTAAGTAGATCAGATGGAGAAAAAGAGAGATGAGGTAGATTAAAATATTTTCCGAGTAATATTTAAAAGTTGAAAATTGCAGAACAGAATGTTGGTAAATTTTAAATGAAATGTTGTTATGTAACCAGGTGAATAATTTTTAGGAAATGTCATGTAAAAATTAATGATGTGAGAAGAAATTGTAAAATGAATTGGAAGTTGCTGACAAAGGTCTAATATTTTCCGTTATATTCGGGCAAGACATATATATTATTTCATTATGGGATAATAAAATAATATCTATGGGGGCATTTGATACCGAAATTATTGTTTCCAGAATTAAAGAATAATGATAGACGTAAAAGGAATGTTGATTCTTTGTGAGACCAAGCCCCAAGGCCAGTTTAGTTGGGGAAACTGTTTATAACAATGCCATGAATGAAAGGAACCTTAGAAGGTTTCTAAAGGAATTGTCACTTGACATACATGAATAGGGTATTCTTCGGATCGTTTACAATAGCGACCAAAACAGCCACAAAAGGACTTTGTTTGGTTTGGAAAAGGAATTTGGAGAGTGAAAGTTATATATATATATAAAGATACACACGCGCGCAAAGGTGGGTAGACTCTTCGGCTTGCCGCCGATGAAGGCGGGTGCGCGGCTAGAAAGACATCATAAACATTTATCCGGCGTGTAGCCGATATCAGGAAGAGTCAGACGTGAAACCTAGGAGAGCGGTCAACTTGTTCGGCCTTGAATATTCGTCAGGTCATCAAAATTTATCGAGAAATATAATTAGCATTCAGTCACTATAAACCGTGATTGTTAACCCTCGGTCGGCAGCTTCCATTTCGAGGTTTGAAATAAGAAGCAGTGAATAAATAATTTGGAAACGGGCATTCCAGTGTTGTAAAACTTCCTTCTCACACACATCCACGCATACCCTGAGAGAAACCTCATTGCTCGCCGACTTCTGTGTTCGCCATTATATTATATTTGCATCAAATTGGCGTTCCAACGTGGAACTTGTGTACACCTATAAGCAATACGGCTTCAATGCATAAAAAAAAAAAAAAATGTGTGTTATAGTCACATGCATTTCCTTACCCTCTGTCATTTATACAAATTATTCTGACGAAAATGTATTCTTCAATCAATTTCATTTTAATTGAGATAAACCTTTGCAGAAATAAATACATTACACGAGTTTTTAGGTAGATAAAAACGTGACAGCAGTAGTAAAATGTTTAAGAACTGGATGCAATATATGGGCCCTAAAAATCCATATTCTTTCCATGTGATCGGGAGAAAGAACTGAATATCAAATACCTTAAAAGAATGGCCAGTGTTGAACATTTTGAATTATTAATAACGGATATCTTGGAAACGGCTTACGATTAAAAAAAGTTATTAGGAATAAAGTGTTTTTTAAAGAGGTGTAGTTTTTGTTTGTTTTAGTGGTTTTATTTATGGCTTAACGGTTACCAGTTATACAACATAAAAAGCTCCTTACGAATGAGTCAGCCCTCGTAGCCGTGGTCGCTAGAGCGTATCTCTCTATAATTCCGCCGCATAGAGGATCGCGGGTTCGAGTCCCGCCTTGGGCATGGGTGTTTATGTGTATAGTGTACATGTGTGAAACTACAGTAAAGAGACAGTAAAATAAACAGAAATGATAAAAAACGTTTAAATAAGGAAACAAGAAAATATATATATTTAAATAAATATATGTTTAATTATAAACAATTTCAAAAATGAAGTGAGCTTTAAAACCTATTCCCATAAAATTCAAGATATACGTTTTATTTGGTATGTAAGTATGTTTTATTATATAGTATATGAAGCATAAATGTTGAAATAGTTTCATTAAGTCAAAAATTTCGAAAAACGTTTGAAACCGTTGCTTAAAGATGGCCCCAAGCAAGAGTTGTTCATTCATTTTCGAATGCTAGTTGAAATTTAAGAAGTATTCAAGTGTTTGCGTAATGAAATATAAATGTAGCTGTGGATAAAACAGAGACACGCAGTTAGAACAATAAATCGATTATATAACTATTTAGTAATAATTATAAAAACTGAAAAAACTTCCAGATAGTCTACGAGAAAGTTTTCCCGGTGCAGAAATGTTCCTGAGAACGCTGTGCATAATTGCGCTTTCAGTGTGTAACAGTACTTTTGGGTTATGTTTGAAGTATGAAAAGTTTATAAATTTATAAAAAAAATGATTATGTAAATATATTTAATAATTTAAATATGTAAAATGTATGTAATTGTGTGATTGGCCGAAATAATAATTGTATGACTTAATATGACGTAATGTGGTGACGTGCCATTAAATCGGCCAATCACAAAATTAAGAAAGAAGTAACGATAATGACGATAAATCAATAATCTTGGTAGAGAGAGATTTTTGTGGTAATGGTGGAGTGTGATGAATAGTGGTGCAAGATCAAGAACATTTAAGTAATAGCTTGAATCTGTATAAATATAACAAAATAAGAATTTATCGACATGTTGGAAGTGACTGGGAAGGGAAGTTCAAGCAAAATGTAATTAAATAATACAATTAAATAGTTACAGAATTTGACTTCTCCGGAACTTTATTCCGAACCACGCCTGAAAAACAGATGTCTCATGACTCTTATTTACAATAAGATGATACAATTGGTGACCAGAGGAAATAGATAGCCGCAAAAACCCACACGAGAAGAGAAAGAATTGTGCGTCCAACATATCCTGTCCCAAATTGCGCCCGAACGTGTGGCTGATGAAGATGGAGACAAATTAACGACGGATAGTCCCAAATTCCTGTTCCAAGTGTATTAATTACGTATGTCTATAGAATAAATAATAATCTTTAAAGGAATATAGGAAGTATTATTTCACTAATAAAAGTGAGATGAAACATCGATCGGAGACCACCCCCTGAGAAATTAATCATCAATGCTCGCCCACTGCAGCTAAGCTGGTAGAAGAAAATAAAAACCCATATAATCACAATCTTTATAAAATAGGTATAATAACGTAGCACAAACTTAAAGATTATTATCAAATTATCGAACCAACTTACCGCAAAAACATTTAAGAAACTCATCTCATCCCGTTTTGCGTATGTAAACTCTAGCTAGGGGGAAGGTGGGGGACATTTCCCTGAAAATCTGTGTCGCATCTTTGGAAGATATTGAACTGAAGCATTCCAACTGCGAACATCCGCGGTTCTGCGGACAATTTGACAACTGCTTAGATTCGAGTGACCAGTTACGCGAGCTCATTCAATACTGGATATTTATGTTATTTACGCATTTTTAACCTTGATTACCATGCTTCGTAAGTTTCCGGAAGCAATCGCGGCTCTTTGATAGGAAGCAATAACAGATGTTGTCACGTGAAGTCTCTGTAGCGTGTGAAGAAAAGTTTATTTTATTTATTTATTTCTTGTTTTGTTTTACGTAGCGCTTTTAAATACAATTTTAAGTATATTTCAATGGTATTAGCAACAGTATTTTACGTAGATTGGTATGTAGTGGTGACACGTAGGAAATTCTTGTGAAGTTTTTAAGTTATTAGCAAAAGTGCGTGAATTGTATACTTTCTCCATTTTAGATTCACAGTTCACACGGCGTGGGCCAGCTGTAGGAAAAATTGGAACATCTGAGTGAAGAGGGGAAACAGGAATATGCTTGTAGTGTGAGCAGTCCTGCAATGTAAGAAGGGCCTACGTGTGATTACAATAGAAAGAGTACTGTAGAGTAGCCTTAGTTCTTTGGGTCATTATTCTCTCTTATTTTAATGTAAATTACTATTTGGAGCTTCCCTTACTTTGAGAGTCACGTCTCGACATTGCTATTTGCACATATACACGCATAAATACGGACGAAATGGAACAATACTGAAAAAGGAACTATATATAAAGCATTCTTCTCATGCGTAGAACAGCGATTCTAAAAGAAAGTTCAAGTATTAACAAAAGTAACGGCAATTATATCAGAAAATGGGATTTAATTGTTTTTAGATTTTCTTCTATTTGCACTTCGTCTTTATCTGCAATGATTCATATCGATGGACTTTCCTTTGGAGCATGTAACCAAAGGTATAGACAATGATGTTAACTCATGTACAGTGACATTGGAATTATGTATTTGGTTTCTATACAATTACACATATTAACACTCTCGTCCATACTGCCAGACACAGAAGAAGATAGGAAATAATTCTTACCACATTGAAATTCGTAATCCGAATTTCGAACCAAGGACCCCTTGCGCAGCAGTTTGGTGCTGGGGGGGGGGGGGCAACCAATTTTAAAATTCGATTTCTAAACGTTTCAATATAAAGATTTTTCTTGAATCTTGGGCATCCAACCTGTAAACCACTTAATTTACAACTGTAAAACATACAGCAAAGATAACGTGTACATAAACAGTATGCATAATCAAATAAATAACAGAGGAGCAGCTTGGTACCGACAACAATTGATTTAGCTAATACATAGATAAAATTATTCATGTAACTTATAATATATATATATACACTTGGACAAACTAGCAATTAAACAATATACATGGCTAATAATAACAGTCTAAGAAAAAGAGAAAATATGAAAAGTCCTAATATAGTTTCTATTCGGCAACTAATGTGCCAAAATGCTATAAATTATTTCTAGTGCCTACATGTATTATTACTACAAAGTTAAGGGAGCATGTTGTTAAATAAATTAATAAAAAAGAAAGAAATTACACACATTTAAATAGTAGACATTTCCCAAAAATAAATTTTATTCAGTGGACCCCCCCCCCCAAGTATGTATTACCGTGAAGAGTCGATTATCCAGTTTGTAGGTGGAATGTACATAATTCCTTCTCTACCCAATATGTTTATACGTGGAAGAGAAGGTAAAGAATGCTATAAACAGAGAGATCTTCAAAGAGTCGAAGTTCCCTCTTACACCACAAAGGTAGTTCCTCTTTCCTGAGGGTATTGACCTGAGTTGTAAAAGGTCCTTCCCCTGCCTTCACAGTGCGTCAACGGCAGAGGGGAGGACCTCAGGATGACCGATAGGAACTAGCACACCGTCTACCAGCTCTCCAAGTTGGTACCAGAGAACATAAGGGTGTGTCACAGTCCCACCCCGACGTAACACTACAGTGGCTGTAAGAGTCGCCCCCCACCCCAAGTCAGACAGAAAGGTGGTAAATCGTTTTCCAAAGGTTCGCCTAAAGAAGTGCTTGGAACAAGGAACATTCAGTCAATGTTACAAAAAATATAAATATAACTCTAAAATATAAATCTATATTGTATGGAGGCCCAAAACAGATAAAATTCGAACTTAAGAATCTGATGCTGAGGCACAAAAAATGTTGAAACGAATAGAAATCGATATTAAGAAGAGCTTGGAGTATAGATATATACTCACAAATACTACCCAGCATTTTAAAACCTTTTTCTTGAGGCAAGCGATGTGATATATGATCTCAACTAATTTTGGATCGCTGAATAAGAATCCTTTATTTGTTTCTACGTATCACATGAGGTTTTCTTGCAATAGGTACTCCAAGATAAGAGATATAGAAATAAAAAATACTAAACAAATTAAGAAACATCACAGAGAAAATATAGTGATATTTTGTAAACAGTCCACGACATTCCTATTCCACCATTTTTTAGAAGAGGGCGCCAAATAAACACAAGTTTCGTCTAAATAAATGGCAATTACCCAGGGAGGAACCAGAATCTCTTGGTTCATGTATTGCTGAAACGCACAAGTTCTTGATTTTTGTGATTTAGAAATTAAATGGCCAAAGGTTTCAGGAAGAAGGCAATGTATACATGAAACAACACCAGAAGATGTTATTACAAGAAAATTACAAGAAAAAATTGTAGTCACCCTTAGTGCGATCAGCCCTAGATGTCCCCTTTGAATGATGGCTTGACTGTCCCAGCCTCTGGCTGCTGCGTGTTTGCTATCTCTTCTTAAACACCAACAGTACTCGACCATCATTGGTACATCCCATCTCCCCACGCCTCCTTGGTGTCTTGTTGAAACCTCTCTCACATCTCTTCACAGGAATGTGATCAAGATAAGAATGAAGTGCAGTTTCAGGTACATTCTAAATCCTATATCCTTCATGTGATCCAACGTCGTTTTCACTATTGTTTCGTACTGATAACCCTTTACATTTCCTAGGAACTTCATCATGACGTCTCTCATTGAAATCCATGCAGCATACTTCTGCTGCATTCATCGTCTATTCAAAATTTGGGTCTTTCAGCCGCTTTCTAATTTGTGGCCCATCAAAAATGCCTTCCTTAACTTTTGCACCTGATAAATGTGGAAACTTACTTGCAATATACTGAAAACAGGGGCTGATTCTGTCTAAGACCTTAACAAACTGCTTCATGATTCCCAGTTTGATGTGTAGCGGTGGCAAAATAACTTTTTATGGGTCAACAAAGGCAGAACTTATAATATTGTTTTACCTCCGTTGTCAATACTTGTCTCTCAGGCCAGGTAAGTGTAGACCAGTGTTTGTCACTAGCTCTGCTATGCCATTCAAATAAATGACAAGGGAATTTAGTGTAGCTTTCTTGTAGTTCTATTAGGTTGTCTCATAAGTAATGTAGGTTTTTTGGAAAATTTATTGGCTTCTTTTGGTTTGGCAATGCTATTTACAAGTTACCATGTCTAGTGTTACGTACATTGTGAGCATGTGTCAGTCTTCAGTTGTTAATAAACAATCGCAAAATGGAGATAACAAAGTTTGAACTTAGAGTTCTAAAACACTACTGGAAACTAGATTATAAAACCGCTGCCGCACCTCGAAAAAGCATATGTGAAGTGGAAAAAGAAGGTGTCGTTAATGAGCATGTGGCACAGCGATGGTTCCAACGTTTCGACGATGGAGACGAAAACACTAAAGATTTGCCACCTTCTGGAAGACCAAAAGTTTTTCAAGAAAATCCCCAAAAAACTACCCGTAAGCTTTCAGAAGAACTTGGTTCATATAAAGTTACCATACATCGCCACATTAACACACGTAGAAAATAATAGAGAAGCTGTAGATCTGTACCTCGTGCACTGACACCTCAACAGGCTGAACGTAGGGTGGATATTTGTCGTAATCCCATGGATGACGGATTTATCAGGATAAATGTCACTTTTGATGAAAATGGGCCTATTACCGAAACGCTGATGCCTTGAAACAGTGGCTTGATCCCCGCCAACCTGCCACAGTTATCGTAAAAAATCATTTCGGTCCCAAAGTAATGTGTGTCTGGTGGGATTTTGAAGATTTGATTCACTGGGAGTTTGTTCTAAAAGGGCGGGTGATTGATGCGGGTGATTGACACAACACATGATAAACACGCAAGGCCACTGTCTATTTTTGAAAGAACAATTAATCTCGGGGAGCCAGAGGTAAACATACAACAGTATCTAGAAAACCTTGTTAACGTACCAGATGCTTTACATCGCTGAACGGAGATAAAACACACTCCCATACACGTACACCAACACACACACACACACACACACACACACACACACACACACACACACACACACACACACACACACACACACACACACACACACACACACACACACACACACACACACACCTTCCACAGCCCTCAAGTCCTTGCGCCAATCATTGGCCAAGGCGGCCCCGGGGAAAGAGGGTCCCCCGTAAGTGACACAGGCTCGCACCTACAATTGATAGGTAGGCCGCCCGCCGAGTGTGCACTCCAAAATATCGACCAAGCAGACACATGGATTATGAGAAGGTATTGTCACACAACTAACGATGCTGACGGCAGATAATTACAACTGACCATTAAAGGCAAATGCCGATAATGCAAACTAGAGTTATATTTAGGTTTAGCATGATAGCAATAAGTGTATTAGACCACAACTGACAAGCTTGCAAGTATTATTTGCAGCGACAATGAAACACCTAAACTTAAGACATAGCGTTACGGCGTGATAAATTACCATAAACTTCCCAACAAATAACACCAGGAATCCTACCAAATACCACCCACAATAGGCAGTGGATCAGGCTGGGCTTCATGTCAAGCCTGTATCCCTGCATCAGAAACCACCCTCTGCTGAATCGCACTGCGAGACAGCTATGATCATCTCCTGGAATGCGCGGGTGCTTAAGGCGGTACCGCAGCACATTTCTCCTTCCCAATCCGGTGGAGGTTTTTTAGTGGAGTAGTACCCTTGAGGTGAAGCCCACATACCCCACTGTGCCCTCCAACACAGTGGAAATCCATAAATGGATTTTTCCTCCACTCGAAAAAAGAAAGCGGATCTTTACTCTCAACAACTAGAACCAATTCATGAAATTTTGAGACGGAGATACCCAGCATTAGTTAATCAAAATAAAGTTATATTGCAACAGGATAATGCAACACTCAACACTGCACGAACAACCATGCAAAAAATTCAGGGATTGTGAGGAACCGAACTGCTACCACACCCACATACAGCCCTGATCTCGCAACATCAGATTATCATATTTTTCGATCCATGGCCCATTTTCTACGTGGAAGAAATGTTGACAACTTTGAAGCAGTGCAAGTGGGTGTCACCGAATTCTACGCATCAAAAACCAGAGACCGGTACCATCGTGGGATAATGAACCTCGCTGAACGATGGCTCAAATATCATAGAACCTAACTGTCTATACTTTGAAAATTAGTTAATTACTTGTCGAAACATATCTCTAATAATTTTTCCTTAAAAAACGACATTACTTATGAAGTTATAAGACAGTATCTATAATAGAATACTACATTCCTTCAAGTCACTACATACATCCCACAGGTGCTCATAATTTTCGATTTTGTCCAAAACAGTTTCCATTGTGAGATAATTTTCCTTCAGTGAAATAGAATGTCCCATAGCTATCAAACCTAGAATGTTTCCATTATGAAGTAGTACAGTCTTCAAGTTAGTTTTAGAGGAGTCCACAAACAGTCTTCAATCTTCCGATTGGCAATCATTCCCCAGCTGTTGTATCAGTCCTGGAATGTCACAACAGTAGGTCAGATCATCTTCCTTCTTGAAACACTTCCTGAATTTTATCTCTATGTCTGTACCAGGAAAAGGTAGTTTCAGAACCAAGAAAATTTTATCTTTCAATCATGAACTTAGCAGCTCAGTCTTCTCCTTTGTGAGGTCGAGATCTCCTATTAGATACTCAACTACGACTGGTTAAACAATTCTGGAATTGCTGTGTTTCTTGCTGGTGAAAAAGAAACATTTCAGCTTGCTCGGCAGCAGAATCTGAGGTAGCTCCGAAATCAAGTAAACTGTTTGAGGTGAAGGTATTGGAATTTCTAGGCCATGAGGAATGGGTCTCATTGCCGACTTTAAATTCGGGTACACAATACTGTCCTTTTTTCATAATTGGCTGCAAATGGTCCTGAGGTTTACGCCAAATCATCCCTCTGCCGAATGGAAGGTTCTCGTAGGTTTTCAAGGCATGTTTTACAAATTATGTGGGGAGCCCTTCCTTGACTTGATCCACGTATTTTATTTTAAAATGCACATACAATAAACTTGTAACCAATGCAGTTATTGGTCATCTCTCTCCCGTTCATTATGTAGCACCCACATACGTAACAGAATGAGTCTGGCTTATTCACACACGTTCTTCTAATTCCTGGCTCACTCACCCTTTTCACAGCAGAACAAAGTATAAACAACATAGGTATCAGACGTTCACTACACTCACGACGTGTCTGATTGTCGCTAGGACTAGGCCAGCATTAAGAATTTTGCCGCTACCGCGAACTACAAAAATGCAACTCTGCATTTCAACAGTAGATTTCATTGTTAAAAATTCCAAAAATAGACTAATATCGGGGAGTCCAATAGAACGCTGTTGGATTGACAAGCACGCACAAGAATAACAAAGCAAAGCATAGCTACAGTAAAAACAACCGATTGGCTGTTATTGCACAGCAGTATGGAGCAGTAGTGACACATTTTAAGACAGTAAATCACGATTAGCGTGAAAGCTAGATGTGATACTGGAGAACCAATGACATTTCTGATGTTAGAAGACCTTATTTAACCATAATCACTTTTTTTTAAAAAAAAATTACGTCGTCCAACGTTATTTCATATTGGACGATAAATGAATTGGACGAAATGATACTCAAATGTGTCCAGGGTCCATAGAACTTAGAGTTACCAGACATTCGTCTTTCAGGATAAGGGGAAAACCGGAAAAACCTTATTCATATAACTCAACCTAAGCAAGATTCGAACTCGGGACCTCTTGAGCGTGAGGCGGACACCTACCACCTACACTGCTCTTATTGCATTTAATGATTCGGTAGCTGTATGTGCTATCGCAAATCATTGTTGGTATCAATCACAGGAGTTTTCTTCTTCTGTCAGGCGTTCAAAATGATCCTAGTATTCTCCAATATCGCTCTACATTCATTGTTTCATTAAATAAAATGAATCCAAATATTGTTCTAGCACTTATCGCACGCCACACTCCAATTTTCAGGCCATAGTGAGGCGTTTCGTGGAATAGTATAGATTTTCCGAAACTATTGTGAGTGTTCACTTGTCTGTCTAAATGAAACAAGGGCTGATCCGAGACAATGAAACCATTTTCTACAGATCGGAAAAACCAATTCAGTAATTCAACCATTTACCGTGATCATTTTGTTTCAACGCTTGCACTCGAGTAAAGCGATAGGGCTTTAGTTTTATTGGACCTGTAGCATTTCTTAAAGAAGACTGACATAAACTTTTAGTTAAGTTGTTTGGCGATCTTGGAGGCTCTAAAACGGCACCGATTATATTCTTCATCCAGTTTCTTTTAAAACTGATATTCTCCTTGAATGTTCTTGTCCAACACCGATGTCAAAGCTTGAAATGTATTCAGTATTTCATGTATAGCGTTTTCTTGCAGTTGATAGAGTGTTTGGAAACCTTTCAGTAAATTCCATGCACACACGACGAGCATATTCGTGTTTAAAATAGTTTTTACAAATAAACACACGTTCTTCCTCAAATAAGTGACGCACCATGTTTACTATATTGAGAAGCACTTGAATGACTGCATAATGAAACATGTTCCCAATGTACCTTCGAGCGGGAGTTGCTGATCCAAAGTCCCGCTAAGTGGCAAGGACAGCGCGCAGGTACTAAAGGCCGCGACTGGGTTACTTTATATAATAATGACCCTAGATACTGTGTCACTACTGAACAAAGAGAGGGTGCAAGGATTTAAATTTTCAAACTACTGTAACTATCTAAAGCTTAAACGACCGTTCCACTCCTTATAATTCTTTTACCACCAATGATACTTATAGGCTTTACAGCATTTCTAGAAGCTGGAAGACCTTCTGGAGAAGGTTAAGAAAGTCAGATGTAGCGCCGATGTCTCACATCCCTTTTTGTACATTTTATGGAATTTATAATCAGTTATACGCCATTAATAATTACAGCAATAAGGGATAAAGGATAGGATTTGTCTTAGGAATCATCTAGTTTATTGTACAGTAAGTTTATAAATATCAATGGGATAAATACAAATACCTAATTTGTCCTTCGAGTGTAAACAAATTCCGTGTGATGTCTAATAAGCCCACGAATAGCCTTTTATGCTTTTGTATAACTGTAAGAGATAGAAAGAACTTAGCTCACAAAAGATATAGATATAGTTAAGATATACAATTTATGTTAAATGTATTTTTAATGGAGTTGACTATTCTCAAGAAATATCTTGTTATTAGTTTTGATTTTTCAATAATTATAAGCAGTTTTCTAGAATGGAAAGTCGTTACTCAGTTTTTCTCCCTGATCATGCAAAGAGATCGGAATTTCAACGCCATCACATACTGACACATTTTTTAAAGATTTGAGTGTCTCTGATGCCTACTGTGTTTCTCTATTCTCACTGTACCTACAAAGAAATATGTAATTAAATCATTTCTACAACTTTTATCTCAATTAGCAGGAAGTGGGTAATGTATAAGCTTTATAAACCTTATTTCAAGTGCTAATTCGCTATTCTGTATTTTTTTTCTCTAAGTCATACAAAGATTATGGAATTTCAAAGCCAGCGCATGAGAATCTGCTTTCTAAATATCTGACTCTGCTCCTGTCTCCATTTTTGAAATGTCCACTTCTGGTAACTAAGGGAGAGATGACGCAGGCACCGCCTAGTAACAGTTGCCATAGGTACACCTTTGTTCGCCAACTTATTTAATGCAAACGCAGTTCACAGTTCAGAGCATTGGCGCAGTGCGCATGTGTGAATTGCCTAGGTAGAGCGGACGGCCACCTCCGCTTCCATCCAGTGTGAAGCAAGTCCTGACTGAAGACACCCAGCGAACAGAGGGCCGCGATGGGCAAACGACTCCAGACGGTGGCTGCCATGGCCTGCATGAAGACTCTTTTGATGTTGTTCAATTTCGTCTTTTGGGTAAGTTTTATCAACAATTGCCTTTATGACATGCCCCAGCAAAATCAATAAATCTAGCCGGGGAGGTAATATATGTGGGCGGGAGGCCTTTCACCATATGATACGCAATTTCTTACATATATAATGCAATAACAATTACTTTTTTATGATTCCCCATCATTTTAATATGCGCTTTTTCTTTTTTTTCTGGAAAAGACGGGATGGTTAAAATCTTGCAACATACCATATGTCTTATAGCTAGCTCGGCGTTTATGTAACGTAACAACCAGACGCTTACACAAATATCTAACAAAGCTCCTTAAAATATAATATTGTCCTTACATTCATATGAAATTATCCACTGTTATCGTTCATTATTAAATAACTTCGAAATACTATCCTTTCTAAAGCTTACTTTTGTATCTAGTTTATGTTAATCGAAATAAAACTATTTCAGAAATAATACATAAGGCATTCCGTTGTAGGTACACGGAGGGTTAAACGAAACCGAATCGTTAGTGAGATGTTTAAAAGTGGGCCGCTATAAACTGGCCTAGAAATTCCATACTCTTACCATTAGGTCATCAAAATCAGCTCAATAGTGACAGCGCTTTAGAAAAATGGCAAAAGTATTGATAATTTCAAAATAATAATACGCGGGAACTTTGAAATAAATTGTAAGTTTCAAAGAGATGCATGGTTTTTGTGTAGATCCTTTTGTCTAGTTCTTAAGGTTTATCACAATCATTTTTGCAGGATCCTCAACCCAAACACCATGTAACTGCCTTTAAAATTTAATTTATGAGCTATGCTGTTCACAGACAGACAGACACAGGGGTATAGACGTCTTTTAAACGTTCTTTTTATTACTTGCTCTACCTACCAGGTATGTGTTGAAATAAAATAAAAACATGAACATGCAGAAATAAGTGGCACGAACCGTTAATTTTCAATTGTTTCTTATAGAAAAATATGTTAACTTTTATAAGCCAGTGACAGTAATGAATCTGTAGGAAAATAGTGTATTTCCATTAATAAAACAACAA